>JAOYMR010000026.1:23520478-23559914 GCA_025802075.1 Tenebrosternarchus preto | reverse complement strand
AGAGAGAGAGAGACTGCACAGGGAAAGCTGAGAGAGAGAGAGAGACTGCACAGGGAAAGCTGAGAGAGAGAGAGAGAGAGAGAGAGAGAGAGAGAGAGAGACTGCACAGGGAAAGCTGAGAGAGAGAGAAAGACTGCACATGGAAAGCTCAGAGAGTGTGAGAGAAAGACTGCACATGGAAAGCTCAGAGAGTGTGAGAAAGACTGCACATGGAAAGCTCAGAGAGTGTGAGAAAGACTGCACATGGAAAGCTCAGAGAGTGAGAGAGAGACTGCACATGGAAAGCTCAGAGAGTGAGAGAGAGACTGCACATGGAAAGCTCAGAGAGTGAGAGAGAGAGACTGCACATGGAAAGCTCAGAGAGTGAGAGAGAGAGAGAGAAAGACTGCACGTGGAAAGCTCAGAGTGCGAGAGAGAGAGAGAGAAAGACTGCACGTGGAAAGCTCAGAGTGCGAGAGAGAGAGAGAGAGAAAGACTGCATGTGGAAAGCTCAGAGAGTGAGAGAGAGAGAGAAAGACTGCTCGTGGAAAGCTCAGAGAGTGAGAGAGAGAGAGAGAGAGAGACTGCACGTGGAAAGCTCAGAGAGAGAGAGAGAGAGAGAGAGAGAAAGACTGCACGTGGAAAGCTCAGAGAGAGAGAAAGACTGCACGTGGAAAGCTCAGAGAATGAGAAAGAGAGAGAAAGACTGCACATGGAAAGCTCAGAGAGAGAGAAAGACTGCACATGGAAAGCTCAGAGAGAGAGACAGAGAGACACTGTACATGGAAAGCTCAGAGAGAGAGAGCGCAGCATTGCACAGGGAAACTCTGAGAGAGATTGCATAAGCACTGGTGGTGCTACTCCCTGTTACTGTTGAATCTGAGGGTATAGGTGTAGCCTCACATCATGTGTAATCCTTTAAAAACCTGTTTAAAATCTGTGGGGGATTTTTTAGAATAACTTGACTGACTACATCATTAGAGCAAGAAGTGTTTGAGCATACTGTTGTATAAACTCAGCCTTGGTTTGGAAGTGTTTAAGTGTACTATTTTATAAACCCAGTTCTGGTCTGTAAGTGTTTGTGTGTACTGTTTTTATAAACCCAGCCCAGGCCTTCGAGTGCAGTGTTTTATAAACCCAGCTCTGGATTGGTTGCTAAAATGAGCTTCCAACTAAGGCTTTTTTCCTTTCTTTCTGTTTATCTTAAATCTTTTGCCCTCGGCTTCCTGTGTGCTGTGTGTCCAGCTGCAGTAGTGCCGGGCCTTATCGTCAGACTGTTGCTATGGTAGTGTCTATTTCCAGGCCAAGGGTTGATAAACTAACTGTAAGTGATAGATACACTAAACACAGAATGTGACCTTGGTCCTGACCTTAGAGTGTAGACCCAAGACCCAACCCACAGCTTTCTGCCACTTCACTTTAAAAGGGACCCCGTTACACCCCCTTCACACAAGTTGACAGTTCCCTGGGGCCTTAATGAAACGCCTCTGAGATGCTTTTGGTAAAAATACCACAAGCATCAAGCACCTCTGCACCTTTCTCACCCTGTCAGAATTGCCCTGCACAGAACAGCCCCCACCCCACCTCCCACTGGCTGAAATCAACATCAGGTGGGATATATATTCCGGTCTTTGCACCGGAAAAAATAGCAGAGCAGTCCTATATGAATGAACCACAGTTGGACCCCGAGTTTACTCTGATGTCAGATCTGTGCTCATTCTAGCAGAAGCATGCACACTAATGTGCATACCCGCAAGGAGTACCCGCGTGCTAATTACAGATAATAGCTACGTTTCGAGGTGTGTGTGAAAAAACTTGGGTGGCAGGTCATGCAACTCCCTTAGGGATGTTTATAAGGGAGCCAGATCTGAATGGTGTGTTTTATTCCACGTTTTGAGTCGTAGGTAGTCCACAAGAAACTCACTCTAGATACCCAAATGTATATGTGCAAGTACTGAGTACGTGTTTCCTAACCCCTTCAACAAGTTCACTGTTCTTTAATGGGTCTTGTGTCATAATAAGTGAAACAAACAGTGTTCAGGAGGACAGTGAGGGGCGACCAAAATGTCTGTGTTGTACCAGAACAATCACTTACTGCTTTACTGACACTCAGATTGTTAATTCACACAGAAGTGTTTTGTTTGTGAAATGAAGGCGTCTTGAATTTGCTGTTTAAACTGAATAGGATAATAGTGGATCACTTATATCCACCATTAAGGCCAACCAAAGTTCTCCTATGGTTATACTCAGTATCTAGCGACAAGCCGTCTTTCATGTGATTGGTTTTGTAGCATCGTGCTAAAGGACTGGTGCTAAAAAATAATGGTAATGGCCACGGATTGGTTAATAGGCTCGTATCATAATTGGGTACGATTCGCAGATCAGGAATCGCCACAGCTCACAGAACAGGAATGCTTCCTGGACGGCAGCCATATTGGACTTGGCAGAGCTCTCCTGACTCCCATGGCTTGAGATTAGAGTACAGTCACTTTCAACCAAGCAGCAGGTCTGTTTCAATATTCAGCTGCCTAACAGCAACGCAGACCTCTCCACTACAAACAAGGAGAGCAACCAGCCATCCAGCATATTCATAGTGTATATATTTAGGCAGCTCACATGCTGTATAGTGCATAATGTGCCCAACCTTCAGAATACGACACACTCAACCGTATCGTTTTGCTGTCGCTCTACTAAGGTGGGATGAGCTGAACCTGTGCAGGGTTGTTCTCTCTGTGTTCACGACATGGAGAGTCCCAGCTATGCACCTGATGCCTGTTTGTATAAGCTTCTTGTTGTGGTGAAAGATCATCAGTTTATATGTACGTTTTGAATTTCGCCACAAGAAACCGTTTTTTCTTTCTTTCTAGATTTTGTCTGCTCCTTTGGCGTGAACTGAACTTGAATGGGCATGAATGTATGAATAAAAGGACTAAACTTTTATAAGCCTAGTGATTGTGGTGGAGGCTATGTTTGAATGGATTTCCATCCCTTTTTGTCCACTGTGACCTGGTGTGATCTTGTATCCACCGTGACCTGGTGTGAGCACACAGCCCCAGCCCCAGGGCCATTGTGTATGCACACATCTGTTTTCCCTTCCTGTATCTGCTGCTTATCTTCCATCTTTCTCCATCTGTTGATCATTCTTACCTACAGTCCACAGATGCGCAGGCCGGGATCACCCCTGATCTCCCGCCTCTGTCCCAGGGCCAGTTCCACAGCAGGGCCTCTGTCCCAGGGCCAGTTCCACAGCAGGGCCTCTGTCCCAGGGCCAGTTCCACAGCAGGGCCTCTGTCCCAGGGCCAGTTCCACAGCAGGGCCCCTGGGGAAGGAGAGGAGCTTGTTGGTGGTCACATGGAGGAAGAGATGTGTCATGGTTTGGGGGGAGATTTATTCCAACTTGGGGAAGCAGAAATACTGCAGTTCCTGCTTGGCCAGTGATATCTCTCTCTCTCTCTCTCTCTCTCTCTCTCTCTCTCTCCCTCTTTCTGTTTGTCTTTCTTTTCCTCTCACTTCCAATTTCTTCTTCCCCTTCTCCGTCTTTCTTGCTCCCTTTTCTCACTCCCTCTCTTTCTCTTCCCCATCTTTTCCTCTTATTGTCTCCTGTGTCTCTTCTACTTACTTTTTCTCCTTCTCTTTCATTCTCTACTTCTTTCTCTCCCTCCCTCTCTCCTTCCGAGGGGCAGTCGTGCGTGAGTATCAGGCCCTCAGTATCAGTGATGTGAGCATCAGGAGAAACATTTCCCTCCACCGCTATGGAAGCACAATGCTGTGGTGATGTAGATGTTGACCATATGCTGCTTCCTGCTGTGGTTTTTCAGTATGACAGTGAGCACCTGGAGGACGTTCCTTGTTGTTTTGTGGCAGTGGTTCTTCCTGACTTTCATCTGTGCCCATGTCTATATGGAAAATGAGGGAGGGCCCATATGAGGTGGTGTGGAATTAGGTCAGAATGAAGCAGACATCGCAGCTTTTTGCGTCAGAGATCTATTGCCTTTTTCGTGTGTGCGTGCGTGCGTGTGCACATACATCAAACAAGTCACGCTTCTGTGGGTCTGTGTTACATAACCGTTCCCTCAGACGTGCTTCAGCAGGCTACGGTGGCTGAGAGAACGGGTTTACATGGCTTAACTCTGAATCTCATAAAACAAATGATTAGGGGTTAGAAGGAATTCATGAATTATGACATTGATATTGTTGGCATTGTTGACCTTCATGGATTATGATATTATTAAGTAATATTTCAGAATCATTTTTATAAATCTCAGATATTCCATACGAGTTTTGTTGGTCTGAGGAAACGTACCATTGTCCAACTGAAGTAAATAATTCTGGCTAAAACAGCACCGTCCAGTATATAAACATGAAGCATGGAGGTCCCACCATTGTGTTAAAATGCATTATAAGACGCTTCGCGTTTAATTACTAATGTAGCAGCAAAGTGAAGCATTTGTGTCCATCACACAGTGCTTATCAGCAGGGATCTGAACAGGTGAACCAGATCCTCTGCTTCCTGCTTTGCATGTGAAACAGACCCTGGAATCACATGTTGCACATTTAGTCCCCCAGTTCCATGGCAGAAGCAGATGGTACTGTCTCGTGGACAAGATGAACTATTGATGCCATTCAGGATCTCTTATCTGTATGCATTAGCCTGTGAAACGAGTGTTTCCTTAAACAGGGGGAAAGCAGAGAGCAGTTGGGAAAGCCAGCCAGGGCTTTCATCAGGAGTAAAAGCAGCAGTGGCCAATGGCGGTCAATCTTCAGTTTCACATACATTTGAGCTGGACAACAAATCTAACCCGTTAGTGGTATGAATCTCACAGCATGGGCACTGCATTTCCAGCCTGTGGCCTGTTCAGTGCGATTGAGAAATGTTATGGGATTGAGAAATGTGATATGATTGAGAAATCTAACTTAACTACTAAGCAGGGAATTCCCACTTGTATTGCTTATCTTGGAAAAACCCAATTTTACTTGTGCCAAATTTTGTGTCACCCCCAGCAGCCCAGCACTGCCCTCTAGAATCGCCATGGAGGGGGATGCAGTGGAAAACCTCATAGACTTCGACATGCCATCCAACACTGAAGAAACAGCGCCCTCTGCTGTTGGTCCTCCTGGCTTTTTTTCAGCTGAGCCCCTGGTCCCAGAGCCTGCGTCTGCTCTCACTGCACACGGGGCCGGAGAGGGGACAGAAGAAAGCGACGTCACTGAGTCTGCTGACAGCGAGAACGAGGCCTCTGATTCGCCCTTGCACCACTCGCAGTCCCGACGGTCGTCGTCTTCGTCCAGTCACAGCACAGAGGACGCGGACGTGGCAGAAAGGCGGGAATTCATGAAAGCCTACGTGGAGAAGCTGTTTCACGGGAGGTGAGGCGAAAGCACAGATTGCATGTGTTTATCTCCACGGTTACTGATTAACATCTGAGAATATGAGCTCCCTGCTGAAGACAGTAAAGGGAACTATTCCTGAAGCATAACTTGTACTCCTGAAATACTCTGAGAAGTAAGTTACACTAAACAGCATATTATGGAGATGGACGTATTATGGACATGATTATAGAGAATGTTGTCTTTTAGTCCAAGATGGTAAAAGCTATTGATATGAACATTCGTTCTCTCTGTGTCTCAGGCAGGACTTTGACCAGGAAGAGAAGGCCCGCTTTGGTGAGCTGTGCAGTGGGGAGAATGGCAAAGGCAGAGAGTGGTTTGCCAAATACGTCAGCATCCAGGTACGAGCAGAGCAAAGCTTTATCCACTGCCTCCATCTGGACGTGTGTCCCCAGTGTACACGCATAGCACTGCACTAGTGGGGCTTTGAGATGTAAACCACTTACTTAAAGGGTGCCCATTGTTGGCCTGCAAGTCACTGTTAACAGCAACTGTGTGTGTGTGTGTGTGTGTGTGTGTGTGTGTGTGTGTGTGTCTGGTGTTACTGCTTTTTTTTTTCACAGCGCTGTAACTCTAAGTGTGTGAGTGAGCAGACGTTTTACAGGCTGGTCCAGTCTTTCGCTGTAGTCCTGTTTGAGTAAGTGTCTCTCAAATCCACAAGCTTAGAAAATCCAGAACTCCGGTAAATCATGAAAATGTTTTTTTCCAGAATTCTAGAACCTCTGTAAATTTAGAATAATATCCAGAACCTCAGTATATCTCATGCTAAGCAACATGACTCATTGTACTGTTGCAAGCCGATTGTGAAATCAACCAGAAGATGGATGGAACTCCACCTTCTTTCTTCCAACACCACCTCCTCCACAGTCATAAGCCTTCATGTAATAAGCTTTCATGCCTGCATTGTGCAATATGTGATTTCACTAACGAGTGGTTTGCGTCCTGCCTCTCCCTGCATCTGCACTCCCTCCTGTTTGAAATCTCCTGCTACTCAGGCTTCATTTGGGAGCCATGTCATTTAGAAATGGCAGGAACTCAACTCGACTCAACCCCACCCCCATCCACTAAAAACAAGAGCAATAACAAAGCCAACCGTTGCTTCTGCATCAGTGCCCCTAGACAGGTCCTGTCGAGGGTATTACTGGGGTTGCAGGGCATGTAGAGGGTATTACTTGGGGTCCAGGACAGATAACACTTCTTGTTAGGCTGGCTTTCAGTCTGCCAGTCAGACTGAGCAGATGGGGGACTTTTATTGTGCCGGCACACAATGCACACTCCGTGCTTGATGTCATTCCACAACTTTGCTTCCTGAAGGCTTCCAGGAGAGTCAATATTTGCGTCTATGAGTGTGCGAGTATGATAAGTGTCCGTGTGTACACTTGGAGTATATGGTGTGACCTCCAGCTGGTCTCCTTTGACAGGTGCCACCAGATGGATGACTATAGCCCTGCCAAGCACTTAATGACCATGTGCTTCACCTACTATTACATTGGTAAGAAAAGGCGAACGTTCAGGAAATTAAATGCGTTTTCTTTTGACTTAACCTTGACTCTTTTACATTAGTTTACATTGCTAAGGATGAAGGCTGTCTTTTGCTCATTGCTTTACTTAGCAGGTTGCTTTCACACTTATTTTAATGAACATATGCTATAAAGATTTGTTTATTTTGGCATTGTGTGTGTGTGTGTGTGTGTGTGTGTGTGTGTGTGTGTGTGTGTGTCCCAGGGAAGTCACATTTGTCTCCCACGGAGCTCCTGGAGAAGCCAAGCGTGGGTCTCGATTCGTATCTGCGCAGCGGGAAACTCTGGCTCTCTGGTACTAAGGACATGGCAGAGAAACTGCTGAAAAGCACCACGGCTAAGACTGACGTGAAGAGCTTCTTTGGAGGCCTGGAAAGCAAGCTGAGAGGCCCCTCCACCCACAAGAGCAAGTGCGAAATGCTGCCCCCTACTGACTGTAGCTACCCTTTTCCACAGAGATTGTAGAGAATGCAGAATTCCACCCAACTCGCTTTAGAACAACTCCTTCAAAGTTTCTGATCTTTGATCTGCACAGCAGTTCCAGGTGTCCACACTCACCCTCTGCGTCTCCTGTTTTGCCCACAGTGACCCTGAGAGCCCAGCAGAAGACAAGCCTAAAACACCAGGTAAATCTTTTCCATTGACCTGTGATTACGGGGTGAGGGAAAGCAGATTCATCAGATGGAGGAAAATGAGGAGGACTGAAACATGAAGCCTAGACCTCCCCCGAGTCCCTGGCTCTCCGTGTCTCTTCTCTCGGGTCAGATTCGGCCGCGGGTTCTGGAGTGCAGCCCTTGTTCGCAGAGCCTTCTTCTTTCTGAGGCTGTATGTAATGTTCTAGATCTTTTCTGGTCTGCTTTCCATTCTCCTCCACTGTCCGTCAGGCAGTGAACAGTGTAAGGGCTCTAAGTGTAGGTTCAGTCAGACACAAGGCGTGTGTGTGTGTGTGTGTGTGCGCACACCTACATGTTTATTTAACTGTGAATATGTATTTATGTCCTACAGCATCTCCACCTGTGTCACCAGTGAAGAAAGAAGGAGAGAAGATTTATTTGTACACGCATCTCAAACAGCAGCCAATCTGGTGGGTGCTTCATTGACTCGACACAGCTGAAGTTATTCAGTGGGGAAGACAAGAAATAGAACTGATTCAGTGTGTGGTACATGATATACAGTGCATGATCAACAACAGTCGGTCAGTGGCGTCAGTGCCAGGTCGTCAGGGGTAACGGACCTTCACTCTGCAGAATGTTTCTCTCTCAGCCCAGGTCAGGTAGCAGAACAGTCTCCTCCACTCTGTTTCATCCTGCTCTCTGTTCCAAGGCACGCCCTGAGATTCTGGAATGCTGCCTTCTTTGACGCCGTGCATTGCGAGAGGAATAAGCGATCCCCCACCACCAGGTAAGAGCACCCGAGACATGCTACCTCAGCCTGCGGGTGCCACCCCTACGGGGGGCGGTTCCTGTCTGGCTTGCGGGGTGTCTGTCACGCTGTTGAAGTGTACTTGTGAGGGTGTGTGTGTGTGTGTGGGTGTGTGTGTGGGTGTGTGTGTGGGTGTGTGTGTGGGTGTGTGTGTGGGTGGGTGTGGGTGTGTGTGTGTGTGTGTGCTCATCTCGGATCACGTGGGTGGAGATGTTTGTAGGAGACGAGACGTAAGGTTGCGCTTATGTAAAGTCTGAGCAGGACTTTAGTAAATCACTTCCTGCTGTTTCTCAGCCCAGACCTCGACCCCACCACACAGTCCACTCACACACCTGAGTCAGACGTTCACAGCACAGAACATCTGCTACTACTGAATACCACCGCCTACTGTAGCCTGGGGACTGGCTCGAGAAACTGATATAAACTCTGTGTGTGTTTGAGTGTGTGTGTGTGTGTGTGTTTGAGTGTGTGTGTGTGTGTCTGTGTGTGTGTCTGTGTCTGTGTGTGTGTCTGTGTGTGTGTGTGTGTCTGTGTGTGTCTGTGTGTGTCTGTGTGTGTGTGTGTGTCTGTGTGTGTGTGTGTGTCTGTGTCTGTGTGAGTAATATACTGCAATATGTTTAATAGGAAATGTCTTACCCTCGTCATGGTGTCCAACTTCACTCTGTGTGGCACACACTGCTGCACCAACCTGTTCATCAGTCTCTCTCACCCTTTTCACCTCTATCTTCCTCTTCTCCTTCCACCTCCTCCATTCTCCCTTCTTGTTTCTCTTACCATTATCTCCCTCACCTCCACTTTCTCTCTCTCTCTCTCTCTCTCTCTCTCTCTCTCTCTCTCTCTCTCTCTCTCTCTCTGCATGCAACGTTAACCCTTTGTCTCCTTGCGCCTCGCTGCCTCTCGCAGGCGGACGGCTGAGGAGGAAAAAGACAAGAGGTCTGTCGCGCATCTCTTCACTGCCCTGGACGCCACTAGACAGAAACAGTCTAGCAAAATCCCCAACAAACCACAGGTCCCCGAGGCAGTGGTAGAGAAGGCCCCAGGAGAAGTGCTGGGTGGCTAGGATCTGTGCTGTAGGAGACTTGTGCACACTCATGCACTACTGCACAGTGACGGAACCGCAAGGTCATCTTACCCATGACTGTCTCTAGACTGGATGGAAGGGCAGGAAGTTGCATAATGGGTTGATAAAATATTTGCTGAACTTTTTAAAGCCAGAGGAAACCAAACCCAACAAGCAAACACCAAAAACCTGCCCCCTTTCACATTAGCACCTACCGCTCAGTACAGTTGCCTTTTGTTTCTAGTTGCTAAGGATATTCTTATTATGACATTATTTGATAAGCTCAGCAAAACTTATTCTTCCTTCCTTAAGATTTGACTTCCCATGGTGGCCTCGGCCTTCATTCCCAGCATGCACCACACCTGCAAGTGGTGATTAATTAAAGTATTTGCTGTACTCTTTGTTAGGTGTATATATAGTAAATTAATGAAATGTCTTAGTGTGTGCCTAACTTAAAATATTGCTTTGAAATAAGTCATGAAATAATCATGCCCTGTTTAAACAGCTCTTCCTTCAATTTTATGTGACAAATGAGAGAAGATTAGAGGGTGTAGATGTTCCAGTTCTGAGATCATGGTTTCTGGGTAGTCCAAGCAGCTCTCTCTGGCCACACTGCTTTCTGGGTAGTGGAGTCCAGGTGTCTCTGGCCACACTGCTTTCTGGGTAGTGGAGTCCAGGTGTCTCTGGCCACACTGCTTGCAGTGGGCTCTTCTCTCTGTGTGTTTCACATGCGTCATCACTGCATGGCAGAGCTGCATGCAGAAGGGCATCAGCATGTTTGTCCTGCGCCTTTTAAACCTGCTCCTTCCACTGTAGGACTCCCTCTCTCTTCCAGGTCTCTGTGGAGATTGTACTGAAACCTGAGGCAAACCGCCTCCTTAAGCCCAAGCACAGGACCTCTGTTTTATGAGAGACATGATCTGGTTTTCTCAGCAACCAGGAACTGTAATCCCCAGTAATGAAGACGCAGGACAGTACATTAACCATCTTGTGAGATCAACTAACTATCTGCAATCCTCTGCTTAAGCCCTAACCTTTGTTAACATGGTGTGATGGTCTCGTATTATGTAGGACCGGACTGTGTTCTGTTTCATACCTTATCAGGGACACAGCATGATGTTGGAGGGAAGAATTTGGGAAGAATTCTCTCAGTGCTGTGCATTGTTCATATGGGATTTTTTTTAATGTTTGTTTGCGGATTACTTTGCTATAAGTAGTTTTTATTCTCAGCGTTGACTAAAGCTCACCACATAACATGGATGTGTGTGCATGGAGGCTGCTCTCACAGCACGTTGGCATGTCGACGGTCCGTCCTCCCGCCATGCTGTTCGTTTCTGTGCTTCCTGTACAGTTCATCCTCTGAGAGTGTTCAAGTGGGTCAAACTGCTTCTGTCAGGGAACTGGAGGCTGAACATCTGTTCTCCACAGCTTTTTTCATGTCACTTTGTTGACTTCTGGGGTGGGGGCATTGAGTATGACTTCAAACCTTCAACTTTGACTTTCACCACCCTCACACCCCTTTAGGGAGAAGTGGTGCCATATGACCCAGGAAGAGAAAGAAGACAGCTCCAGGATAGATGAAAACATCACTTTTGGACAGCTGGGGTGAGCAATGGCCTTGGAGTATGTCAAACATTAGAAGGAAGCATTGAAAATAGATTGAGGTTGGAATAAACCGTGCATATGCTTCAAGCTGAATTTCCGTTTTGTTTCACAAATGAGGTCTTGTTGCCATGGAAACTTTGTTTGTTTAGTTCTTTATGTTTCGCTGCCGATTGGTGCGTGTGTTATTCTAGAACCTTCACCCACAACATGCTCGCCTTTGGACTGAGCAAGAAACTCTGCAACGACTTTCTGAAGAAACAAGCAGTTATTGGCAACTTGAACGAGGGTAAGTTGGTTCACACCTTTTTTTTTCTTTTTTTTCTTTTTTTTTCTTTTTTTTTTTAATATATATAAACATCCTGTTTCACATTATAACCAGCTCTCTCTGTTTGATCTGCATCAGTCATCAGTTTTATTTTGCTGACATTAAAAAAGGTTCTATCCATCGTGAATTTTTTTTTTTTTTTTTTTTGCAGGGACTGTTTCCTGAGCTAATAAGTGTTCTTTATGACAAATAGGAAGTGTTTTAAATGAAAATGTTTTAACGTGCTCACTGCTCTTGTTTTGGGCTCTCTTTTCTTCCTGTTTAGACCAGTACAAGCTTTTGATGGACCATATTGAACAGATGGCTGTGGAATGAGCCCCGCCCCATCACCTTCTAGCCCCGCCCCATCACCTTCTAGCCCCACCTCATCACCTTCTAGCCCCGCCCCATCACCTTCCAGAGCCCTGCTGCAACACTCCTACCATTACAACCCAAAAAGCTACAGCCCAGCAGACCCATCATCAGCTCTGGATGATGTGCTCACGAGGTGGTGGGAACACATTCCCTGCCATCGTCTTGCTGGATGCAGCTGTGCATCGCTCACCCTTGCTCTGGTGCCGTAGCACACTGGTATTATGATTATTAGAATACATATCAGCATCTGTTGGGTCAGCCATACCACCAGCTGTTCTATCTCACGCAATAAATGTACAGCATATAATACCCAATAACCAGCCAGTTCTACACACTACTGTTCAACTAAAATGCAGAAAGTGTCCTTTACCCAAGTAGTAAAAACTATAGATACCATCGGTCATTCACCTTACCCATAATTCTTACCTCGTGGTGATCTTTGTCAGTGTGTGTTTGTGTTGGTTAGGTGTCTGGTACTCTGATGTGTTGCACATTCTTGTCAGCATCTTTTAGCAGAGACAAGCATTCATGTTCTTTCAGTCTTATAGCTTTTCCAATCTTTTTATCCACCAACAAGCTCCCTCACTTTCCCTCAAAGCATGAGAAAATCTATTGCGAGATGTTCCGCGGTCCTCCTGAACATTTCCAAGTGGTCTCTAGTCGATCATTGTTTGAAATGTTTCCTCCTGTATCTTTCATGTGCAAAACAGTATTAATGTTTTGTGATATTACCCATGTGTCCTGCATGTGGCGTGTGAGCCTCATGAACAGAGGATGTTGTAACTCTGTTCAAAGTGCCTTTAAAGATGTCTTTTAACCTGTCCCTCTACAGGGTTGGACATGTAAGCTCTTGTGTCCATATGATGTTCTCCCATCGCCGGTATGGCACCAAGTGTGTATAGTTAAGGTCACACTGTTCTCTCTGTGTTACCTCCTGCTCTGCAGGTTTGCAATTTTTAAAAGGAGTCGTTTGTGATGGATTTGGTCATTGTGAGCCGAAGGATCAGCATGATTTTCTATTTTAGTGTTGTGCATCGTCAGGTGTTCAGTGAGCATGTGTGTAAGTGGAGTCCCGTCAGCATGGTGCATAGCGTTGTATTGTAGTAATACTTTGAGCCAGCAGGTGGCGATCAAGCCACTCGTTTTTCGCCTGCTGATCTGGGAATGGGAAAGTGGATGTCTTTTTAAAAGATCCATGAAACGGGTGGAGGAAATTTCCAGTGAGGATAAAGTTAATATATTCCGTTTGTAAATAGAGTTTTTACCACAGAATATTGTAGTTTGTATTGAATTTGATGCGGTTTTGCAACATGGCTTTGTCCAAAGGGATTGCTGGAGTGTTAACTGTTAACTTATACTATTTGTTTGTGCTGTCATATGGTGTGCATGGACATTTTATGGATGTTCTGCAGCTGTTTTGTGGTAAAATATGTGCTTTGTAAATCACAATGTAATTCTTAATGTAGTGTAGTTAAATATGAATGGATTATCGAACTGTCAGAATTATGTTTACCCAAAGTGCCCTCAAATTCCCTACTGGAATGCACCACTAAGACCATGTTGCCCCATGTACTTTATGAATGTTGTACTGTGTTTATAATAAAATATTATTTTAAAAAGTTTCAGATTATGTAAAATTACAGTGAACCTTTGTGTTAGTGTGTGTGTGTGTGTGTGTGTGTTCATTCATATACTGGGAAGGTGACCAGGCCCAGTCAGCTCAATGTGGGAGCGTTTAGGACCCCCAAGGCGGGGGGAGCTGCCACGCCTGCCTGCGCAAGTAAACAAACAGCCGTCACACCAGCCCGATCTGATTGGACACATGGTAATGAGCTGTGAAGAGCCAGACACTGGTATCATACAACCAAAACTGCACTGCTACTAATTAGTGCCAGACCTGACGCTGAGCAAGCACTTATCTCACACATCACTCCACCCTAGTCCCTGCCCACTTTACACAGTTGGCAATCGGTTCAGCTGCTCCTCTTATCACCGTCTCGTTTAAAACACTGGGATGAAATACTCTGCACTTTCTACATCTATGAACACTTTTATTTGAAAAGCTCAGCTCAGGCTTGGTGGGTGCCAGCAGTCTGTCTGGCCAGGGTGAAGGCCAGGGTACAGGGCCCACTCCACTCTTTAACCTCACTAATGGGGCCTTTCCTCTGGGGTTCTCCCTCCAGATTAAGCAGCCAGCCAGGTGCCTCTCTGCAATAATGAATATGTATGATACACAAGTGTGTGTGTGGGTGGGTGTGTGTGTGTGTGTGAGAGAAGGTACATGTTGTAGACATGTACATTTGTATAGTCGTTTCTATTTGTGTTCCACACTCACCAGCATGGCAGTTTTTCACAAACTGGTCATGTCCTGTTTTGAGGTTGTCCAGAGAAGTTTCATTTCACAGCAGATGCCTGTGTGATTACAGGACAGTCACACAGTAACCTGCCAAGTGCTTGTGTTTGCCCTTTCTGTGCTGTGTCATTTCGGTTTTGATCAATAGTTTTTGACACCCTCACCTGGGAGAATCGCCGCGAAGCTGAAGCTTCGCACGTAGCGTCAGATGGACTCCGACCCTCTTGCACAAACACCTCACGATAACCCTTGACCTGTTGACCTTGGCATGTCGTGAATGTGTATTTCTGTGACCTGCAGTGAGTGCAAACTCCAATTCGCTGAGGCGAGGCAAACAAAGCCTCCCATAACCCACAGCAGCAAAGCAAGGCAGGGCCTCGTCACAGCATGGACGCATTATAAACACTGAAGATGAGCGGAGATGATGCCGATCCTGATGATGAGGAGATCTTCTGTAAGAGCCTTTCTCCCAGATCTGACTGATCCTGATGATGAGGAGATCTTCTGTAAGAGCCTTTCTCCCAGATCTGACTGATCCTGATGAGGAGGAGATCTCCTTTCTTCCAGCTGTTCGTCCAAGCCTCTGCCTTTTGACTTGTGTGAGCTGAACCAGAGGTGGCCAATTCCACTGGTGTGTAATCCACTAAGATATGGGTTATTTGTGTAAGAATTTGTTTGGCTCATCCAGCAACACTTGATAGTTTATTTCTAAGTAGTTCTGTGTTATTATCTCTGTTTTTATTTTTTCAGTATGACCATATGAGTGAGTGGAACAGATATTTATTGTGCTAACCTCATGTTACAGCTTTCCAGTCAAGAAATCTTAAAAGGCATGTAAACATTCAATCTGCAGCGAGTTCAGTGTGACAAAAGAGCTTTTCAGCATGAATTTACCCATTTCTGTAAAGTACTTTTTAAGAATAGGAGTGAGTGACTTATGGAATGTGTCTCAGTGGATGTAATTCTATAAGTTTTGCGTGGGTGTGTGTTAGTATTTGAAAGAACAAGTGTTAAACTGAACTATGCCATAAACACTTTTAAAGAAACCTGTGAGAGGCAGTGAGATGTATGGTGTGTTACACCACACAGTCATGGATGATGGTGTACTGGTTCACATCAGGATAACCACAGTTTAAAGTTACAGTTCAGATCGGAGAAGTGGAACCGAGTGGCTGTATCCCGTAAATGTGTGTGTAAGTTGTTGAAATAGCAGTGAGTTCAAGCAGGTCTATAGAATTCATTTGAATTAGAGCCATGTCAGTTTGCTGTGTTTTCAGTGCAAATCGAGTCTTTCAGAGTCTTAACTGTTCTCTACTCCGATGATAATAACACAGATTAGGGGAGATTTGTTTATCCAGGAAGTCATACATAGACTGTATATGCTATAGACAATGGAACATTCTACATTTTCAGGCTCATCAACCTAAATGTGTGTGTTTGTGTGTGTATAACAAAGCAACACGCTTTCATACACTCGTGTGCTGTTCTCCCTATTCAGATATTGGTATTTAAAATGGTGTGCCAGGAAGCATAACTTGATTAGCATCCAATGTTCTTTACATCAGTGCTATCAATCTTCATCAAAACGCCGCCCTCCTGCTTGCACCCAGCATGTATTTGGACAACTCAGCTACGTTTATGTAGACAGCGAAAATACATAACAAACAGCAGGATTAAACCACGTTTGAAGGCAGCACTTTTAAACAGTGTGATTAAACACTGATTCGAGCTGCGACTTCACATGATCCAGGGGTGATGACACGTCAGGCGGGGTTACCCTCTGGCCCTACCCTCTCTGTCTGGCCACGCCCCTTTCTGTTTGACCCCCCCAGGTCAGTCTGTCAAGTCTTGTCAGTTTAGAACTCAGTGATGTGTAGGCAGAGCCAAGGGCCAAGTGTGAATCATCCCCAAGGGCCTTTCCCACTGACCTCGACTGGGGGCACTTTCTCTCTGTGGTGGTGGTGAATTCCAGAATCACACTGTGATAAACATTAAAGGTGAGGACTGGAGGTTGTGGGGGGGGGATTTATTTCTTGGTATGAAATAAATATACCAGCGAGACATTTTTACCTGAGGTATGGTGTTTGTTCTTTACTGCCCTCAAAATATGAGGGAAGACCAGTCCCTTGTGACATTAAAAAGGGAACATTTTGCACTTTAAGCATTTATGAGGATCGTCTTTCTTTTTCTTGTTTTTGAAGGAGGGAAACCCGAACTGATATAAAAAAAAAAAGTGACCCTCGCCTCTGTTTTCATTTGCTGTGGTTAAAATGTCGTATGTGGGTGCAGAGGAAGAGGAGGGTCCCAGCAGGGTTCAGATGCCACTTTCTTCTCGTGCTGGTAAATCCAGCTGTGGCCACGGCAACGATGAGACTCCATCACGACTGCTCTGTTCTGTCGATGCCAAGAAGAAAGGAATGGTCACGCAGGAAACCATGTAAGACGTCAGAATGCCTACAGCCTTTCAGTTTATTATTGCCAAACGTTCTGTACAAAACTTTCTTGTACAAATTTAGTTTAAATCAGATTTGAATCAACATTTAAAAGTAAAATGACTCCTATGATGGTAAGACCAGGAACTTATCCATATTTATACTCTAGTGACCATATTACTACAAGTGGGTACTTGTGTAATGGAATAAAATTGTGTCTTTTTGTATTTATATTTTTGTGAAGGAATAATCACTTCAAGGAAGGAGCAGATACGAGCAAACTGGTGTAAAACAGTACTGCTTTTGGCCAAGCATCCTGTCATACATGCCTGTTTACATAAGTACCAGATTCAGCTATTCAAACTTTCCAATTTTGTAATTAGATAGATATTGCATATACCAGTTTAGAAATCTCATGACTATGAGGTCTCTTGGTATTTCGTGGGATTTATCACTTATGAGGTGTCAATTACTTTTGAGCAGAATTTACTTTACTCTGAGAATCCAAGATAATAATGTGCACTCGCTAGTTGATAATCAGTGAAATCTGGCAAAATCATTACCCAAAGTTACAGTAAAATATCTGATAAAAAACTAAGATTAAAAAAAAGATTAAAAGAGGAAGCAGAGAGTAAAGTGAGGATCTAAAAGCTAATGGTGGATAAACGCAGCTACCAGCGGATCCCAGTGAGCAGACGGGACTATCGTTGTACTCGCATTACTGGATTCTGAGAGTCTAATGTCAAGCTTTAACCCTTGTGCCCAGCAGTGGTGAGAGGAGAGTGTTACCCCCCCCCCCCAGTTGTTCTAAGGAGCCCATCTGGAAGGAGGAGAAGAAGGACAGATGGGAGCTTCGGATTTAGAAACTGGAACGCTCCCTCTCACCCGGAACGCTCGGATAGATGTCGCTCTATTTACACTTGCGACCAAAAGAATCCTATACACAGGAAATGCTTGCAAATGTGAGTTCGCCCGCTCAAATGTGGGCAAGTTTATTTATTTCCACGAGCATTCCTGATCCGTGCTCTCCGAAGCCACAGTGCAGTGTGAGTCAGGGCCGTAGCAGGGAATACAGTGGATGCCCTACTCTCCTTCACGTAAGTGCTATTAAACAAGAGATCCCACAATACGGTCCGCTTCATTAATCCACCTTCTATGGCCCCCATTCATACCCAGAGTCTACACTACTGTGTAAAAGTATCAGGGCACCATTAGAATTATTATTTTAGCAATAGTGTAATGATCATATATAATTATTTCAGTTTGTTTACTAGAATACAACCAGAAAATACAGAAACTTTGTATGCAATAAAAATGGCTTCTATAGACAATAATGGCAAGTATTTAGTGTGACCTCCCTTTGCACTTGAGCAGTATCAGGAACCTGGCTGTCTTGAAGTCTCTTAAAGCCTGGTATACTGAACACTGACTGAATACTGAATACTGATTTTTTGCTTTAAAAGACATTTTGTTGTGAAAAGTTTTTGTGTGTGTGTGTGTATGTGTGTACATATTTCCATGTAATTTTTGTTTGTATATTAATAAAGAGACTAAGAAATAATTATATATGGTCATTATACCACTGCTAAAACAACAAATCTAACAACCTAGACTTTTGCAGAGGACTATATACATACTGTAAATATATATTTACTCTCTTTTTAGCATTCAACTTTATATATTTATCCTTAATGTTATGTACATACTGTAAATTGTGCTGTGTTCAAGTCCCATACCCGTACTGTCCTTGTCAGTGCACCTTGTCCTCACACTGTTATAATCTGTAACGCGTATTATATAATTTCAGGGCAAATTCATGTACCTGACAATTATTAGCAATTAAAAGTTATTCTGATCTAGACAAACTGTCACACTACTGCTATTTCAAGGTTATCTAGTTGTAAATCTAAGCTGTGACCAAAGTATCTATTTAATAATAATAATTGCAGTTTTTAAGAAGAAATCAAATTAATTTCAACCTCTGCTGGTCTGGGTGTTAAAAAATAAGTGCCTTAAAAAAAATAAAATAAAATAAACTCGCAAATTAAGAAAGATTATTCGCTACTTTGTAACAATCCAATCCTGGGCGGTGTCACAACTTATAGGACGAAACGCTTTGTCGGAGAATGTTAGTTGCTGCAGCACTTCGGTGAAAAGGTTTTATTTTTTCAGTAGGCATGTTTACATGTTTACATATTTTCATGTTTACTGCATGCCATATTTATTCCTTTAACATTCAAATAATTGAGTTTCAGTCTATTATATATTTCCCAAGAATGTTCACAAGTTTTTTTTTAGCTATGAGGTACTTCAGGAGAAAGCGACAGCATTATAAAATTTGCAATTTGCCTTGTATTCCTATTACAAGGACAGAAAGGAGCGTAATAATAACCATAATTCAAAGAAACATGTACATTTACGCAGCAACATTCGCGAGGGCCGATATTACGCAGGGTCCCGCTGTTCGTGCATCACCAGAGTTAACGCCATATCTGACGCTTCCACGTGGGCGATCACCACCAAAAACATCAACAACAGTAACAAAATTATAATAATTATTGTAATAACAACATATCTGTTTCAAACATTTATGGGTGATTGGCAGTGGGAAAGTCATTGTCAGTTGTTGAATTCCATCCAGTTATTACACTAACTAGTCTAAAGGTTTCTAATTTGATACCTTAATTCCGTAGCTACAACGCATTTCCTGATTTTCAATAGAATACTTTTTCGCCAGTCTTCTCGCTACAATGAAATATTTTTTCAGGACAGGCCAAAGACAAGTATGAGCAAAACGGGTAGCCCCTTGGATATAGTGGTGGCGCGTGTGCTCCTAGAAGGAGTGACGACGTAAATACATGATCACGCGCTTCCAGACAAGTCACTGCTGAGCCTCCACAGCTGCATCGTCGCTGGAACTGATTGACCTTCTTCGATAAAATGCTGTCAATGCTAAATTCTTTCGATTTGTCTGTTGTCTTTCTGGTATTCGTCTCGGGAGTTGCTCCATTTGGTTTAATGTCGTGGATCTGCGCGTTTCCAGCCAAACCAAGAGCGTCAGCCCTACTTTCCACATCTGTCGGCCTCCTCATGATCATTTCACCCGCATGAAAAGAATTATGTTTTGATTCCGTGTCTAGAGGCGTCGCGCGTGAGCCTTCTGTGGGGGATTTAGGTTGCAAACTTGTCGGGTATTCGCTTCGGAACTTTTTCATAAAGTCTGTAGATGGGCAGCGCTTCTTGTGCATGGCCAGATTTGGAGGCTGAGTCGCACTCTGATGTCTTCGAGCGTCGATACACCGTTCGCTGACTTTGGGGTATTCATCGAGATGCTCTTGGTCTTTCTGTCGTGACTGGTGATTGATCATTTCTGCCAGTGCGTTTTCATTAGCTAACAGCCTCTCTTTCTCAAACCGAGTAGCAGTGTGAAGTTTGGCGGCGCACGGACTTTGAGATGTCGTTCCCCGATTTCTTTTGTGGCTTGATTTCGCCTCACCTGTCTCGTGAGGTTTGGACTTTCTCTTCCTTCTTCTGTAGTTCCCGTTCTCAAACATATCCAAGCATTTGGGGTCCAGCGTCCAGTAGCTTCCCTTGCCGGGCCGCCCCTTCTCTCTAGGAACTTTGATGAAACAGTCATTCAGTGAGAGGTTGTGCCGGATCGAGTTCTGCCAGCCCTGTTTGTTGTCATGGTAAAAGGGGAAACGGTCCATGATGAACTGATAGATTCCGCTCAGCGTCGCACGGTTGTCTGGTGCGTTTTTAATGGCCATTGCGATAAGCGCAATGTAGCTATAGGGCGGCTTCTGTGGAGGTTCTTGTCTTGCTGAGGCAAATCCCAGCGAGGGGATAATGCCTCCAACTTCGCCGCCGTACACATAGATTAGTGACTTGGTTAAGGCGAGAGCCGAGGCACCCATATCAGGCTGCGATGCCTGACTATGGTACAAGCTCATGATCGTGGAGTCCCGTTATTTCTGTGCGGACCAACTTCGGAGTTTAAACCCATAGACGTCCTCTTCTGCAATGATAACGTGTACCACTGCGCCTCTCCTTCAGGGGTCTAAAATGTTAAATAATTGTTGTACGTTTGCTGTTTTATGTTGACTTAGCACTGGAAAATAAATTGTCTATGATAAACACTCGTTGTGTTCTCAGCCCACCCACATTAATTAAAATTTCATTGCCGAAAGCCCCGACTCTCTCTCCCCGCGTCGCCTGCCGACCAGCCAATGAGGTGCTTGGTTATTCCCTCATTTGTTTATAGAATTAGTCTGTTGATAAGTCTGCCCACCCAAGTTGAATCAAGCTGTGTTTATTTGGAAAAATTTCCGGGCACCCAATACATAAACGCACTGATCTGATGTTTGAAATATCACGTCCACCCTTGACGCTGAAGTTGCTCTCACAGAGAGAACAAGCAAACACGGCAGAGCTCTTTCTGGGAGCTTCTTTGGGTTAGTAGAAAAGAAAACAAAGTATGTAAAGAAAAATAACTTAAACAATTTCTTTTAAACTTTGTCAAAAGCCAAGCTTCTGAAATTCTGAATAATTTACTAAAATTCTAATGAAATAATTTCACAAGATTCGCTTATTTCTTAGTCCATGTTATTTCATCTTAGTTATTTTTGTTTTAAAAAGATTTAATGATAAGAAGACATAGTCAGAAAAATTACCACTGTTGACCTAACATCTATGTAGTAATATTTAAATAAATCGCTGAATCCACGTCGAAATCTTAATGTATTGCATAAGATAGATACACATTTTCACAGTATCACAGTTTCAAGCGTGTGGTCAGCAAAAGTCTATGACAGCAGCCATTTCCAAAAAAGGAAGATCTGGCGGAACATTGGGGTAAACTTTTTTTTTTTTTTTTTTTTTTTTTTTGCAAATGCGTGCATGGTGCTTTATATTATGTATTTTCCTGTTTATAGGAGTGAGGGGGATTATAACAACTTTACAAGTGCACACAGCTGGCCTATGATTACATTACGTGTTTAGAGGTTTTGGTGGATAAACTTAGAAGTTTTCCTCAGTTTGACTTTTCCCTCTAAAGACTGTGATTCATAAAGTTTTAGCCAGAAATACTGGCCCCAACAGCAATACATCTCAATGTGTGGGATTATGCAGGTTCCCCTCTTTGACATCAATCTGCTATTTTTGCAAAATTTATCCTACAGGCATAAGCAACAGGCATCCCATGACGTGAAGGTTAGGTGAAGATGAACAGAACAGCTCAAAGACTCAAGGACTCTAGTATACGTCACTTCACTTACAGATAAACTATACATTTAGAATGGACATCATACCTTTGACCATTAGACATATCTAGAATGCAAATAATATAGAATTAATAGAATATAGTCGATATGAATGTTGATTTATTAAGTATGGTTATTAAGAAGTTACGTTATTAATTAAGTTATTAAAATAATTTAACCAAGTCTTAAGTATTGTATAGCATTACCATATACTTTTTGCTGTCAAACTCTGCGTTTAGCTGCCTTGACCATATGTAGCCTGTACGAACCAAAAACATTATTCAGCTATTCCTCTGGTATCAATAAATATATGATATTCTAATGTGGTATTGTTAGATTACAACTTGGTTTTAAGGGATATATCCGCTAGAGGACTTTGCACACACTGAATTCAGGAATACAGTAGTTACTAAACAGTAAGTTGGCCAAAATAAACAGATGTTTCCTTTAATTTTTTACTATTTCTGCTGCTTTTCTAAATGACTTAATATTAAGTGCAGATAAGGTTTGTGATGCTGCCCTCTGGTGGATGAGAATTCTGCATTCTCAAAAAAGGTCTTTGGATGGTCTAGCTAGCAAACTTCGTCAAATGAAAGACTTGTTAAGGAGTATTACAATTATTAGGCTATTAAATCCTAGGCAATTACGAGTGTTTTTAATGTTAGTTTAAAATTTGTCATCCTGTGCAAATGTTACTCTAAAACTACACAGAAACGAACTACTATATTCAGTGACTACTCGTTCAATGACTATTACTTTGAAAGCTCACAAACGTGCGCGTGGCTCTGGAAGTGTTACGATTGCTCGCACAGGAAGTTGAAATATCAGCTGATCGTGGTGTTTTTGATAGAAGTTGCGGTTGGAACAGAGTGGGCTTTTCTTTTGTCTCGGGGTGACGCTAAACATCTTCAGGACAAAAACAAACACAGGCTAAGTGAAACGCAACGTCAGGTTGGACCTAATTGGAAGAAGCCCGATAGAAGCACACATTGCGATTATGAATAGTCTGATATCAGTATTTTGTAAACGGTCGGCTAGCTGTTGAATCCTAGGAAAGAAAGAAAACAACACTGGGCGACTTGTGTGAGTCAGTGAGTGTAAACTGTGAGTTTACGTTGGATGTGCTAGCTAGCTACTTAACATTAGTTCTAACCTGTATTCTGAGCCCGGACAAACATATCTATCTGTCTATCTGTCTTTTGTGTATTAACTGTAGGCTACGTTAAATACGTGCACCAGAGCGGATTTTTTTGTCTTTTGGATAACGATAACGTTAGCTAACCCAGCTAACGTGTTTCAGTATAGGAGGACTGCTAGATTACATCATCAAACTAGCTGTTTAGCTGTGTAGCAAGTTTTACTATGGGCATTTGTCGAGTTTAAATGTGCTGTATACAGCTGACCTGGAACTAGCTTTCTGAATTTGAAACAAATTGTCGTAAACTGTTGGCTAGCTAACATGTCAATGCTTGTAGATTAGTAAGAAGGCAACCTGTAACCATTTGATTCTTACAAGCGTACTTGCCATATTTAAAGAATTTATATTTAAAGTATTTTTCGGAACTGTCATTTTGATTTTAAATCTGCTTTTGACCAAGTTTGTTGCGCATTAATAATTTCTTGTCGTTGTCACTTCGTTATTTATAAGCATGCTGATACTGTCGAAAATTGGAAATCATAAATAGGCTTTTTGCAGTATCCGATCACGTTTTAGTTTAATAGATTTCAGTAAGTTCGTGTGGTACTGAAAATCGATCATAGATTTATTATTCTCAAAGTATTATTATCAAGAATTAACATTCTTTCCCGTTGATGTCGCTAAGAGAGGTGCAGTTGCAAACAGCTGCTTAACGGGAGGCCTAGTCAGTATTTTATGTAAGGAAAGATCCAGATCTGGCACAGTCAGAGAACCTCGTTGAAAACCCAATGCTGGATCTGGAGGTGGTTCCTGAGCGATCTTTGGGAAATGAACAATGGGAATTCGCGCTAGGTAAGCATGTTTAAGACTAACCTCGATGTCCCGCTCAAGGTTATAAAAATCCTTTTTTTGCACACAGCCTGTATTCTGCATTTTGTATTCTCGATTACCCACATTGATGGTAACGACTACAAATTACTCTTTCTGTTAACTTGTACCTGTTTTGACTGTTGATAAGTAACCAACAGAAGTGACTGTTCACTGCTGTGTCTGTTCAAAGGAATGCCAATGGCTCAGGCCATTTCCATCTTGCAGAAGCACTGCCGAGTCATCAAGAATGTCCAGGTGCTCTACAGCGAACAGGTATGTCTCCACACCCCAGGGTTACTGTGTGTGTGAGGGGAGTTGGGGGCTCGTAATACATTACATGGAATGTCTTTATGTCCTTTATGTCTTATTTGCTGTTTTATGGACTGAATGGGAGAGAAACGGGGAGGAGAGGGTCACATAAAGCCAGAGGTCAGTGCTGTCTGGCTGTCTCTACTCCATTTGTTTCTAACCTCTTTCATTTCTCACAGATGCCACTAAGTCATGACCTCATGCTCAACTTGACTCAGGATGGAATTAAACTGCTGTTTGATGCCTGCAATCAGAGACTGAAGGTGGAAACATGTTTTGCCTGAATAATGTTTTGTTGTTGTTCATGCGTTTTGTTTATGCAGTACTCAGTGAGTGTGATTGTTTGCAGGTAATCGAAGTGTACGACTTGAGCAAAGTGAAACTAAAATACTGGTGGGTGATGTTATTAAAGCCTTTATTCGCATAAACATTTAAATATCAACTCGGTGTCCCGTACAGAAAAACTAAATGCACACTGGTTATTTTAGGAATGGAGGTTTGTCACCAAGGCCTTCACAAAGCAAGCAAAATCATTTCTTCTTCTTCTTTCAGCGGCGTACATTTTAACTCTCAGGCAATAGCACCCACCATTGAGCAGATTGACCAGTCCTTTGGTGCGACTCATCCTGGAGGTGAGCCTGCTGCTCGTGCACGTGTGTGTCATACGGTAGTTTAGCAAGGTTGGTTGAGGCTGGCGTGAGGGTATGTGGGGCTTAACTCTGCCTCTTCATTTGTGTATGTGAGGCTCTGTGTTAACTGTGCTTCTTTATCCGTGCCAAGTCTACAACGCTGCAGAGCAGCTCTTCCATCTGAACTTCCGGGGCCTCTCCTTCTCCTTCCAGCTGGATTCGTGGAGCGAAGCCCCAAAGTATGAGGTAAGCAGCTCAGGGTGGGTCCATCCCGGTTCTGGTCCGGTCCAGCCCATACTGGGTCGACCTGCTTCTGTAGGATGGCGTCACCAGTTTATCGAAATTCCTACAGCATGCATCAGAAATATCCTCACTACCATCTCTGGATGAACCTTAACACAAAGTCAAATATAGAAATGCAGAGCAGCTTGTTCTCCTACACACTGGTCTACTCGCAGCTGCTGTTGTTTTGCCTTGACAGCCTAACTTTGCCCATGGCTTGGCCTCCCTGCAGATTCCACATGGAGCTGCAGTCAAAAGGATGTACATTTACACTGGAAACAACCTTCAAGAAACCAAGTAAGTTTCAAGCTGTGTGTGCGTGCGTGCATTATTGCCATTGTGCAGCTGCTTGCACCGTGATTTCATCAAAGGTATCAAATATTTTCAGATTGCAGAAGTCAGATGAACTGTCCAGTGTTATAGCTGTGTTCATTTCAGCAGCACTCATGGTTTGAAATGCTTTGTGCTGTGAAGTGCTTAAGTAACTAGAAAGTTACTCACCCAACCTCTCTCTTTCTCTCTCTCTCTCTACCTCTGTTGTCTCAATCTGTTTCACTGTACATCTTTCTTTACCTCTTTCTGTCTGTCTATCTCCGCCCTCCCTCTCTTCTCTCTTTCTCTCTCTATCAGGGCTCCGGTGATGCCCCTGGCCTGTTTCCTGGGTAACGTGTATGCAGAGTGTGTGGATGTGTTGCGGGATGGCACAGGGCCACTGGGCCTCAGGCTCCGCCTTCTCACCGCAGGTACTGCAGCAGGACAGCGTCTGCACCAGAGCGCGTGCTTCTGGCCGTGCTGTGACAGCAGAATGTAGTCCTGCTTTTATTATTAGGCAGCCAGCCTGTTTAAACACAGAAATTATTGACAGTGTTTACGGGAGGGGTTATGAACCAGAGCGATCCTCCAGTCCACTAGGGGGCGTCATTGTCTCAAACCAAACGCCAACCAAAAAGCGCATGGTGTTTTCATCAGGGTGCGGCCCAGGTGTCATGGCGGATGCGAAGGTGCGGGTCCTTGAGAGGAGCATCTACTTTGGAGAGTCGTGTCAGGATGTCCTGAGTGCCCTTGGTTCTCCACATAAAGTTTTCTACAAGTCTGAGGACAAGGTAGTTTTCCGGAGCCTCCGCTCCATGTCTGCAATGGTGATCACCCTGGAGATCTTCTGCACCTTACTGGTTCCTCATCAAAAGATTTGCAGTTAGCCAGTTACAGCTACAGATTTCGTGTCTAAATTTCCGCGTTCTTTTCCCCCCTATTGTTTTAGATGAAGATCCACTCTCCCTCTCCCCACAAGCAAGTCCCATCCAAGTGTAATGACTACTTCTTTAACTACTTCACCCTTGGAGTGGTACGTGTGTGTAGAACCACAGTTCTTTTTCTTCAAAACCTGGACGGCATCCTACTACAACACAAACATCATTTAGCCTAGTTCCTCCACATGCCGTATGATCTAGTGTCACCCATGGCTTTATTTCTTAGTTTGGGTGGTGAAATGTAACCCAGGTGCTGGATTATCTTCTCCGTCTGTGCCTCCTGCCCCACATCTTCTCTGTCTCTTTCATGCTCCCAGGACATACTGTTCGACTCGACGTCCCACCTGGTGAAGAAGTTTGTTCTTCACACCAACTACCCGGGCCATTACAATTTCAACATGTGAGTGTGGCATGGCCTGCTTTCTGCTCTCCAGCTACATGCTATTGAGATGTACCGGAGCACCTACCGAAACTACTGCCCCTGTCCGCTCGTGAGGGATGCAGGACACTTCGGTACTAGTGGAGAGCAAAGGCTTCAGAGGCGAACTGACTCAAAGTTGCTCTTGCTTCTTCCATGAAAAGACCTATGTCAATGTTAAAGGCCTGTGTCAATGTTAAAGGCCTGTGTCAATGTTAAAGGCCTATGTCAATGTTATTTGACAACTAATACTCTACATGCAGCAGTTAGTTAAGAGTTTGTAAGGAGTCTTGTGTGTGACTCTTGGTAATAATGTTCTCAAACTGTTGTAAATAATTCTGCAGATGTTCCATACATGGATGTTCTCAGTCTGTTGAAAATAACTAGAATTGGTTACCATAGCTACTGTTCTTATTTTTGTAGCAGATTTCATAGAATTGGTTTAAAAAGCAAAATATAATGAATCTTTTGCTTAAAACATCAAGATGTTTGGCTAACATATAAAAAATTGCATAGAAATCAACATTTGACTTTGATTTTAATCAGATTTTAACTTGAGCAGATTACAGGTCATTTACTGCGCTACCCTTTCTGATTCCAGATACCATCGATGTGATTTCAAGATTCCACTCATAATTAAAAAAGGTGGGTGAGGGAGTCCGCTGTACATGTGCATGTTTGATTTGGTCCTGGTAGCCAGTATCATTGATGCACCTCCGGAGGTTTTACATTCTCCCCTGTGTTTCAGACGGAGCCGACGTCCAGGGGGAGGACTGCATCCTCACCACTTACAGCAAGGTGACTGCAGCACGTTTAAACATGTGCACTGCTCAGCACTACAGCGTGTGTTGAAAAGGTACTGAATATGTTTCACCTTTCTTAGTGGGATCAGATTCAGGAGTTACTGGAACACCCCATGGAGAAGCCAGTGGTGCTTCACAGGTAAGACGTTCTGCTGGACATTCAATCAGAGAAAACGGGAGAGAACTATTTGGAGGGAAAGAACCTCTGAAATAAGCCATCTTAACTGAGGGGCTTGATTAAAGCTAGCACTGTTTTAATGAGTCATTTATTCAGAGATCAAATGCATGTCTATTTTCAGCATCTTATTTAAAATAAATACAATACTGTAAGTCTTCCCTTTAAACCAAATGAACGTTTGCAGCCCCAGGACTCTTAGGGTGTGGAAGGATAATGGTCTGAATTCAGTGAGTGAATGAAGCTCTTTCATAGGTCATCATCTGCGAATAACACCAACCCGTTTGGCTCAACATTCTGCTTTGGCTTCCAGAGGATGATCTTCGAGGTAGGAAAGCTGTACACTGCTCTGTGGTAAAAGGTCACTGAATGATCTTTGTTTGGCTTTCTAAGCGTATTAGAGAAGTTGTCATAATTATACTGCGAAAATCCTTTGGTTCTGGATTCATGCAGGGTTTTTTTTTATTTTATTTATTGTTTTGTTGTTGAAGCATGTTCATCCTTTCATACCTAGTCGAAGTTGTTGTAATTAAACTGCATTTCAAAGTTTTTGAAGTCCACTCTCTCCCCTCAACCCCACACCCTTCCTTCAGACCTTTCCTCCAAACACATGCAGTCCGAGTGCTTAACCTGTCCTCCTGTGAGCTGCGTTCACACACAAAATAAGTGACGGAGAGAACTGTGCCCCTTGTAGAGAAGCTTCCTGATTGGTTGATGCAGCTGAACTGTGTTGACATTTTTAGTTAGAGTCCAAGACAGTCAGAGGTTTATTTTTTCCTTCCGTCTTCACATCCTGATAGCAGAGTCTCAAAATCACTTGCATTCACTTGAAGCACCTAATGAACACTGCGATATTCTCCAGGTGAACCATCTCCCCTCTGTGTTGCCTCCAGGTGATGCAGAACAACCACATAGCGTCGGTGACCTTGTACGCTGCCCCCCGCATGGGCAGCCAGGGCCGCGCCGAGCCCGGTACACACTGAAGTGCCCGCGATGCCCATCTTGCTACATAGGGTCCTGTGGAGCCCTGGAGCCCACCAGCGCAGTGTGCCTTCCCCCACCGTGCGTACACACACACACACACACACACACACACACACACACAGATGCCATCCTACCAGCTGAATAACTGCGTGCTGGAAGCTCAGTCCTATTTCCCACAACTGCGTGCCACAATGGATGCTCCGCCCCCAGCCCCTCCCACACATGGGCTTTAGGCAGCCAGTAGTGGCTTCATCCCACCCCTTGATCCAGCTACACCCCCCCCCCTCCCCCACCATCAGCTCCATTTCCAACTCTGCACCTGTGTCAGTTTCAGCATAGTGGATGCACAGTGATTGGTTTTCATGCACACTGTCACACACATGGACACACTTATTCTGACATGAACAAGCATTGCTTGTCTGCGTTCATAAGCTTCAAGAAGCTGTTTTTATGAATGGCTTCATATTTCTAAAATGGTCCCTCACAAGACACTGACACCAAAGGGCAAATGTGACATACATTTCGATGCCATTTTCCTCTTCTGCACATTAAAACACTTTAAACATATTCAGTTCGATTAATTTCAGGATTGCAGTGGCCCATACAGCGGGTGCACTCAGAAAACGCCGGAAAATTTATGAACCTTGGCAGCCATTGCACAAAAAAAAGTTTGTTTGTTTGTTTTTGTTTTTTGTTTGTTTATTTGAGGAGTTAGGTGTGTGTGGTCTACAGAATAATAAGCACAAACTAGCTGCACATCACATGGGAGAGTGCTTGTAAACATGTTTTCTTGGAACAAATACAGACTTGCATACACACACACACACACAGGTTAACTCCCATTGCAGTGCTGTGCAGTGCGACCTTCAGCTTACCGTTAAGTTGGCCATCATCATTCTTTTCTTTTTTTTTTGATGTTTTGTTGCAACCTAATGTGATTGCTTGGTTTTTAACATTTGCACTAAAACAAAAATACACCTTATTTACTTGACACTTCTATCCACTGAGGACTGATGGGATGTGTGTGAGAGAGTAGTGAGAATGGAGAAATGGATTGGATTTTGAAGCTCTTAACACAGAAAACTGGACAAAAAAAATCATTGGCCTGTTGTTCCTGCCACTCTCCAAATATCTGCTTGTTTGTTCCCCACTGGATTGTTTTCTACAGTCGCTCTTTGCTGTGCTCTTCTCAGCTCATGGTCTTCAAAGCCTCTCCCTCAGTTCATCTCTACGTTTTTACTAATTTGCCAAAACTTTAGCCAAAGAAATATCAACTGTCCGTGATTTAAAAATTTTCTCATCAGACATGACCTTTATTTAGCAGAAAGTAAGAACATTCCCTTTTGGTTTATAATTCCCCAGAATTGTTTAAATGACGTTTCCTGGCTGATGCTTTCTTGAATGCAGTGTAATGGTAGATTATGTTCCATTATGTCCCTCTCAGCGTTCTCCATTAGAGCTTCTGTCTCTTGATTTCTTGTACATCTGTGGGTTACGTGCAGGGTTTTCTGCAGTGCTGTGTGTCTGTCTCTGTCTGTCTGTGTACAGAATTGTAAATAGTGCTGCTCCTCTTTTATCCATTTAAAACTGAAGGCACCCTATGCGTTCACACTGAGTTGGAAGTCTGAAATTTTCCTGCATTGTGCTGTATGTTTTGCCATTGCTAACTGCGAGAGCTCTTGCGCTTTTGAATACAGGTGGTCCTAAAGGGCCACCGTAGCATGGATGTATGCGGACCTGGCATCACCACGCTGGCAGAGCCGCCTGGTGATGCAGGCCACTGTAGCAGGCTCATGTGGCTCTAGTCTTATGATCCTTCCCTGTCCCCACCTCCTCCACAGGCTTGTATTTGACACTAGGTGATACAGCTTTGTTGTTTTTTTTTGTTGTTGTTGTTTTTTGGGTTTTTTTCAGAAGTTGGTTGGTTTCCATGGACAGCAGCAGTTGTGTTCAGTTTCATCCCCCTCTTAAGGGGGAGTTTGGAAACCAAGTAAAATAAGACGAGCCTAAATGTGGAGCCACGGTTAGCATTGATCCCCTTTTCCTTCTGAACCTGTCTTGACTTTCTTGCTTTGTATATGAAACTGATCTACTTGTGTATGATGGAGCATGTACAGCTAAACTGAGGGACCGTTCGCTGTCTCCAAATGCCGGATAAAAAGTTTCTGAACTCATTTTATGAAGGGTTGGTGCAGCATTAAATTACTGATGAAATACAAGTACATGGGTAAAGCATCATTTTCATAATAAAAGTCATGGTTGTTGGGCATGTTTTTACATTTGTTGCTTTACAGTGCCCCCTGCAGCATACAAAGTCCCTCCACAACGGCGGCCCTCCATGATCTAAGGTTCATACTAGTGGTTGTGATGGTTCTGTTAACCGGAACTTGCACTTTCTTGCAGTCTGTTTGAAATTAGTACAAGTAACTTTTATGTTCTCAATTTACCTGTGTGAGTGAGTGTGTGTGTGTGAGTGTGTGAGTGTTTAAAAAATATTCACAACTGGAGTCTTAAGTTGTAAAGGTCATCCTCAGTGAATATATTTGAAGCAGCAGCAACACAACCACTGACAGTGCAGCGGTCCTGCCTGTAGGGGGCGCTCCGGTCCTCCTGTTAGGAGCCAGCGGTCCGTTGGCCTGATTGCCTGCCCAATCTCAGGTGGTTCTCTCTCCTTCTCAAGTACAATGTTGGCTTTCATCAGCCGTGTTTTGGCTAGTTGCGTTTCCTCTTTATCCTCTTGTTGCATTGGAACGAGTGAACGAATGATTGTCCTTACAATTGCATTTCAAAATGGACAACTTCCATTCAGTGTCATGTGCATAATAATGCTATGTAATGTGTTCCTTATATATTGTATGCCCCCCTTCTCCAAAGTGATTATTTTTTGTGGATTCAGTATATTTGACCCATTTCTGGAAGTGGGATCCTTAATTAAAAATTGTGAATCAAGATTAATTGCAATGTGGTGTTTTGTATCTGAGATTTTTTTTGTCAGAAAAATAACAGTTAGGAAGTCTGTTTGTCAGGCATATATTGTTTATTTTTTTGTTTTTGTTTTGAAAGCAATAATTCCAGCTGTGGTGATTAATTCATCTAAAAGCTTGCACAGTGCTCCTGAATCCATGCAAAAATGCTGTGACTATTTAGCATTTTTTCATCTAGTCTACTGAATTCCCAATATTTTCAATTTTATAAACTGCATTTGTTCATTAAACATTGTTACAGTGTGTTCAACAAGAGTAATATTTGAAGCCTGGGTGTAATAAATATGTGGGGAAACTACTCAGTTTTCCTTTGTTCTTTTGCTTTTCCTTGGTTTCAGTGTTTAACTGTATTTTGACCGTATTTTATCTCTCAAAAAGTACCTACAGCAGAGGAAAAGAGGAAGTACTGCTTTACAAAATTAAAAAAACAGCAAATGTTCCAAAAAACAAATACTAAAAACCGCAGACAAGAGGTGTAATTCAATTCTAAATATTCTAATAGAGCCCATGTTTCCACTAGGCTCAATAACCTATAGGGCAGACTCCAATACTGGGCTTTACTACCCTTACAAAATTGTGATTTCATGATGTCATTTGCCTCTACAGTTTGTTGCTAGGGACTACAGCATTGGTATCTGGAACTTAAAAAAAAGGTTTTGAACCATGGCAAAATTATTCACCCTTGCCCAACAGCTGTTTTTAGAGCCAACCAAACTGTAACTCATGTGCAAATCTACAGAAATAATCAAAATAAATCTGTACTATCTACACCTTTAAACATGTAGAAAAACAAAGATTTCCACGTAAGCCTTCAGAACTCCAGCATTAAACTTTTACAGTATCTGCGGTCCAGGCATAAAGTCCTTAGTGCTTCACACTTGTATTCCATGGTAACGAATCCCAGTGTTCTAGCTATTCGTCTTGGCTACAGCAGGAGTCCTGTTTCTCCACTTGAAAGGCAATGCTGTGGCAGCCTGACTGCTATGGCAACGCACACTGGGGTCATGCAGGAGGTTCCACATGAGCCATACCTGGGGCACTGTCAGGCCATGTACCACCATCAGTTCCCTGTAGAAGCAAGGGTCATACACCTGCAGGTGAGGTGCTGCTGACGGCCTCGTGATTCCAAAGGTGCGGAAGCCTTCGTGCCGCTTGGGCTGCAGGCCCAGACGGAGCAGACACATTCCCAGGAACACATCGTCTATGGGAAAGAGCTCCACTTCCTTGCAGGCTGTATGGAGCCTCAGTGCAGTGTGTCCAGACAGGACGAATCCCCCACCCCCGGCGTAAGACGGGTATATCCCTTGACCATATATAAATTCAGGCACAAAGTATTTACTACTGCGTCTGCGAATTGGTTTCGCATGGAAGATGATGTCCCCAACAAAAAAGTCCTGGTCAGAATCCCTATTCCTGAGTACCTCCAGGATGTTTTCCATGTTCACGTAGACATCTGCATCTCCCTTGAAGATAAATTTCACTTTGGAACAGGTTGTGTTCACCCAGTGGAGAAAGTGAGTTTCTTTGAGTGTCAGGTTAAAGAATGTATCTTCAAAGTTCCACAGCAGAATATCTCCGAAAGCTTGGCTCTCATACATCAACAACTTGTCCCACAGTGGGAGCGCTGTGATGTTTGGGGGTACTCCAAGCAGGAAAACGGTCGCAATGAACACCCCGTTCTGGGCCACGCCCTCTCTGCCCCAGGTGCGTCGCACTACCTGACGTTTGTCGAAGTCTGCTACTACTGATTTAATAGCAATCAGCAAATAGGGTACACCTTTAGGCCCTGAACACTTCTCTGGCTGGTCGATTAACATCTCGAACTCCCTCTGGTCTTTCTTACGAAGGTAATCTTCAAAGTCGAACTGGGGGAGAGTAGGAATAACACTGGCTTTTGTTATTGGGGTTTTGTTATTGCCAACTTTTTTCTTTGACTTTATCAGAGTCTGCTGACCTTTCAGTCTTGTCTGAAGCTTAGATATGTTTGATCTGGCTTCTGCCTGTGACTTGGACACAGGTCTGCTTTGGTGTACACTGGAAAGCTTTGAAGAAATGGACCTTTCCTTTTTTGCAGCCTCGAGGAGATCTTTGGAGGTGGCAGAGCCATTCTCAATATGCACTGTCTCCCAGATGGGTGTTAAACTTTGGTGAACATACAACAATATGCACAGAAGCACCAGTAGGACTAGGGTGCAGAGCACATCTCCTTTTAAGTGGATTCTCCTCATTGTGTCATACACTGCCACCCAAGTTTAACGAGTCTCGTGGCCATTGAGTCTGAGAGGTTATCATAATAATTCACTCCTACTCCAGAAATCATATGAAGCAACGATCTGCTCTTCTTTGATTGTCACCTTGATTGATTTGACCTGGGTTATCTTATCCTCTCTGAGCGAGGGAATCGGGGAGTGAGTCTCAGGTTTAACTATGCCTCCCAAAAGCAGTTCCAGGATTATTTATTTATTTGCTTTTTTTTAAGGCTTTGTCATCTGTCCTGCAGATAAAACGGTTACCTAGAAACAGGTAAATAGTATTAGATTAGGTACAAATCATTAATACACTTGCTATGAATATTACCATTAAAGTTATGCATTTGTTCAATAGCTTTATGACTATGGCAACACCACAGGAATATTCATGTTAAGCCTTTTCCTTATGAGTTAAATGAAGAGAGGATTAACGTAAATATTCTATTTGACTCGTAGAACACAGCTTCCTTTTGGTAGTATATAATACTCATGACTATTAATTTAGTTTTCAAGTCAATGTTTAGCATATTCAGTTTTACACTTCTACTACATGAAATAAACCTTACCATTTACTGTCGTTTCTTTGAAAGAAGCAAGTATGATTCGTGTCGTTATTTTTAAAAATACAAGATTATCTACATTTTTTGCATTACTTAGAAAAAATATGATCCTTGAAATTCGATAATTTGCACAAAAACAGGACTTGTATTAGTAATACCACATTCTTGAGAACTCGCTAGACTGTAACAAATGCAGAATAGCTATTTTCCAAAGTGAATTTGGTCCAAGTTGTTAAAATGTCCTCGGTTTTTTGCTTTTTGCCAAAGGCGCTCAAACGGCGTCAGTATGTAAAGAATTAACGCTGTCCTAAAACTTTCGCCTCGTGCAAATTGTACTTAAGTTTTCCTAATATCAAAATTACGTCAGTAACGGTAAGTCATCTTAAATCTTTTCGAGGTATGTATCGCACTCTAACCCTAAAAACAGGCATTGAAACAGCATTTCAAGACTTACCTAGAACTGGCTATGTCTCCAAATTACCGTCAAACATCTGGTTTCCGTGAAGAAATTGCTACATGCTCAAAAAACTGCGCCTATCCAACCAGAATTTACTCCAACCCACAAAACTGGTAGTGAAGTTAGCGTCATACTTCTACTGACATTTTAATTTCGTGTGATTGAAAAAAACAGAAAATAAAACATGATTTGGAAATTAAAGCCAACATAATTTAAGAAAATGTCCACGTGACAACAAAGCATCCGCGGGACGCGACGTGAGCCAGATGCCAGCGCAGCAGCCGACGCTCGTGCTCAGAGACAAAAGGAACGCGCACGAAAATAAGCAGAGAGGGAACGAGTGGCTTGGTCTGGACCAGCACTAGCAGTTGGTTCGGTCTGAATTGAAAGCACATCATTTCCAATAATTTAATTAAATTCAATATTTTGCACGTACATAATGTCAATACAAAGTGCTTATGTACACCTGTAAAAAGTAAACAACCTCATACAATCCTCTATTTTCTGGTCCCTGAACACTCAAAGCACACTGCTCTCTGAACACATAAGAAACTTACAGCGACTCTTCTACATACAAAACTGCCGTCACGAGGCCTGGGGTATGTGTGCTCTCCTGCAGTGTTTTCCATTGCTCGGGAAAAATAAATTACTGCAATAACAATTTGTTTCAGCAGCAGGAGGGGCCTTGGTCTGATGTTCACAGAGGCAGAGCTGTTGTCCTGTATGTAACACAGATGGCCTCTAGAGGGCACCCTCAGGAGGAAGCGGTCCCTGCCTTCATGATCCTGAAGAGGGCGTTTACATTGTTGTTCTTGATTGCGTCCCTGCAGGCAGTGATGACCTGGTTCTTTGGTTTTCCCACTGTGAGTGAGTGAGAGAGAGAGAGAGAGAGAGAGGGGCTGTATATAGACATTCATCTCGCGTACAGAGAATGTTTTCTATTGTACATTCACAGTATTTTTGAACATTCTGTCTGTAAGCAGATCAGAGTTTATAGCAATAAAACACCTCCAGTATGGCCCTCCATGGCCTCCACCTACCTCTGAGCCTGCCTGCTCTCTGAATGGCCTGGTTTACAGCCTTGAGACGGGTCAAGAGAGCCCCGTGGTTGTTGGACCGTATTTTATATTCATTAATCAGATCTCGGTTGAGGTCATACAGCTCAATGTAACGTTTCTTCATGGTCTTCCTGATGAAATGGAAAAGAAAGCAGTTGTTTGTGCATGTACAAAGAGAGGGGAAACCAAAGAGGGTTTGTGATCAGGAGGGAGGAAAACACTCACAAGTCTCCCATGAGCCTGGCATCCTCCGCCTGCACCAGCATGTTTCTGATGTGGTTCGAATGATCCGCGATGGCCGCCGTCAGTTTCTGATGCACAGCGTGGAACTCGTCCACCTGAACACATTTCATGGTTTTACCACGTGTGCTGCGGTAAGAGTTCACGACATAAACGTCAACGGGAGAGCAGGAGAGACATGCAGGACTGTTACTAGCCTCTGTGAGAGTGAGCCGGAGCTGCTCGAAGTAGGTGGGGAAATCAGCCTCCGCCTGCAGGTCCTCGATGGCCAGGAACGCAGCCAGCGACTGGACCAGGTCTCCTGCCAGGTCAACGTCATCTGTATTCAGCATTATCTGAGGACACAGAAGAGGCAGAAGATGTCTGATGAATGATTTTAGCAGCGCTGAAGTTTAGTTTTTGTGCGACACTGAAATCCAGGTGTCTCCCTCAGCATTTAAAGAACCTGACGATGCTCAGTGATAAATATGGGTAAGACGCTCACACACACACACACCTACCTCTCCACTGGAACGCATACTAATGGTCAGAAGACCTCCTCCACGCAGCGAAGTGAATGTGACATCTAGGCTATTGATGCCTTCTGGTAGCAGAAAGTTCTGGTTTAGCCACATGACCACCTGTGTACAGGAAGCACACATCAGCCAAGGCAGGAGAACTCCGCCCAGAAGGCAGGAGCGCAGATCTTGGCCCATGCCACATTTACATCAGCATGTGGTAGACACTCTTATCCACAATGACTTGTATATTTATCTGTATGACAGGATATACGCTCCCTGGAAATTAAGCCAAGATCTTGGTGTTGCTTTACAGACTTGGAACACTTTACAGACTTGGAACTTTGGAAGGTACATGGTTAACTTTAGGACAGTGGTTTAAAGCACTGTTATCCTGTGATGGACACAATTTCAGAGCAGTTTGTTGTTGTTAGCATTATGAGAAAATCATGTATTAGATATCAGTGATACATAATCCTTTTCGTTGTGTGTGTGTATTTACCCTTTGTGGCCTGTCACTGATGCTAAAAGTGACTCTTCCTGTGGGTACAGGGGTTGAAGGTTCAACATGAAGGTCATACATAGAGAATCGAGGCAGCTGACGTGTTGTTTCAAACACGTGAAACTGTGTGCTGAATCCAAATAAAGGAGAAAAGAATGTAATCAACACCCCTCCACCAAATCCAACACGTCTGCTTTCTCTCATCGAGCGTTAATCGCTACTTAATCGTTAGTCAACATTTACAACTCCCTATTGGTCTGGTTGAGAAGGGGCTCTAGCAAGGAATCCTTTACTAACCACTGGCTCCCTCTCAATCTACAGCGCGTGTACAACACCTCACTCCCTAGCTCTTTACAGAGAAAGACTGCTGTTGTCGTTTCCTGTGTATCCCGTCCATGTGCTTTCAATAATCAGTCCTCTGACAAATGAAACAATGGAGTCACTTCATTGCTAAGAATGTTGACAGGAAATAATGAAAAAATAAATAAAATTGAATAACCCCCACCTGGTCCTCCCACCCACAAAGGCTTTGATGTGCAGGTCTACTGGGATGTCTTTAGGAGGAATTATGGGAACACACACGCAGCCTGAGAGGTTCTGAGCACTGGGGTGCACCACGTGACTCTCGCCCTCAAAGATGCCCTCAGCAAAAATCAGCACTGCCCGAATACAGGTCTCTGAGGGAGGAGAGAGAGAGACAGAAAGGGAGGGAGAGAGGGAGAGAGAGAGACAGAGAGAGAGAGAGAGATGGCCTGTGAATGAGTGTAAAGCTACAAACGTGAGAACATTTGAAAACTCAGCAGTATTCAAATTCATTATTTCTTTGTTCATTCTATTCCTAATCTGTTCATATATTCTTATTATCATCATCATCATTATTATCATTATTATTATTATTATTATTATTATTATTACACGTAACATCATTTGTGGAATGTAATGTGGTTAGAGAGCAGTTTGGGTGTGTTTTAGCTAACCAGGAAGATGCCGTACCATTTGGTGTAGAGATGCTAAGCTCTATATGGGCCTTTTGGCTCTCTGTAGCTGCTCGCACAGACAGGGCAGTCTGGAGCTGTGTGTTGGCAGGGATGACGTCCATCTGAGCCTCCCCCTCAGAGGCACCAGTAACAGCCTATAGCCACCGCCAGCCACATCATTAGGTCATCACTTATCTGAGCATGTACATGTGTGCGTGTACATTTGTGCATGCATGCAAGACCTTAGCGTTTTCCTCATAACTGCGTAGCTCCAGGAGCAGGCTATGTTTGCGCTGGCTCAGTTCTCTAATGAGGTCTTGTTCCACACTCACATCCATCAGGTTCCCCTTCATGTCCTTACTGGCTGGCAGGTAGCCACGTACTGCGAGACAACACGTCATCAGAAACAATCCACTGCTGTCACACTAAACGCACTGATCCATACACACCCCAAATGCTGAAATAAAGAGAGTGACTATGCTTAAGGATGATTGTCAAATGTTTGCCGCTGACCATTCTTACAGCAGGCCCTTATAGCCATAGACCCATTCATTGGCAGTGAGAAGCACTTTCCTTCCTCTTATGTGAAAGAGTCAAACTATGAACGCACTCTCTCTCACTCTCTGATGTAGCTCTTTTTACATCACAGGTCATCACAAAGCAGCTTTACATGGGCGTTTTTATGGGTCTAGATCCCTAAAGAGCAAAGCTGAAGGTGACAGCGTCCTTGGGCAGAATAGGAAGAAACCTTGGGAGGACCAAGGCATGTTGGTTATGTTCCATCACCTTCTCCTTCCACCGAGGAGCAGATAAGCTGGACATGCCCATCCATGCGGTAGTCTCCCTCCACCAGCCCAGCCACCGATGAGGAGAAGTTATCCTTGAAGATCACCTCACCAGTACGATCACTGCGAGCATCAATCTGGATGATGTCATAAGTTCACAATTACACAGGCATGAGAAATGACTTCACAAGGCGTACTGGTAAGGAGGCAGACAGTGACCGTACCCCAATGAGTCAGATGTGTGACAGGGTTCAAACACAGCCTCACCTTCCCGTTGGACCAGCCGGTTATGAGCTCAACAACTCCGTCATCATTCAGATCGAAGGCATGGATACTCATTGCATGGTTTTTTGACTACAAGCAGGAGAAAAGAACCAATTATAATGAAGCAACAACGATAGGTAATAATAAGACTACTCAGCGTGTGCTGAGTTGTGAATAATAAGCTCTCTATACACACACACACACACACACACACACACACACACACACACACACACACACACACACACACACACGACATAGCCAAGTGTTTTTGAAGTTGGGAGTATTTCTCCCAAAAAATTATAG
>JAOYMR010000026.1:23488559-23502249 GCA_025802075.1 Tenebrosternarchus preto | reverse complement strand
CTCTCTCTCTCTCTCTCTCTCTCTCTCTCCCTTTCTCTTTCTTCTTGAACACCTAGTGTCTATATCTATCTCTCTCTCTCTCTCTCTCTCTCTCTCTCTCTCTCTCTCTCTCTTTCTTTCTGAACACCTTGTGTGCGTCTCTCTCTCTCTCTCTCGCTCTCTCTCTCGCTCTCTCTCTCTCTCTTTCTTTCTGAACACCTTGTGTGCGTCTCTCTCTCTCTCGCTCTCTCTCTCTCAGACGTTCCTCTTGGCGGAGGAGTACCACCGTGAGTCCATGCTGGTGCAGTGGGAGCAGGTGAAGCAGAGAGTGCTACACACCCTCCTGGGCGCTGGAGAGGATGCGCTGGACTTCAGCCAGGATCTAGAGGTACACACACACACACACACACACACATACACACACACACACACGTGTACACGTACACAAACACACACTAGCATGCACCAACACACACTCACACACACGTGTATACATACATATGTATGTATACACACACACACACACACACGACAGCATTCATATAAGCATCACTCGTTCAAATCAAGCAGAAGGTCATATATGTAACTTTGCATGTTGATTTCAGTGACACCATTTGCTTAATACCAGCTATGCATAATAGCAGCAAACCTGCACTAGTATGTTAGCAGTTGGTTCAGAGGTGCAGTGGCACATTAATGTTGCTGTGTAATACACACGTGCACATACACACGTGCACATACACACGTGCACATACACACGTGCACATACACACGTGCACATGCACACGTGCACATGCACACGTGCACATACACACGTGCACATACACACGTGCACATACACACGTGCACATATTCAGCCTGCTCTTATGTCTGAGCCGGTCTGCTATGTGTGACCGGGATCTCTACCATATCAAAACTGCACAGAGGTGAATGTGGCGAGATGTGGAAATGCTATCATTCAGACCTCGTGTGTTCTCTCACTGATTCAGTATCAGTATGTGTAATGGTTCATATGTCTCAGTATAGTGAATCACTGACGTTTTTTAATAAAAGACAGAGGATGTAAATGAGGCTTAACTGCGCAAGGCTGAATTCATGAGAGATGAGAGCTTCCTCTTTGAAACTCTGAGTTCAGTACCTCCTGGGCTTGAATACACTGAGTTTACAGCTAGTACAGATTTAATAGCCTTTGCTATTACTATTTTGTTATTGCTACTTCCACATATACTGATGTACTGTATACATAACGTATGTGTATAGAATAGGTTATTAGTAACACATTTGATGAGTGCCGGTGAAAGTAAACCATGGTTGTCATGTAGGCTGCTTCAAGATGAAAAGACCTAAAATGGCTGCCATTGTAGTTTAGACAGTCACGGAGGAAGGAAATGCAGTCGAACTATTTTATTTCACTACAGGGGGATCATTCATTCTGTGTGTGTGTGTGTGTGTGTGTGTGTGTGTGTGTGTTTGCATGTTTTTAATGTGTTTGTGGGCATGTGCATATACATCTGTGTGCGCGTGTGTGCGTACGCGCATGCGTGTTTGTGTGTGTGTGTATGTGCGTGCGTGTTTGTGTGTGTGCGTACGCGCATGCGTGTTTGTGTGTGTGCGTACGCGCATGCGTGTTTGTGTGTGTGTGTATGTGCGTGCGTGTTTGTGTGTGTGTGTGTATGTGCGTGCGTGTTTGTGTGTGTGTGTGTGTGTGCGTGCGTGTGTGCGTACGCGCGTGCGTGTTTGTGTGTGTGTGTATGTGCGTGCGTGTTTGTGTGTGTGTGTGCGTGCGTGCGTGTTTGTGTGTGTGTGTGTGTGCGTGCGTGTGTGCGTACGCGCGTGCGTGTTTGTGTGTGTGTGTGTATGTGCGTGCGTGCGTGTGTGTGTGCGTGCGTGTGTGCATGCATTCGCCTTGTTTATACTGCTTTAATTATTAAGCAGTAGCTTAAATTTTCCATGTGTGACCTGCTGTTGCTGTTTTGTGCCAGGAGTTGTCCCCGCCCTGCAGGCCTTCTCCTCCTCCTCCTCCTCCTCTTCTTCCCCTTCTTCCTCCTCTGTCCCTGCCGTCTGGTGTAGTGGCACGTATTCATGTGTTCTTAAATCCCTGTAGCACTGACCTACAAGTTACTGTCTCTGGCTTTTTCTAAACATTCTTGATAATTTGTCAATCTTTCTTCTTTTGAAGGGATAAACTGTCATGTGGCCAAAGGGGTGTGTGTGTGTGTGTGTGTGTGTGTGTGTGTGTGTGTGTGTGTATTGAAGTGTACCCAAGCATTCGTCACGGGTCCCCACAGTACCTTTGGTTCTTCTTTGGACATTGTGTTTAAAACAAATCAGAGAGTGAAGGACACAGGCCTTTCAAACATTTAATGACTAAGGAAGCGTCTAAACTGACCACTGGTGTGTTTTCTTCGCAGCCCAGCTTCGTAAGTGAAGTGGGCGCACCTGGACGCAGCGCTCTGGACAGTGTGGAGGTGGCTTATGGAAGACAGGTAAGCCCGCTGCAAATTGCGCGTGCAGTTACCGCACGTGCGCGTACACTTGGCGTTATGCTGCATCATACTGCAGTCAACAAATATTAGAAATTTGAGTATATTATAGATTTGTAAAAAAAAAAATTTATTCGATCGTGAAAATTAATATTCGATTGTGAGGGGTGGGCCTCGGCCGCTGCAAAGGACGGGCGGAAGTCACTTTCACGGTCTGAAATCGAGATGTAAATCAAGCTGAAATTAGCGAGTAATTCGACAACAGCCGTGTGGTAACGATGACAGAGTTCACATCTCTGCCGCAGAGAGAGTGATTTGTACTCGGTGCAGTTTTGGTCAGATTAGTTATGGAACCTCACGATAAAGTCTGACTATAACGTACAATAAACCTGCCATTCTGCGCTAGCAACCTGAGAGCACGTCTCGAAAATATGCACTGCAACGACTATGGTGGATCTCCGCTCCATTTCATATGCTTTCTGGCGTCAATAATGTACCTACGTAACATACTCTTTCTTATTCACTAACATTTAATTTACTAATAGATATCATTTTTAATAATCCCTCAGAGTGTGTGCCTAAAAAATACAAACGTGTAGGCTAATGTACTGACCAAATAGATATCGAAGGGTAGAGACAAAAACTCGATGCACTACAAGTCCTCGGTGATTTGGTTGTTATTTCCAGTTTCAAGGAAGACGTGTTTAATCTGAAATAAAAACACGAGTAGTTTGGGCTCTCGCTGCATCATTTAGCGCACGTAAGGACATAATGCGTAAACAATAGATATCCGAATGGTTCGTACACGTATATGTTTGGGACTTTTAGACAATCATATATACATTATGTACGCGTAATTTAAGAAAGGCTGTATTTTGGGGGAGAAGTGAAAAGTTTGTGTCCTACATTAAGGCATTAGTGTGACGGGGCGAGCCTCGGGAGCTTTCCCGTGGTGATGCACCCAGCTGGTGCTCTGCTGGCTGCTCACCTCCCTGTTATTTCGCTTCCCTAAACCAGGTCATGCTACACAAGTCTAGCACAGTTATTGATCCGAAAGATTGATTGGCTGTTCAAGGGCGTTATGGGTGAATTTTCTGGCGTCCGTGCACAAAGAGAAAGGCAATATCTCGCGCTCTCTTTGTCTTTCCATTTCTGAATTTTCGTTTCAGCCGCTATTCGGTTAAATTTTCTCGCCATTTTTCGCACATCGCCTGTGGCGTCCTGGTTCTCTTCTTTGTGCTGTGCTCACACGACCGTCTGAACATTTTCATAGTTTTGGTCTCGTTTTTCATCGTCCGTCACTTCCCTTCCCCCGGTTTGAACTGTCTGTGGGGGGTGACTCCCTTCTGCCTTTCTCAGATCTACATCTTCAATGAGAAGATCGTGAACGGACATGTTCAGCCCAGCCTGGGGGATCTGTGTGCGTCTGTGGCGAGCAGTCTGGACGATAAGGTGAGCTTCGTCATTCTCTTCTGCTCTGGGCTTCATGTTATTATCTCCTCAGGCTTAATACTGTTGGTTGTTCTAAACAGTGCTCCATGGTTCTGTGTGTGTGTGTAGAATGTGTCCGACATGTGGATGATGGTGAGGCAGATGACCGATGTTCTGCTGGTACCTGCCAAGGACACACTGAAGAGTCGCATTTCAGTGGACATGCAGATGGCCTTCGTCCGACAAGCCCTGGCCTTCCTTGAGAACAGGTCAGGCAGAGAAGACACCAACTGAGAGACACCTGGAACCTTTAGCATGTTCTGTTTACAGCTATAAGAACTACACCATGGTGACTGTGTTCTGTAAGAACTACACCATGGTGACTGTGTTCTGGAAGCCTTATTGTTGCATGTTCTATTTTTCAGCTATAAGAACTACACCATGGTGACAGTTTTTGGGAACCTTCACCAGGCCCAGCTGGGTGGAGTCCCTGGCACTTATCAGCTGGTCCACAGCTTTCTTAACATCAAACTGCCTAGCCCTTTACCTGGCATGCAGGTACCGCACCAAATTACACACACACTCTTACTCTCTCTCTCTCTCTCACTCACTCACTCACTCACAGACTCACAGATGTGGTCCTGCACAGTGCCACATCACAGCAGCCTGGCACAGCAGTGAAACCCTTGTGGCTGTGCGTGGTCGTGATAATGCAGTTGTGCACTCTCCTCAGCAAGAGGCAGTAAAGCCTCTGGGTTTATATATGCCAGTTAAAAAAAGACAGTAAGCAAACACAATAGGACCCAAAGATGAATGGTGCTGTGTGTGTGTGTGTGTGTGTGTGTGTGTGTGTGTGTGTGTGTGTGTGTGTGTGTGTGTGTGTGTGTGTGTGTGGAACAGGATGGTGAGGTGGAGGGTCACCCCGTGTGGCCACTGATATATTACTGCCTGCGATGTGGAGATCTCTCAGCAGCCATGCAGGTGGTGACTCGGGCTCAGCACCAGCTTGGGGACTTTAAGACCTGGTTCCAGGAGTACATGAGCAGCCCCGACCGCCGGTGAGAACACCAGCAGTGCCTCCCCACCCCCCTCCCCCCCGCTTGTATACTGGCTTAAATCAGCAAGGTGATTAAGGTCGCTCAGGTTGTGGTGCGCGGGTGTCTGTCGTCACTCAGCCTGGCTCCGGCGACGGAGAATAAACTGCGGCTGCACTACCGCCGTGTGCTACGCAACAGCGCCGACCCCTACAAACGCGCCGTCTACTGCCTCATCGGCAAGTGCGACATCGCCGACAACCACGGAGAGGTCGCCGACAAGACCGAGGACTACCTGTGGCTCAAGGTGAGAGTCCTCCGCACCTGTGGCGCCGTTGGCGAGAGTCCGCTCGAGCCGCGGCTTCGCCGTCTGTGGTCGTCTTGCTTGTAAGCCGCGCCCTCCTGTGTCCTGTAGCTGAACCAGGTTTGTTTCGATGACGACGGCAGCAGTGCCCCGCAGGACAGGATCACGCTGGCCCAGCTTCAGAAGCAGCTCCTGGATGACTACGGTGAGACGCGACCACCGCCTCCGTCTTTATACGGTGTTATGTACTGTACGTACCGTTGTTGCAGGAGTCCGTTCTGAGTTCACAGAGCGACAGACCTCTAATAAACGTTTAAGTCCTTAACACAAGCCTCTGAAGAACTGAGGTCTTCCTTCACTCCAAGTCGGGAGGGAGCCGTGCTGAAGAGGGAAGGTTGCTCTTCACCATCATCTGGCCCGTTCCAGATCAAAGCGCCCATCTCTCTCTCTCTCTCTCTCTCTCTCTCTCTCTCTCTCTCTCTCTGTGTGTGACGACTTAACATCCTCTCGCCTTATTTGTAGAGGAGCCATGCTCCACTCCCTCGCACCTCTTCCTGGTTGTTGGGCTGTGCTTATCTGCCTTGCTGCTTCCGCAACAGGCCCCACGAAAGCCCTCTGCCTTTCCCAGCCTGATAAGAGCCTGTGCTCCGCAGGCTCTGACTGTCTTCTCCGCTCCCTCTTTACACACGCCAACTCGAACCACAGCCACGGCGGCGACAAATTAGTTCTGTTCGCGCAAAGCGGCGGGAATCGGCACGTCCCAACGCTTTGGCAGAGACACAGGAGCTCTGTGAAACGCATTACTCATTTAACGAGGAATGGGAGGTGCAAATCCTCATCTTGCTGGATTTACATCTACATGTTGTATATTTTTGGAAGCATTTGTGTTAGTGATGTTGTCTTTTATCAGTGTTTGACCTGTCATTAATGGTGAGAAACAATGAAGAAAGTCTTTGTACTTAACAAGGGAAAGCCAAAAGTTATATGTATGAAAAGGATATACATGTATATATGAGATCATTCATATCACATGCATTACGTGTTCAGAGAGCTGTTGTCACCTTTGCTTTTTTGAGCTCTGTTGTATGGACACAGGTGTTGGTGTCCACCGACAAGCTCACCCATGGCACTGTTATCTTCTCGTTCCCAGGTGAAGCTCACTTTTCGGCCAGCCAGCAGCCTTTCCTCTACTTCCAGGTGCTGTTCCTGACGGCACAGTTCGAGGCGGCCGTGGCGTTCCTGTTCCGCGTGGAGCGTCTGCGTTGTCACGCCGTGCACGTGGCTCTGGTCCTGCACCAGCTCAGACTGCTGCTGAAGTCCACGGGGCAGAGCGCTCAGCTGCGTGAGTGTGGGGTCCTACCGGCCAGCCAGGGGCCGCCTCTTCCTACTGCCCCGGCCGCTTTCAGGCGCCTCTTAATCTAATCTAAGTAGCAGAGATCGGTCTGCACGCAGAGATCTATGCTACTGATAGTATTGAATTAGGAAGGAGTTTCCATTGGAAAGGAGGTGTGTTTGGCACGTTGTGCTTTTCATTACAAGAACAATAGAATAAGCCTTGGAATAAGCCCAATAGATAAAGGACAAATTATTCTGTTTGCCAGGTTGCTGATGTATTTCTGTATGTGTATGCTAGGGTTGTAATGATGTAGCACACATTTTCAGGTTTCTAACAATGTCAGGTTTAGAATTTTATTGATTTAGTTTTATTATAAAATGAAAGAGCGTACAATGTCTTTGTCCAAAGTCATTTACAAAATGCTGTGATTTGAGCAATAAACATCAAAAATGATCTGTACCAATTGAAATCTCATATGGCACATTAAAGACCCTTCAGAAAGGATCAAGGAGAAAATTGAAGATTCGGTTTTATTTTATCCTTGTAAAAAAAAATGTTTAATTCGTTTGTTTGTCATTACACTCTTGTTACATGTCATCTGATTTATTTCCCAACAGTGAGTCAAGAACCTGGAGATCCTCCCATGGTGCGTCGGCTCAACTTCATCCGTCTGCTGATGCTCTACACGCGAAAGTTTGAGGCCACAGACCCACGTGAGGCGCTGCAGTACTTCTACTTCCTGCGGTGCGTAAACACCACCCACCCCCACCCGCTGGCCCATGGTGATGGAGGCCCCAGGAACCGAGCCATAGGTCACCTTTTGGTTGAAGCATTTTTCTCTTTAAGATCCTGTGGTTTAACTGGAAGTCGTTTTGCCTACGCTGGTAGAAATGCGCACTTTCTCTGAGAAGGATTGAATAATTCATGAATGACTCCAAATGCTCTCTGACTCTTGATCTCTGTGAATAATTAAACCATTTTCACACGCCACCATATATGCAACCTTTACCACGTCATTGGCTGTAAAAATAAATCTGTTCTTCTGTTTTCTGAATATTTTCTCTTTGGAAATGTAAATGCCTTCACAACTCAAACACTGCTAGCCTCACAATCACCGTGGTCTAAACAGAAGCCAATAATCACTTCCTTCACCCACATTAAAACATGGGGTAGATCTTGCATACTATATGTTATGTTATATAACGTATAACCTATATGTGATGTTACTATATCCTGCTCCGATTGACTGCAGAAACGAGAAGGACGGCCAGGGAGAGAACATGTTCATGCGCTGTATCAGTGAGCTGGTGATCGAGAGTCGTGAGGTAGGACGGAAGCACGTTGACCAGTCACAGCACGTTGGTCCTCCCTGACCGCTGTTGTTCATTACCCCGCTTCTCCGAATCCCTAACTCTCCTGATCCTTTTGCAGTTCGACATGCTTCTGGGAAGACTGGAAAAGGACAGCAGCAGAAAGGTAATGGCGTACTGCCCTGTGGGCAGGGCGCATGATGCAGGAATCTTCTCCTATTCACAGCTTCTCCCACAAATCTGGTTCAGCTCATTGTCCTTCTTCCTGTTCATCACTGGAGCCGTTCTGGTTTTAATCGGGCCAGAAATGGCCTGTTGTTTCAGCGCTCCCACGGCCTCAGTGATGCTTTTGTTCTTTTGCTGGAGAAAGTGTTCAAACACAGACGTGCGTTTGAAACGCCACTCTGAAACAGGATTGTGTGAATCATTTCAGCCCGGTGTGATTGATAAGTTTGCCGGAGACACACGAGCCATCATCACCAAAGTGGCCTCAGACGCAGAGAACAAGGGCCTGTTTGAGGAATCTGTGAAACTGTACGAGCTAGCCAAGGTGAGAGAGCTTCATGATGAAGGGATGAGTTAAAAGGTCTGTGGATGGTGTGGATAATTCTCTTTTTGGATAATGTGGATAAATGTGGATGTGGATAATTCTCTTTTTCATGGCTTTGCTGGTTGGAAGAATCCAGACAAGGTGCTGGAACTGATGAGCAGGTTGCTCAGTCCTGTGATCGCACAGATCAGTGCGCCGCAGTCCAACAAAGAACGGCTGAAGAACATGGCACTGGGCATCGCTGAGAGGTGCGGCTTACACACACACACACACACACACAGATCAGCAAATGCAGTGTCCCTCTCAGTTACTGCAGTGCTTGAAGTGAAGCGTAGTCTGCCGTCTGTCTGGATTACTGATGCTCATCACGGAGAGGGTGATGGGTGAAGGTGCTATTCCGAAGCTAAAGCTTTCTGTGTCCACAGGTACCGCACTAATGGCATAAGTGGAGAGAAAACCGTGGACGGCACCTTTTACCTGCTCCTGGACCTCATGACCTTCTTCGATGAGTATCACGCCGGTCACGTTGACCAGGCGTACAACGTGAGTCTAAATGTACCGCCCACGCTCCATCAGACACGTGATCTGTGCAGTTCTGACGTCTCCGTCTCTCTGCCTGTGTGTTTTGTTAGGTAATTGAGAGGCTGAAGTTGGTTCCTTTAAGTCAAGACAGTGTAGAGGAGAGAGTGGCAGCATTCAGGAACTTCAGTGATGAGGTAAAGGCTTCAGTCGGTTCCTGTGCCACAGCTGTAATGTGTTCTCTGATGGTTAAAATGCATCACCCGTCATGTGATTTTCGTGCCGTGTATGTTCATTCTCACTGAGGTACTTCGTCTCTGCAGGTCAGGCACAATTTATCAGAGGTGCTTCTTGCCACCATGAACATTCTGTTCACACAGTACAAACGCCTAAAGGGGGTGACGGCAGGCACTCCAGGCAGACAACAGCGCCCTCTGGAGGATCGGGACTCGGTGAGCAAAACCTAAATGACACATAATCTGATCAGAGCTGCATAAGCTGTTAATAGCCATTAAACCCTTGTTTGTGACATGTTTTTTTTTGTTGTTTTTTTTAAAATTATGGGTTTGTTCTTAAAGTATTTTCTCCGACCGTCCTCATTGTATCATTGTGGTGTGTGTGTGTGTGTGTGTGTGTGTGTGTGTGTGTTTATTTGCGTGCTTGTGTATATATATTCTCTGACCGTCCTCGTGTGTGTATGTGTGTGCTCTGACCGTCCTCCCTGTGTGTGTGTGTGTGTGTGTGTGTGTGTGTGTGTGTGTGTGTGTGTGTGTGTGCGTGTGAGCAGCTGCTGCGCAGTCAGGCCCGAGCCCTGATCACCTTTGCTGGGATGATCCCATATCGCATGGCAGGAGACACCAATGCCAGACTTGTTCAGATGGAGGTCCTGATGAACTGAGAGAGAGAGAGAGAGAGAGAGAGAGAGTGAGCGAGAGAGAGAGAGAGAGAGAGAGTGAGCGAGAGAGAGAGAGAGAGAGAGTGAGAGAGAGAGAGAGAGAGAGAGAGAGAGAGTGAGAGAGAGAGAGAGAGAGAGTGATTGTGCCCTTTCAGTCTTTCTCTTTTCCTCATGCGTCTGCAGCTTCATCCCTCCATCTCCATCAGTTGTTCCTCCATTCTCCCTCCTCTGTTATCCCCCTGTGTGAATTTGTATTTTTTGATAATTTTGAAATAAAAACTATTGAACCCAAGTTTTCATTATGTTTGTTTTAATTTTATGTCCCCTCTCACAAACCCACATTTGTTGTTTTATTGCTTTTAAGTTCAGCGTTTTTGTCTTATACTCTCACATTAAATCCTTTTGGTTAATTTCATCGCTTTGAAATGAAATGACTTGCTGATCATATCCTGCAATGTCTGGTTCTACCGTGTTTAGAGCATAGCCTGTTGTGTTCTGCTCCAGGTACCGAGGAAAGAACGAAATAACAAATATCCCACAAACATGTTATATATCCACTGAATATTTGTATGGTATTTTAAGTTGATGTGAGCATGGGTTACAATGGAAATCTAGGGCAATGCAACCATGGTGGATGCCCACAAACCATATGCAGAAGTAAACATGCCCACATTGTGGTTAACTCACTTGTACTCAAGAGCACGTAGAAAGAAGGTGATGATTGGCTGAGGCTGGTTCTCACAGCAGATGGTGTGTTCTGGAGGAAAAGCCCGTAGTGAGAACGTGGACTTATTGGCTTCCCTTTGCGAGGCTGTGAATCCAATCCTCAGTTGACAGCCGTGCTCTTCTCTGCGTGGTTATTTGTGACGGTTAGCAACAGAAGATAGAGCACGTCCTCATTCCCATATCACTGTGATACCTAGAACCCCAGCCCCAGTGTTGTAAACTACATCTTGAACCTTCCATTTCCTGTCCATTTCAGTTTTTTCTTGGTCTGCTAACCTGCTTTTTGCCAGTATCAACTGAAACCTTCAGAGGAATCTGAAGCTGGAGGCATGGATGAGGAGACTGGAGGTGTGTGTGCTGCAGCTGGTGTTGTGAATCAGGCCGATGCCCCACGTCCGCGATTACCCGGCTATTTCACAACACCAGGGTGGCCCCGCACCGTTGCCATCGGCGACCACCTTGAAGAAGCACTCGCACGGACAGCCTTTTTCATGCTAACTTTTTTTTGTAAAAGGGAATTTATGTAAAATAAAGGTTTCTACAATGGCAGTGTGCGCTTCTATGGTTATTGACAGGTTCAACCACCTCTACCTGTAAAAAGTTGTACTACTCACTTTGACATAGCAACACCATTCATACATCTGTTGGAGACATCTAACAGCCAGAAGCTAGGCTGGGCTGGGCTATTTAATGACCAGAAAACCTTCTATTTCAATGGGATTTTTTGCACCTAATTATAGAAAATTAATCAGAAAGTTCAAATGAAGACAACCATCAGCATGGCACCTGTGAGAATACTGTGTCTAATTACACAGCAAAGGCCTTAGCAGCTGGGCTTTCAGTGCAATTTCAGGAGAAATAATTACTGAACCCAGAGCCACGCTGTGGGTCACATGTACTTGTGGACCTGAGTGTGCGAGTTAATGAAGAACTGAGAGAATGATCAGTCATCGCCTAAGGCAGGAGTCTTTCAGCTGAAACTACATAATTATTTGTCATAGTGTTTTACATGCCATTACGACCAGCCAAGGTGAAGGTCACCAAAGAAGGAGTTCGACGTGCTACATCTTAAAGTGTTTTAGTTTACTGGACAGTTTCAGAATTTTAGGTTACAATGAACAGAATCAATTAAGATATTGGCTTTTGTGCACCCACTTATGCCTTTTTAATCACCAGGCCTTGTTACATTAAAAAGTCTTTCAAATGATCACTTTGGAGATTGGCGGTGGCTCCATAGATGCTCAGCATAATGGGAGAATTGGTTACACTTTGAGGAAGCAGGGTTGTCCTTCAGAGCCTTTGTGAAGGTTATCCTGTAATACATCTCATTCACTGTGCTGTAATCATGTTTACAAGCTCATGTACAAGCCAAAGGCCCTCAGGCAAGACTTTAAGAATTACTGACCGCTACCAAAAAAATCCCCAAATAGCCCTAGTGTTTGAATACTGCATACCCAAGAGCACTTCCGGTTCAGGTAGAAATATATATACTTTCTACTCAACCCTGTTCTCCATTCACACACCCTTCCACTTACTCATGGAAGACGGTCCACAGCCTAATGAGGTGATCAACCTCACGTCTTTCAGAGGCCAGTATTCGGTCTCTACGGCACTCAACGGCAGAGAGGGCCACAAATACGCTTTAGAGGGGAATGGTGGTTACGACGTGAATGGAGTGACCTCGTCCCGCAGCCAGACGGCACTCTCTGGATACGACACGGTCGACACTCCACCAAGTTACGACTTCTACGCCAACACAGAGGTGTTTGGGAGAACACGCAAATTAAGACCATCGCTTTTCCAGCTCCACTCCAATCTTGAGGTAAGAAAAAATAATTACTTTAGCCCATTTATCTCTGCAACAATAACACACAATCTATGTCAGTATAAAAATTAATATTCATTTATTTAAATATGCAAAGTATGGATTTGTTTATTGTGTGGTCTCTCTGGCTGTCAACAGGAGAACTAGTCTTATTTGAAAAAGCATCAGTTCAGTTGAGTTTATCATACCATGCTCATGCTAAAAAATAAAGTGGGGTATAGTGCTTAGTGGAAGCAGATCTACATGTTGCTTGAAACGCTCTTGCAGGATGACTCATCCCCACCTCCCCTGTATGAGGAGACGAGCAATAACAAAGAAAGCCCAGATGATGAGCTGGCTGAACCTCCTCCAGAGCCCACACGCTTTGGATGGGTACAGGGGGTCATGGTAAGGACAAACTACTGCTCATGTACACCTTAGCGCTAATACTGGTCACATGACAGTGTTGCAGAGGACACACGGCAGGCGCTACGGGTGCACCTCACCCCCAATGTGTCGACATCCATAAGGGTCTTCTACACTTAACCAATTACTGTACGTCCGTTAACATGGGAAATGTAGTTTTTATGGAGTTGTGTTTTCTCACTTTTTTCCTGATACTGCTGTTATAGGTTAATCTGCGAGTCTATGTTAGACTGTGAGTCCTTTCCCCCCTGTAGATTCGCTGTATGCTGAACATCTGGGGAGTGATTCTGTACCTAAGGCTTCCCTGGATCACAGCTCAAGCTGGGATTGGTATGTTGGGACTTTATTTCAGTAAGCCTCACTAAAATAAACTCTTATGACAAAGGAGACGTGGTGATATAAGGCAGTAACTTTGTTCGTCACGTCCTTGACAATACTAATTTGTCCTCAGTCAGTCCGTGAGCCAAACCTTTGTGTGATGGAGCTGTAGTTTGATGTAATATCGAGTTCTTTTTTGTTTCGAAGGTTTTACATGGATCATAATCCTGCTGTCCTCCTGCATCACGGGGATCACTGGACTCTCCACCTCTGCCATTGCCACCAACGGCAAAGTCAAAGGAGGTAGTAGGACGGCTAACGGTTCACGTCCTGAGTAGGTCGAGCATCACACGTTACGGACGGTTTGCTTTCAGACCGCAGCGTAAAAGGCGTGTGTCACGTATGAGGCGTGTGTCATGTATGAGGCATTACCTTTCAGATGAGAGTGCAGCCAAAGTGGTGTGTGTGTGTGTGTGTGTGTGTGTGTGTGTGTGTGTGTGCGTGCGTGTGTGTGTGTGTAAACTAGGAAAAAATTTATAAGGGTGTGGTAAGGAGGGGAGAGTGGGGGGGGGGGG
>JAOYMR010000026.1:23432945-23455696 GCA_025802075.1 Tenebrosternarchus preto | reverse complement strand
TGTTTTTGCTGCAGTCAGCTAGTCTCTCTGACCTACTGCAGTTGTTCCTCTCAGGTCCATTTAGAGCTGACACTTTTTGTTTTCATTTAAGTTTGTCGAGCAACAGTTTGGGAAGCAAAGGCCTGCGGAAGATGTTTGAGCTTCTTCCTAAGCTTGGGACCCTTCAGGAAATCAAGTCTGTAGTCTGATATTTACCTGTACAGTTTTCCAAATTAAAAGTCCTACAATTACATTCAGATCTCTATGAGCTTTTATTTGTGTGTCTGAGATTGTGAATGTTTTTTTTTCTCCTATGCAGCTTCAGTGAGAATGAAGTGGATATTGAGGGCATTGTGTTTCTCTCAGCATGTCTCCATACACATAAAGACTTGAAAGAAGTGCATGCTAGGTGATTATAACGTCATGAATGGATCTTTTTACAGTTAATATCTTATACTTTTGGGACTTTCACAATTGTAACAGCTTTGCTCCCCCCAACAGCCACAATGGAAAGAAGAAGTTAATCATAAGGTTTAATGTCAAGAGGTATTGAACAAAGATGGCTTAGTTTTACTTGTATTTCTCTACTGCTACATCTATGCACAGGCTTCATATTAGTGTTTTCTGTGTGTAGAGATGCATCAGAGCCTTTTACCCCGGATGGATCCGATTTACACCTGCACAAGAAACTCAGGTAAAACTTTAATATCTGTGATAGTGTGCTGATTCACACTGATAATAGTGGCGTGTTTCAAGGGCTCTTTGGCAGGTCACCATCTGTCTCCTGTACAATTCAGCTTAACACAAAGTGATGTCCAGCCTGCTGTGATGAAGAGGCTCTGTAGGAATGTAGTCAAGTGCCCAAATCTGAGAGAACTGGAGTGAGTTCATGGTCATTTCTCTTCATCTCCAAGATCTCCAGTGCCTCCACAGTTGCTCTTTGACATTCATCGCGACTCTTGTGTTGTAGCTTTTCCCATGGGACATTAAAGGACGAGGCTGTTGACAAGCTCCTTGTCTTCCTCCCAGACATGACGTCTCTCCATTTGCTTAAGTAAGGAGTTAATTTCAGTTTGTCTATATTAAACTGCCCATTGACCCCTGCTGCTGTTTGAAGATGGTTTTTGTTGTCTCCCTAGTTTAAGCCACATCCAGATGTCAAAGGACAGTGCTTTTTTACTGGTTCGTTCCCTTGCTGAGTGCCAGCGAACTGCAGTGGTGAACCTCAGGTGATTCATATTGAGAGTGAGCCTGCAGTAATAACATTGCCCTGTGTTACAAATGTTTCACTGTCACATCGCCTGACATCATCTTCCGTTCAGGCCATTCGGAGAGGCGTTTATCATGTTCCTGCACGTTAAAGCAGAGGCGGCGACTTGCAAGTGAGCGACTTAAAACCAAACCACAATTGTGTCGAGTGCCGAGTCTTGGTTTCCATGGCAAACAGGCCTTTGGTTATTTCTTTTTTTTCATGACTTTAGCTGTTGGCCTAATCTGCTTCTCCTCATTTATCCCTTCCACTGATGACTGACAGGCTCACGAAGTATGAGCTGAACAGGCACGATGTGGAGAAGCTCCCTGAGATACTGAAATGCTGTCAACACCTTGCAGATCTGGAGTGGGTATTTCCTAGTCCCCAACCCGCCTGCCTTCAGCATGCCTGGTTTATCCTTCTTGTGCTTCTCCCTGACTGTGTGGCAGTGTGTCTTCAGCCATGTTTGCTCTAAGCGATGGACAGCGTTTCTAATCCAGTGTTTCACTGTTGTAGTTTGTCCAGTAATTCCCTTAGAGATGAGGGTGTGGAGAGCTTGGTCAATATTCTGCCCACACTTCAGATTTCCAGCTCAGTGTGGTAAGAGGGACATCTGCACCCTGGACCTTATCATAGAGCACATCTAACACTTGTTAGCAGTCTGTGGTTTTCTCTTAGAAATACTCGGCAGTTTCAAAATGAATACTCACACAACTGTTCTCTGTCTGAGTGTGTATACATCATGATGCTAGAAACTTCATGCTGGTTCTGAGTAGACCCAATTGAAACCCCAGACTGCCCATAAATTGCAATGTATTTTTATTTTTGATTGGAATTTAGAAATGTAGGATGTCATTGATTCTGTTCTTTTGCCCAGCCTAAATGATAACAGCCTTAGCCAGGTGGGGGCGCTCTACCTGGCCAACTCCCTGAGCACCTGTGACAGGGTGGCTTTTGTGGAAGTGAGGTAAAGCCTACCTGACTGGTTCTTTTTTCTTTTTTCTTTTTTTAAATTTTTTTTTATTTTTTGACGATCTGTTGAAACCTGATCCTAATGCCTTAAACTGATTACAGGGGAGTATTCACTCAGACAAACAGAGCTGACATTAATGCATTATAATATGTTATGTTTTTAAAATCCCTTTTAGTCTTGGAGTGGAGCAGCGATCTTTGATTCGCTTGGTGCAGGAAAACGACGCCGGGAAAACTCTCAGGTAGTCCAACCCTCAGCGTGTTTCCTACACCAACTACACAATGAGACCAAGTGTGAATCTCACCCTGCAAAGAAATTGTTTTCTTATGCTCTGGTGCTGTTTTATACATTGCCAGACTGCGGTAGACTTTGGATGGTAAGGCAGGGTAGTCCTTTTGTTTTTTTTGTTTTTTTTCTTTGGTGTCCTCCACAGACCACTAGATGCTCTTTGTACCACCATATGCATTTTGTTTTGGTACAGTGTACATTAAATGGCTTTGTTGTGTGGCCTTCTGCACACACTGTGCTCATTCACATCAGGGGAGAATGTAAAGTGTGTATATTTACATATGTACATGTACATTTGCATACCTGTCCACACTGGGCTGGGGTGAATGGATAGATGAGGACTAGATCAAACAGCAGAGTCTCACCAGCAGTACACATAATACAACTCACATCTTACACCCAAGAGTGGTGCATCTAATACACTATGGGCAAATTGGTGGCATTTCTATAACAACAATTATCACTAGTAACTAGTAACTAGCCTTGCAATTATCACTAGTAACTAGTAACTAGCCTTGCAATTATCACTAGTAACACTGATGCTATTGCAACCATAAACACCACTAAAATGAGACAGTAATCTGCTAACATTACTACCAAAACTTGCCAGAAATACTGGAAATGCATGTAAATTCACATGCATTCACATAAAGGTTCCGCCTCCTCTCAGGAACCAACGCATCCTGTTGGTGGGTCTTGGTGTCTGTTACCAGTTTCACCTGTAATCAGTTTGGCGGAGAGAGAAAAACGGAACAAAAACACACCAGCAACGCTGGCGTGTAACAATATGTAATATAGTTATGTCTTCATCTCTTCCATTCACCTCTTCCTCTTTCTCCCTCTCTCCTCCCTCTATTCTCTCTCTCCCCTTGTTTAGTTTGATGGAGTGTCATTTTGATGTCAGCCATTTGCAGAAGCTCATGGAAATACTCAGCAGATGCCCTCCACAGCTGAAATTAAAGTGAATGTCCATCCCTCAAGATGGTGGAATTTATTACTATATATTAGTACTATATATTAGTCTATATTATTTATATATATTACTATATTTTGGTGAAAATATCATCACTATTAATGGCAAATTAGTAGTGACTTGACTCACCACTTTTAAGGTTTTGTACTTCATATCTCTAGGTTATCATCTAATACCCTGGACAGTCAAAGTCTGTATTACCTACTGAACAGTTTACCCCAGGTGTCCACAGTACAAACTCTCGAGTAAGTAAAGTACAGTAAGACACACAGCCATACACATGTAAGTATACACATGTGAGTAAAGTACAGTGAGACACACAGCCATACACATGTAAGTATACACATGTGAGTAAAGTACAGTGAGACACACAGCCATACACGTGTAAGTATACACATGTGAGTAAAGTACAGTAAGACACACAGCCATACACATGTGAGTAAAGTACAGTGAGACACACAGCCATACACGTGTAAGTATACACATGTGAGTAAAGTACAGTGAGCCACACAGCCATACACATGTAAGTATACACATATAAGTAAAGTACAGTAAGACACGCAGCCATACACATGTAAGTATACACATATAAGTACAGTAAGACACACAGCCATACACATGTAAGTATACACATGTAAGTAAAGTACAGTAAGACACACAGCCATACATGTTCATACGTACAGTGAGACACACAGCCATACTCCTCATTTCTGTAATGTAAATGATTTATGTGTATTGTAATGTCTGGTAATATAATGTAACTGACAGCAACGTATGTGTTACATTTGTCCTTTTAGGATGATAAACAATGGGTTGAATGCTGAGGAAATTAAGCACTTGGTAAAGCAGCTGAGAAGGGATTACACCGTCGTCAGGTGAGCGTGACAAAAAAAAACAACGCAATATCATTTTACTGTTTTATTTGTTCGCTTGAACAATGGTTGGTCTCATGTTTTTTTTCCGGTCAGGATCGAGGAACCTTGGATAAAAACCGAAGCAGCTGTTAGCCTCGTGGCTGGCTGCTTGGATCTGAACCCATGCTTGAAGGAGATCAGGTTATCTCCCCTCTAAACACAGCAAAAAACAAACAAAAAAAACCATACCACCCTCCCACTGTGACAGCCAGGGCCATAGACACATACTACAGCCTCAGTGTGACATCTTTGGTTTGCCATTGTAAGATAAACATCACTTAATTGTTATAAGACTAGATGATTATGAGCATACAAACATCCCAGGGGTTAAAGACCCAGGGAACATACTGTAAAGTATATTAAATGTTTGCATGAGTGTTATATGAAACAGATATTAAAAACCAACAGATATATGATAAAACCAGGCTCTAAACCATCCACACTGACTCACTGGTCAGAGCACAGAATGATCTGGGCGTGCTCTTACTATTCCAATTAACAAGTTTGATTGACAGCCCACTGTCACAGACTCAAAGCCTGCTATGTTACTCAGTACTGAATATAATGGAACAGGCAGTCATAGAACCACATATCTTACAAACATACATGTATAAACCTACTGATGATATAATAACATCAATTATGGAATCAGATAAGCCTTGTTTATGGATACTGACAGAATGGTATGTTTTCACGTTTCCTTGTAGGATGAAAACAAAACCATAGACTGTAACCACAAATGGTTAGCTCCACAAAAAGATACAAAATTACATCCATTTTGCTAATGTAGTCTAGCATTGACTACCTTTGAATTTTACAGTAGTTAATGTCAGTGAAGGCAATTCAGGGTAAAGCTTACCTAAGCCATTTGTATATGTACATGGTATGTTCACTACAGCAGCCCTCTAGTTTACCAAATTAAGAAGAAAAGATTTAACTTTCTTGTGGCTTTAAAGGGTTTTTGATGTGGCAGTGGCTCCTTACCTAATCGTTGGTTTTATCAGACTATCAGAGATTAGTCAGTGTGTAAACCTCAGAATACATTCTGACACATTGCTCTGACACATTCAGTCTATCCACTAGAAAGTGTTAGTTATTTCCTATCTAGTGTAATAACAATGTCTTTTTACAGGGTTGAAAGGACATGTTTTCACCTTTCTTTCAAAAACCTCCAACTGTCTCAGTAAGTGCCAAAGCTTCGGTCTCTACACTTATAGAAATGTGAATATTTGCAGCAGGATACACTGATCACATGATTGGTAATCCAGAGTTGTTTGTTCCTAATGTAGTACAAATGCACCAATGAACTAATTAGTTGAAACTACCGTTATTAGTTGAGATATACCGTTATTTTTCCTTCAGAGTTTCTTCTGGAAATGGAAACTCATTTGAGGTACAATCTCTAAGGTCAGTTATTTTTATACATTATACATACATTATAAACACACACACGGGAACTTCATGTCATGGTACTAAGCTGTAGGCGATCGGTTCATGATGTCATGATGCGTTTCCTGCATGTTGAGGTTTCGCTTTTCTCCTCCGTCAGCTTTGTCGACTGTGACGTGGAGGGAAGGCATCTGTCCTTGTTTCATGTTCCTGTACGGTGGAACTCTTCTCTGCTGGAGTTACAGTAGGTTGACGTCATTGCGTGAACTGTGCGCTGTCCGCCCTCACGTTCTTGATTTGTGCAACAAACACTCTTCATTTTGTGTCCAGTTTCTCTCGGTTGACGCTAGGTCCAGAGGGGGCGCAGTTTCTCGCTTCCGTTATCCCCTCCCTCACAAGCCTCAGGAGCCTCGGGTGAGATACCTAATGGAGCTTTACCCCGGTAGTTATTCCAGTTAGTGGTCAACTCATTCAGTGTAGGTGTCACTTGTTATATTCTACCATACATAAGCATCAGTACATTCATGTTCAAGTGATTTCGTTCATGTGATTTTTTCCCCCGCAAAAATTGGTTTAGCGCTTTAAATGTTTATCGATATAGGCAGTGGAAACAGAAATTCTGCGTTTAAGTTCTCCAAGTGTTCTCCAGATGTTTCAGTCTAACTTTAAACGTATAAGTATTAGTCGATACCTGAGATTTTGCGGAAAACTGCACTGGAAACAGGAAAATAACACATTTAGGGTTAAATGTCGTGTCATGTGACTGCATTTCCCACACATGACCTCTGACTTTTATGTTTTTCACAGTCTTAATTCCAAAGGAGAAACATTAGAAGAAAAAGTCATATTTGCAATACGGCACGCACAAACTCACTTGGAAAGTTTGAGGTATTGAAACCCTTGCGTCATGTTTTACTCTACACGCTCAGCGTCAATGTGCTGCCATCTAATGGTGATATGTTGGAACTGTTCCCTTAGCTTGTCCCATCATGTGGTCAGTGACGGTGGAGCTGCTGCCCTGGGGGGAGCCCTTGAGGGCCTGACGCGTCTGAGGTCGCTCAAGTAAGAAGCCAGTCTTCATCTCCCACAGTAGATTCTGCAGTTGTGGCGGAAAACGTCTTTCTGACACGGGTGTGCTCACCTCTGCTAAAGACTGGGTTGATTTTGAAATATCACATAGCAAGGACTTCTGCACTCTGTACCAATAACTATCTCATTCGGGCTCAGAAAACTAAACTATACTAAAGTCAGATTTGTTTTTTCCCCGCATTTTTTTCTATAATGATTTCATTTTTGATGTCAAGTAAAATATTTTTAAAGTGGTTCTGTAAAGACCCTGTAATATAATATAGTGTAGTCTTACAATAAGGGTTCTCAAAAATTGAATCCCAGAATTGGTAATAATAACAACAACAATAATAATAATATACATTAAATTTATATATTTGCTTTTCAGTGATCCAAAGACCCTAGAACAAACAGTAGGTATATAATGCAGTGAAATTCATGGTACATTGTCATTGTAAATGTGTCTTGGAAGAGCACAGCTCCACAGTGTTTAGTATATCTGCACTTACTGAACCTGAATAAATGAATCAGGGTTGAATCAAAGCCCTGTGTGAAAGCAGACTAGAGGACCGGAGCACTGAATCTGTAGGGAGGTGAGCCTTAAGAAATGGAGACCCCTGCAGTTTAAGGCATCTAACACTCGCAGCTTAAGGATTTGTTAAGTATAGTTCCTCAGACAGCTAGGAATGTCCACAGTGTTGTAACCAATATTGTTAACTGCTTAGGTTGTTTTCTCATTTTGGCATGGATCTCTGTGTTGGTTATGTGGATGTGTTTGATCTCTGTGTTGGTTATGTGGATGTGTTTGATCTCTGTGTTGGTTATGTGGATATGTTGGATATGTATGCTGGTGCGGTCATGCAGACTTCAGTTCTTCAGCGACAGTATGTAACTGCCGCTCTTCCTTCTGCTCTAGTTTGTCCCACTGCTCTGGCTGGTCAGCAGCGGGAGGTCGAGACTTGGTCCGAGGGCTGGTTCAGTGCATCTGTTTAGAAGAAATCTGGTAAGACCCTTCACTCTCCAGCTTGTAATACCCATCTGTGCGTCCTTCAGGGCAATTATGGGTCATTAGCTACCCTTCCGTGCACTTCCAGTCCTCAGTGTAGATCCGAGTTTGGATTCAGAAACATATTCTGGCTTGCTCTGACGCAGGCTTTGTATTGTGGAAACAGCGATCATTATTCCTACCCTAAACAGAGAATAAATGTATCTACGATATGCTTTGCTTTAGAGAGAAGCAGAGATGCTAAAATGGACAGGACAGACCTTCTTGGGTTGCAGGTCGTAAGCACGGATTCGAGTTCCCAGTGATGAAAGAAGTGTTGATATTAGTGGCTGCTTGACTAACTTATGATGGGTAAGGCAGTGCGGAGAGCATCATGATCATATCATCTCTCTCTGAAGGCTGGACTCCATTCATCTGGATGTAGAGGGATCACTATGTCTGGCCAAAGGTCTCCAGACCATGACCTCTATAAAGAAGATCAGGTAGGTTTTTACATGACTCCATGAGAAGTTTGCTCATGGTTTAGGGAAACTACATTTGAAGTGTCTTTATACTGAGACCTATCATAATTTTTCTACCACCTAGACTTTTAGTAACAGGAGAGTAAGGCAGAAGCTGTGCATTATGGGATATTATCCATGGTGATCTCTTATTCCTGGGCTGTGGTGTTGTTTCTCAGCTTGAATAAGATGATGTTGGGCTCGTGTGTAGGCAGTGAGGTTCTGTCTCTGCTGGCATGTCTGCAGTCCTGCACTGACCTGCAAGAAATAGAGTGAGTGCTCAGCTTATATTTTCCTGTCTTGTCATGAGTTTCAAATTAAAAGTCTCCTGACGGTGACCTCTGTGAACCTCCAGGTTGCAAGCTTTAAGAATAGATGATCAGGGGATTGAGGAACTTGTGAAATGCATCCCTAAATGGACCAGACTGAGAAAAATAAAGTAGGTGTATGCTTTAAATGGCTTCTCAAGCTTGTGTAATACTTTCATAATACAGAATTGATCATTCTTGCAGTTTTTCCTGAAAGCTATAGTTATATCAATTGATCGCCCTCTAGTGGAGATGGAGAAACAAGGCATCGTTCATATTCTCTCTGTGTTGTACAGTCTGTCTGAGAACTGTGTCAGTGACCCAGCTGGAGAGACACTGGTGTTGGCGCTGTCCCACTGCAGAGAGCTGCAGCAACTATAGTAAAAACACACTGTCATTTTCTCCTGCATCATTTATTACCTACGCAAACATTCATCAAGTGTAATCAGGCTATAATAGGGTTTTGCATAGAAGTAGGTTATCAGGGTATGACTCAAAATGATTGGTGAAGGAGCTGAAACATCACGGTTCTGTTTTAGCCTGTCCAGAAACAAGCTCGGTGGGGGTTCTGCTGCTCAACTGGGTCGTGTCCTTCCATCCCTGCCCCAGCTCACAGAACTGGAGTAAGTCACACTTTAATACACATTAAAAAGAGCTGGAGCATTTACATGCCATAAGTGCATTTTTACTATAACATAGGGACATTTCTTATTGGTAAAAACCAGCTCTGATCTTGCACGTTCATAAAGGACAAATGAACCATTTCCTCTGCATGCTACAATTGCCCTGTTGACTTTGTGCCTGCTGGAGTGTGTATCAAAGCGGCCATGTTCAGGCGCTCTAACAACTGTGTGATTGTGTTTTCTTTTTCATGTCTCCTTTTCCGTTGTTTAAGTCTGTCCGAGAACAAAATGGGTTCAGAAGGATTCGTAAGTCTCTGTGAAGGTCTGGTCAGCACAAAATTCCTGAGGATTCTTCGGTAAGACATCATGTACTCTTTCCAGCAACAAAATACTCATGTAATTAATGTAGACTTCTACACATGGTGGAGACCAAAGTCAGAATGACATTTAGCAGGCCTGCTAGCAAACAGTGTTCCAGTTTTGTGAACAAGCTTCAGGCTCGTCTGATATCCTTCTGTTACATGCTGGGGTTTGATGTTGTTTCCTGCTGTAAATGTGAGCGACTCTTTACCTCACAGCCTCACCTCCATCGGAACTTCAGACTTGGGTTCTGTTGCCTCTTGTCTTCAAAGCTGTCCTTCCATAGAGGACATCAGGTACTTCAGTCCTTCAGTGACTGTCTCTTCCCCTCTAAGTTTATGTTTTCAGTTTAGGTTCTCGTTCCTGGTCTCTTGATTCATTTCCTTCCTACTGTGGTTTTTTTTTTTTATTATTGGTTTTCTCAGCTTGGCATGGAATGAGTGTGCAAACGACGTGGTGCTGAAACTGGTGGAGGTTCTGCCCCAGTGCAGCAAACTCCGCAGACTTGAGTAAGTGAAGAGTTTGAACTGGGCCTTTGTTATGGCGTTGAGGTTTGCGTGCTGGGGATTGCGTGCTGGGGATTGTGTGCATCATGGGTCTGTTGTCTGCAGCCTGGAAGCCAATAATATCAACACAGCCGGAGCAAAAGCCCTGGCTACCTGTCTGCTGTCTTGTCCTTGGATTGAAGTGATCAGGTAACCTTTGCATAATGATAAATTAAAATTATGAATAATGATAAATAAACAGACACTTTCTATTTCTATTCAGTAGACACTTTATTAAGAATTGCCTACCTTACACCTGAAGTCACTGTCTACATAAATGGGTACACCAAATTAATTTATTATTTACTTTTTCATTTTTTTTTAGAATACGTTACATTTAACATACAGAATGTTTTGTCAATAAACTTGAGGTCTTGCTATTGGAAATCATCAGAAACATGTAAACAGGTCCAGTACATAACAGATAAACAGGTAAACAGGTCCAGTACATAACATGAGACTTTTAGTATTAATTCTAATTGGAAAAAAATGCAGGGAGTGATTTATCCAGGGATCCAGTGCCCTAAATGAAACCATCCCGTTCATTCCAGTATTTATTCCCCTCATCTGTTTGTAGATGAAGGGTGCAAGACAACGTTTCCTTGAGTGTGAATATAATTAGCAATTGCAATAAAAATGTCCACGGGGGAAGTGAGCGGGGATTTCTCTGATGCCAGAGTTTGGTTACTGCTTTTTTACACGCTACCAAAAAAAATCAATAGGTTGAATAGGTTCAAGTAAGTGGCATAGCTTCAGAGGGCAGTAATGGCATATTGATAATAGGAACATCTGCCTGCCCTCTGTACAATTAACCAGTTGCCATGGACAGTCTCTGACCACAGGACCAGCGTGTACTGGATATCACCCAGGTGACAGACTGTCCTCAACAGGCAGCAGAGACTCTGCTGTGGTAGTGGCCTGGTAGTGGGTGTTGCGCTGGGATGAGCGTGTCAGGAACGGCGATGTTCAACAGTCGTGCGCGGTAGCAGATGTCTCACTGTATCCCTGGCTGGATATTTTTGGAATTCAGATGGCGCTCAGCTCAGCAGTGAGAAAACCACATGTGAAAACCCCAGCAACTGTGACACACTCATACCAGCGCAACCTTCCCTCCATACCACTAGTGTGAGATGTGTGTACCTGTTAAAGTTAGACAGCAACTCTGGGTGCAAGGGAGGTGCTCCTAATCAACTGTATATTACCCTATATGTTCAATGTATCTAAAAATGTTATCTCTGTTTGCATAGACTTTGGAGGAATCCTATTTTGAAAGACGACCACATATTAAGGGACCACAGACTGAATTTCTCATCGACCTAATCTGATGCCAATGCTGTGTTTATGTTGGTATGATTATTTGTATGTTCTCATTGGTTTAGTTTCTTTAGATATTTAATAATAATAATAATAATATTTTACATTTATATAGCACCTTTCACAAACCCAAGGACGCTTAATTCCTTTACTTGTAATTCCTTTCCTTTAATTGTTTACAGTCATTTGGAGAACACATTACCTCATCTAAAAAAAAACAAAAAACAAAACAACAAACACCCAGTTCATCCATTTGTCCAGGAATCAGAGGTGCAGGGAAGAATGCCCAGTTGTATTGTCTACAGTCGTTTGTTCTGTACTTTCAGGCAGTATAGGCCTGGTTTAATGATCCTTATGGGTTGAGGAGAATATCTGCCCTCCGCATTTGTAATGGAAACACAGTTACACTGATATGATGAAACTGATGTGTTTGAAACTGAGGTCTGAATTCTTGAGGCATTCTTCTGTACCTCCGTCCTGGACATCTGCTTGTTGTGTTCTCCTGGAACTACACTTATTTATTCCTGCTATCAACAAATGAAAAGTAGAGAACAGTCACTTCCACCTCTGTGTGGGAGGAGTTTGGCAGCTACCTGGCTATATTTGCTTAGTCATGGTTTGATATTGTTCATGATTCTGTTCCACATGTTTCATTAATTGAGTGAAAATGTTTGATTTGCCTTCAACTGTGGTATAATGTAAAACCAAATCTGTATGACTTAATAATATGTGCACTGAAATACAGGGAGGAGAAGCCTGTAAACTCTGCCTGTGACTATTACTAGCTGTCTGCTGACTACACTGAGTTAAGTTATAAAAGTAAAAAAAACGAACCTAATAAAATTGTTTAAAATCTCAAAGCAAGCTATCAAACTTTGATGTTTAATGAAAAGTCATCAAGTTAATGGCTGTAAATCGTGATTTATTGTGTTCATGCATTTTATGTTTTTTGACTGTTTACATGACTTGTAAGTTTTATTTTTTTTACACAGACATTTGAGCTTTAAATGAATAAAAGCCTGAGAGATAAATAGTGTATTCCTGTGGCTGGCTTGTCAGTGCTCGTGTTGGCTGTTATTGATGACCCAGCCACTCACCTCAGCCTTGAACCATAATGCCGCTTGCCTCATGTGGGAGACGCCTTTGCTTAGGGAGACCAGTCCTTATCCGGTTCATTTAATATTGGCACGTTTGCAGTGTTTATCACATCACAATGTGACTATGCTTAAAGCCACACAGATTCATTCCTGTACTGAGCCATGTGTAGCCTGTTTTGAGTATAAAACTTTGTTTATTCTTATTTGTGTCTGTAAATACCACAGTGGCAAATGCTCCTGTCTCTACAAGCTCCTCACTGCTTTTAAGAATGCCTAGGGATTTCTTCCATCCCTCCAAATGACTTCTGATTGGTTCAGCCGAGCATGTCTGCAGAACTCTGAAAAGTCGCTTGGCAGGCTGTGGTGAAATGTTTATTAAAAAAATGCAGTTGTAAAGAACCAATTTTAAATCGCATTGCGCAATAATGCAAATTCGTGCCATTGGACCTTACTTTGAGATTCCACACGCCTGTGTATCTTTTCATTTGGTTTCTAAATCTTAATGCTCTTTCACACCGTATGCGCTTTTTTCTGTAAGATTTCCCTAAGTTTTTTTTTTTTTTGCTGTTTTCTTATTTTTAGTCATTACTTGTAATATAATATTTTGAGCATGAACATGTGCTCGGTGAATGTACCGCCAGATGGCGTTACAGCAATGTGACAATTATTAGACTTGGCCTCTCAATCTCTAGTTTGCGCTTCAGAAAAGGATAAACATTAAATTCCCTCATTCATCCTGGGACTAATTTGATGATGGAGAAGATGATATTAATATCATTATCATGTGTATTTATAACCATTTATCCAAAAGCACACAGGCTCGAACAAAAAACATTCTAAATTTGTAACGGATGATTCAAAAGAAGAGATTTTGGTGGCGCCTCGGATTTGGCGGTTTATTAATCTACCTACAGAAATGATGTTACTGATTTGTTTGAAAGAATGCACAATATCAGTTTTAATCAATTTGGTCAACAGGTGGTTCAGACGGATCAATAATAAAGATTTTTCTCTTGCGTGAATCAAAAGTACAGTTATTTATTTATTTTACCAAACAAGATGTGCCTAGTAGCTGCCTGTGTTGTGTGTATGGTAAGTTATTGAGCTTTACAGGGTGTTACCAGGGTACGCCAACCCCCCGACTTCACAGCACCATACAGCCAGGCGGAGTTGTTGGATCCGTGTGAACCACTAAACTCTTGTACGAGGCGATAGCTCGCCACTAATACGCGGTCGCAGGCTGTCGAATGTGTGTAGTTAACCTGCCTTACCGCATTTTGCTAGAATGACACACCAGCTTGAGGGACTGCAACTTTTCACGTTCCGTTCATTCGTGCTGTCATCGCTGGATACAATCTGGCCACGGTCTGCCCTGTGTCTCGTTTGAACGCGTGCTGGTGAGCGAAATTGACGAAGAGAACTCGCTCAAGAAAAGTAGGCAAACCCATTCGGAACAGCCTTCGAGAGGTGAGTGATGATCACTTCCTACTTTAAAGTAACTGCATTTGGGTGTATTAAGACGTTTGGGTGTAACGCGAGGTGTCTGTTAGAGCACAACCTCAGGGAGTAACTGAACTGCGGGGTAGGGGGGCACGCGTAATGGAGAAGTTCGCCGAAGGATCATACTCGATCTCCCCAAAACATACTATGCAAACAGTATAACAAGCCAAAATTTAGGGTTAAACGGCAGCACTTGCAAATAAATGTACCCGTTTCATCATTTTTACGAAAAAAATTACAAAAAGATCCTTCGTGGTACCTTTTCGTGCCCTTTGTAATTTTTTAGATTTCCTGTGCTGTTTTTTCAAACGTGTCCTTTACTTCAAGGGAAGATCAGCCTTCTGCTACTACCAATAGTTTGTTTGTTTGCTTGCTTTAGCACTCCCTGCTTCTAACGCTCATCCTACCTGGTTAGTGCCTGCGTGTATTATTTTAATGGTGCACGTTGAGCAACAGGATGTCATGACTGCGCCGTGGAACTATACAGTGTATATGCGGTTAGCTCTGGTGCTTTGCGTCTGAGTTCTGTGAGGGAAGGGCAAAACCTCAAAGACCTGACAACTGATGGTGTAGCAGAGGAAGAGGCCGACCTACACGGTCGAAATGAATGCTGTACTTTGGCAGTACGTTCGCGTTCTTGCTCTTTACCTGTTGGTGTAGATACTTAAGCCGTTGGTGCTTTGTGCATTCACTCAAACCACCAGTTTGATTGGACCGGAAATATTCGAATATTCCAGCAGCCTAATGACTGCTTAATAAAGTGCATCATGCTTCAGAATCAAGTGAGTTCCATTTTGAATGTGAGAATAACAATTATCGCAGCGGCACGTCTCTGCAAAAGAGGTGAAAAGATGTTAATAGCTGTGGGGGGCCAATAGAACCAGAAGTCAACAGAATGCAGAAGAACGCATTTAACTCCGTTTCAAGGTTCCGTTACTTAAATCATTGTTCTTTACATCGAATGCCCTCTTCCTCCATTAGAATAAGTGCCTGAAAGTGCACTAATAAGTGCCTGAAAGTGTAAATAATAAAGAATGAATTAATTCATTACCATCCATGTTATGAATTCTGTAACGCTGGAACGTACGTGATGATATGGGTAAGCGGGGTTGAGTAGGTTCAGATCGCTTTATAACTTGTAGTGCCTCCAGCGTGTGTCCAGGTGGGGTCGTACCTTGATTCTCTGCATTTAAGTGACCTCTTTGTTTTTACTAACCTGTTACGGTTTTCAGCGATGCCACTTGGGCCACGTTTAGGAGTGCAGGGACCCTGTCAGAGCGAAACGGGTACTATTAGTTTTGTACAGCAAATTGTGGTTCTTTAGTTCTACTGCGGAATTGTATGATAGCAGTTGAAAATGAAATGGACACGTTGAATAGGTAGACGGTTGGAACTCGATTACTATGCAAAGGCACTCTGGAGTTATATATAATTAGTCTGTGCATCACACATTCACACATTATAATCTCTCTCTCTCTCTCTCTCTCTCTCTCTCTCTCTCTCTCTCTCTCTCTCTCTCTCTCTCTGTTTTTATCACTCACTCACACTCACACACACACATATCTGAGAGATTTTAAGGACATGGAGATTTATGTTTGCCTGAAATTCCCAGAATGCTTTTGGATGAAGTGGAGCCAAACTTCTTTTTTGTGGCGCTCCCAACCTGTAGGTCATAAGTAATCGGACACGTTTCATTAAAAAAATAAAGTCACTTTTTAATTACTTTAATCCAATGCACATGTTGTGTGGTGCCGGGTGTTTCGGTGGCCGAGGTTTTAGGCGGGTGTGTTTGGGCTCACAGGCGTGTGGTAGACAGGTGAGTAAGCAGAGCTGATGGCAGTGTAAACACTGTTTATGCTGTAGCTTTGGTGAGTGTGAGACACAGTTTCCACAATGACCATGGATGGGTGGGTTCGTGTGTGTGTGTGTGTGTGGGGTGCTAAAGCTTACTATTGTGGACTGAGACCATAAGTTGAATATTCCATTATGTCACAGCCACAAGGTAAAACATGGGAAATACATGATTATTCTACCCATGGTGCTTATCTGTGTGAGGTTATATAAACACACGTAAGCTGGAGAGAATCGTATAACCGTGTGTAACTCTGGATAGTATGGGGTGTTTGGCAGTACTGGGTGAGTTTTGCTGTTGGTTTCATGTTGACTTGTTTTTGTTTGTTTGCTCATATTAAAATTTGTAGTCTGTAAATTCACGTGGGTGTTGAGGTTCAGCTACAACAAACATCCATACAAATTGTGGGCAAACGAAGGTTTTGTGCTGGTGACGTTATTTCACGATGTCGTAGTCGAACGAAACTCTCCATTGTAACATCGGCAGCCCTAGTACAGCAGTTCCACGTGCAGTAATGCTCCAGTAAAGTCTGAGTACTTTAAAGACCATGGACACCAGGGTCCATACAGGGGTGTTTTCTGGTCCGTTTTGGAACAGGCTGGTCTCTTTAGTTTGCATGTTTATAAAGTCACTTCCTCCGTCCTTGTCCTTTTTTGGAGTTTGTTCACTGCTTTAATTGCTGTGCGGTTACTGGCTGCGTCCCTGGGCAGGTCAGTAGAGCACAGCTTGCCCTGTCCTTTATACCCACACAGCCCAGACCCACCGCAAGCTCTGGCTGTTCCTTCTGCTTTTTAAGATGAGTGCGATTGGCTAAGCCAAGACATTTCATGTTTGTGTGCATGTTAATACGTGTTTGTGCTCACACGGACTTTGGCACACATTTGTGTTGTGGCATGGATTAACTGTATGTAGCAGGAATATTAATCACCCATATTTGTATTCTCTGTCTATGGTGGTCAAAGCCTATTTATGGTTAGTGACACTAACATAGGGAGAAAGACATTGGTGCATCAGTATCTTAGCAACAGGAGCCCTCACTGTGTTTTTCATGTTCTGCCATGACATTCTTGTTCTCTCTCTATCTCTTTGTGTGTGTGTGTTTGTATGTGTGTGACTGTATGTATGTATAGATGAATGTATTTGTGCAGGTGTTCCTGCTTGTGGTTTGTTTCTGAACATGTGAGAGAGAAAAAGAGAGTTAAATTATATTTTTCAAAATTTATTGGTAAAGAAAAAATGTGTATATAGTTCACTTTAAGTAGTCAGGTAATCTGCAAGTGTTTAAAGAAAATGTAAATAATTTTTTTTTCTCAGACTGTTATGTCAGGGGGTTTGTCATTCATATGTCATACGTATGACTTAAGATTACATGCTAACAGTTTAAATATAACCTTTAAAATTGTGCAGGTGTGTGTGTGAGAGATTAATATGATTAGCTAAATTTATTAATAAAGTTTTATGTCATTTCTAGCACCTATCAACCATCATATGACACAGTTTGATGTAATGATGTCTAACTGACATAGTCTACGACCCCAATGTAAGCTTTCTCAGGGCAGAGAGAAGCACTGGATACGATTCTACCACGGTGGTGGTGCTGATTTGGGGTCTGTTTGCCCCCATGGGAATAGGTGCAGTGTTATTACCCGCGTCCCTGATGTGTGCGGTGCCGTGTTGTGTGTGCAGGGTGTGGGAGAGGCGTGACTCCGGCCTGCATGGCTTACACCCTGGGCTCGGGGCGTGACGCTGGTCCCGCCTTCGGCCCCCAGCACTGCGTCACCAAGGTGGAGCTCTCCGTGTGCTGCACCAGCCTGCTGGACCGCGACGTGGCCTCCAAGTCCGACCCCTTCTGCGTGCTCTTCCAGGAGGTGGATGGCAACTGGGTGGAGGTGTGGCAAGTCTCCGCCTTTGCAGTCTGGTGGAGAGGGGCTTAGCAAAGCTGGAAGGGAGGGTCAAGTGAATTGTGTATGGGTGGAGAAGAGGGAGGAAGGACAGGAGGAGGGGCAGATAAGGCTCTACAAGAGCAGAATAGGACTGGGGGAGTGGGGAGGGCAGGAGTAAACACTCTGTACTCAGTCAGGCAGCCTTGTGAGCACAGAAACCCTAGAACACTGGAGCTGGAGCTGAGGAGTGTTCACTGCACTCACACACCTCACTGTTCTGGAGGCTGAGGAGTGTTCACTGCACTCACACACCTCACTGTTCTGGAGGCTGAGGAGTGTTCACTGCACTCATACAGCTCACTGTTCTGGAGGCTGAGGAGTGTTCACTGCACTCACACAGCTCACTCCGGTCCCTCTGGGCCGCCACTGATGGTCAGTAGTGCAAACCTGAACATGAAATCAGTGTTTCTCAGTGCTTTGTAACCATGGCAACAACATGGGAAACAAAAGACTCCTGCTTTTAAAACAAGACGTATACAGAGGCATCTTGGGGTGGGTGGGTGTGTGTGTGTGTGTGTGTGTGTGTGTGTGTGTGTGTGTTGGGTGGAGTGGGGGATTGTTCTGGAAGCAAAGCAGTAATAGAAATTATGTCCACAGAAAATTTGGTCTTGCCAAATGATGCGTGGATTGATAAAATATCTGGTACTTTAAATCCACTAAATGTGGTGTGTGTGCATGTATGAGTCTGGTATATATGTGTTTGTTTCACTGATTGCAACACACTCTTTATGTACGTGCCCAGTTTGAACCTTCTCAAAGACACTGGGTTTACCACCTTGATCTTGTGATCAACACACTTCACTTGTGATTACATCATCATGCTGCCCAAATTCGAGCCATGCGGGAACCGCAGAGCATGCTGGAGCTCCAGCGCCTCACACTCTCAGTGAGGATCTGGTACTTAAAGCCTGGACTGTTGGAGTGGCAGCGTGTGTTTCCGCAGTTGCACCGCAGGACTCTGGCAGGGCAGGACAGTGCACGGCCAGGGTAGGGGGGGGGCTTGGGGGCCCCTGGGGCCAAACACGCGTACAAACACACACACACACACACACTCACTCACTCTGTCCCTCAAGTGGTCTAACAGCAGAACGTCTCAGCTCGTATGTTCAGTTATATGGGGCTCTGCGATACAGATAAATGTTAATATAAATAATAAATATTCATGTTTGTGTGTGTTTGTGTTTTCATGTTGATTTGATTACTCCACCAAAAGGAATGTTTTTTTTCTTCTTCTTCTTCAAGTGCTGGCAAACAGTGAATCAATTGCTGTTGAGCTCAGTCTCGTTCTTTGTCCTTCCTCTCCTCCCCCTCTCCATTTTTCTATCTTTTGCGCTCACATTCTTTCACTCTCTCTCTCTCCATGCCCTACATCTCTGATGTCCCAGAATGCCACCCTGTTACATCAGTCACATCCACCTGCTTTAACTTCACAGGAATCTATATTTGGCCTGTCTGTTCGTCTGCTCAGGAAACGTGCTATTCCGCTCCACAGAGACGTGACAACACACCGTCCAGAGAAGTCTCCGCTCGATAAGGCTCACTCTCCCCCAAACTAAACTCCCGCGTTCATGTTTTGTCTCGTTTACGCCGGTAACGAGCGCTCCTTATAGCGGAGCCCTTCAGGAGTGGAGGCGAGTAACTGCTCTCCTCTCGCCTGCAGTTGGGACGAACGGAGACGGCAGTGAACAACCTGAACCCGGTGTTTGGGGTGAAGTTCCAGGTGGACTACCACTTTGAGGAGGTCCAGAAGCTGAAGTTTGCCGTGTTCGATGAGGACAAGTGTAGTAGCCAGTTGTACGAGCACGACTTCCTGGGAGAGTTCATCTGCACGCTGGGCGTGGTACAGCACCTCCTCTCACACACACACACCTCCTCACACTCACACTCTCATACACACACACACACACCTCTTCTCACTCATGCTCTCATACACACACCTCCTCTCACTCACACTCTCATAAACACACCTCCTGACTCTCGTTCTTATACACACACCTCCTCACACACGCTTTCATACCCACAACTCCTCACTCACACTTTTCATGTCTACCAGCCAACAAAGCCCTAATCTATCGATTTAGGAAGATCTAAATCTGTCCCTCCTCTTTGGACAATCACAGAGGCAGATCTATATTTCATGGATGCATCTTGCAAAGTAACATTAGCTAATGAACTTAATCGACCTTGTTCTTTTTTTTTTGCCGCTCTTAGTACTGACTCCCTTTGATAATCACAGCCTCTACAGTAGTCATTGCGCAAATGCCCCTCTAGCCTGCCTGCCTGTGTGTGTGTGTGTGTGTGTGTGTGTGTGTGTGTGTGTGTGCTTCAGTATGGTATAATCAGGTTTTCCTTTCACCACTCAGATTGTGTCCAATAAGAAGCTTCATCGGCCTCTTGTCTTGGCCAATGGCAAACCAGCAGGGAAGGGAGCCATCACTGTAAGAGCTCAGGGCCTTGTCTGATTCTGAAAAGATAGATGTGTTGCACCACCATTGGTACATGTGTGATGTGTGTAAGGACCTCATTTTAGGTTTGTTTTTCTTCAAGATAACTGCCCAGGAGCTATCGGACAACAGAATAATCACCCTGTCCATGTGTGGGAGAAAGCTGGACAAGAAGGTAAACCTGAGTGCTGTGGTCAGATCTACAGAAATCTGTGTATGGTTCACTTTCTTCAGGCTTCAGTCCAACAGAAATATTCATTTTATATTTCAACCTGCTCTGAATTTCAGGATTTCTTCGGTAAATCAGACCCTTACTTGGAGTTCCACAAGCAAGGGGAGGACGGGAAGTGGATGCTGGTCCATCGAACAGAGGTAGGGTATCAGAACGCTCGCCCCATACCTCACACGTTAAGAGTGACTTCCTGTAACTAGCACATGTGCCTTGTGGTTGGGAGTGTACAACAGAACAGTGACTGCTTGTATTTTTGGGTTCCTTACATAAGGCTCCATTTACACCCGTGTTAGAAAGGTGACGAGAAGTTTCAAGCTTCCTGTCTTTCTCGCCGTGTGGCAGGTGATAAAAAATACTCTGGATCCAGTATGGAAAGCCTTCACCGTGCCTCTCATCTCCCTTTGCAACGGCGATGTGGACAGAAGCATCAAGGTGGGTCGAGCCAGCTGGTGGTGGTACAGTGCCTCTTGCACTGTTGCTATGGTGCTGCTGCGTACCTGAGCCAGCGCCGTGACGACGTGCTTGTTTCCTCAGGTGCTGTGCTATGACTACGACAACGACGGAGGCCACGACTTCATTGGAGAGTTTCAGACCACAGTGACTAAGATGAGCGAAGCGCAGAACGCCGTGGAGGTGAGCCGGACGGAGGTCCGACCTGGTGCGACCCTGTCCGACCCGTTCTTCCTGTCCGACCCGTTCTGGGCCATCGTTAGAATCTGCGAGAATCTCTCTCCTCTAATCGGTTCCGCTCGTGTTGGAGTCATGTGTTCTGTAATGCACAGGTGCATCTCATTTCTCCTGGATGTTTGGCACTCGTCCTCCTGCATACTGTGTGAACACTGTCTGCACTTCATTATCTGACATAATGAAGCTGAAAGAGAGAGCAAGAGAGGGAGAACGAGTGCTACTCACGAGCACTCCTAGGTAGAGAGGATATCTAAGTGGGAGAGATGGGAGGAGTGAGTGAAGGAATTAGACAGAGAGAGAGAGAGAGAGAGAGAGAGAGAACTTATCGGCTTCTTTTGAAATGCAAATCGTTCCTGTTCGAATTGCTACTTGGTTAACTGCTGCTTTTAGTTTACAGGATGCGTTCTTGCAGAAATCGGCAGTGGGTGGAGTCACACGACTTCAGGCCACGCCCCCAACTGTTTGCAGACATCTGCTGTCCTGCTTAGGCACTTTTCGGCTTTTAAAGCCTGTTGAGCTCGTGTCGTTTCTCAGACGGATCCAAGCTTGCTCTGTCATTTCTACACTCCCCTTCTGGAGTTTGGAAGGGCCTGTGCTGACTCTGGCAGGACGTGTTGTAGCGGGGTAACCCTGTCTCCTGTCGCAGGTGGAGTTTGAGTGCATTAATCCCAAAAAGCAGAAGAAGAAGAAGAACTACAAGAACTCTGGCATCATCATTTTGAAGTCATGCAAGGTAATTCAGTTAACAGCTCCGCCCTCTAGTTCACCTGACCCCACCCCCATTTTCAATAACCTTGATAGAATTAACCCCCCGCCAAAAAGGAAATATAAAGTATTAAATAAAGCTTTGATAATATAAGTTATATGGTCATTAAGACTTTTTTTTATACAGACTGCTTATTTAATTGGTTTTTATTGTATTTTTAAAAAGTATTTTATTATTACTTTATGCTGGCTGTAATTGTGGCTCTTGCAGAGATTAACATAATGGCTCTAAATCCCACATTAAATATCACACATTAATATCAGCACGAAACACCTGTCACACTTCTGGCTTGAGCATAATTACCTCTGGAGGTGGAGGGGAGGGGGACAGTAGTTATTTTCAGTTGGCATGAGTTTTAATTTGTATCAGACACACACATACACAGAGCCCCACACCTCTAGGGCTCCACAGAACACAGCAGGATATCTGTATTTAGTGTGGTTCTGTGAAGGATGGGATGCTATAACCTGGACACGAGAGACTGTGTGTGTGTGTTTGGTCTGACGCTCTTCAGATTACGAGGGATTACTCGTTCCTGGACTACATCCTGGGAGGCTGTCAGCTCATGTTCACCGTGAGTACGCCTTGGTTTCGCGTTCCGTATCCCATTCATTTCACCCAGAATGCCTTGTGCCTCATGTCCATTCCCTGATGTCTGCAGTATGCAGCCCTTTAATGAACTCGGTACTTTCCATTGACTTAATACAACTCTAACACAGAGTAGTTAACATGAAAATG
>JAOYMR010000026.1:23413777-23428993 GCA_025802075.1 Tenebrosternarchus preto | reverse complement strand
CCCCTCTCCCCCGCCCCGCCCACCCGGGTCCCCCCCCCCCCCCCCCCCCCCCCCCCCCCCGTCCCCCCCCCGGGGGCGGGCGGGGCCCCTCGGGGGGGCGGGTGGAGAGAGGGAAGGGGAGATGGAGAGAGGGAGAGAACGATAGCAAATCAACAAGAATGCGTGATGTCCTTTAAACACAACACAGAGAGGAGATCACAGTAGATCAGAGAAGAACCACACCTCTTCACCCATTCAGGCTGGCAGAATTAAACTGACTCTTGGCCTCCCAGCAGAGAGAATAGAGCGCGAGAGGGCATTCCAGACAGTGAATATCACACAAAACACGCTGTTCACACTGCAGTCTTCTCTCTAGTGTTAGAGGATAAAGGATCAACAGCAAACAGTACACTTTTAAGATCTAAACTGTGTGCGTATTTACTATTAACCAACCACTACAAACTACTAAAATCTGCTAAAATAGTGAATAATTTCTGAGAAATATTATTTTGAGTAATATTGTGTGTGTGTGTGTGTGTGTGTGTGTGTGTGTGTGTGTGTGTGTGTGTGTGTGTGTGTGCGTGTGTGTGTGCGCGTGCGTGCACTGTACTACAATAAATTCTTGTAATATGCCAACCCATGACACTATCTCACACAGCCCTAGGCACATATACAGAGATTTAGGCCAAGCAGGAAATAAATAGGAGCATGGTATATATTGTCCACCATCTGTGGTCAAGGTGATGCATTGCAGTGTCTGATGTTCCCTTTGCTGTTGCTTTGACCTCTTTTTTTTTTTTGTAGCTGCTCTGTCACAGTATTGATGGGTTTTGTTCAATAATGTTCCAGGTGTCACATGAATTTGCTATCAACTTTGATCCTACCAATCCATTCTGCGCAGGTGAGAAGCCTATGCATCTCAGACACGCACGATCTCAAACTTTCTGTTATTCAGACACTGGTGTCTCTACTGTGAACCTCTGGCTGACTGGGGCTTCTACAAGTAGAGCTGATGAGTAGTGACTTTGTTTAAATGCTTGCTGGTGTGTGTGTGTGTGTGTGTGTGTGCAGGGGTGGAGGGGATCGTTCAGGCCTACTCTACCTGCTTGCCCCACATTCGCTTCTACGGCCCCACCAACTTTGCCCCCATCATCAGCCACGTGGCCCGCTTTGCATCCCAGGCGCTGCAGCAGGACAGAGCCGCGGTGAGGCCTGGCACACTCACCCACGCCCGCCTGTCGCCTGCATGCCAAACACCTCTCACCAGTACGATGGATCCCAGCATCCAGCATGTTTTTCTCCAGCGTGGCTGTACGGACGGAAGTGGTTTTAGTGTTTTGCCCAGTGGCACTGACGGTGCTGGCCGGCCTGCTGGTTATTGTTGGTGGAAGATGGGAGAGGGTCAGGGGGAATGCCTTAACTGTTACTCATTCACATGAATGGAAAAGCTTATGTCGTAAGTAACAGCCTGCTCTGTGTGTGTGTGTGTGTGTGTGTGTGAGAGAGAGAGAGGGGGGAGGGAGAGAGAGAGCATTTACCAGTGCGTTGCTGTGAATACATGCCCATCTCACATAAAAAAAAACCCACAACCCAGCCTTCAGAGCACTTACCCACCACTGCTGCAGGAGAGACAGGGTTCCAGTGTCCTCCACTCTCAGCACAGCCACCGCGATCAGCGAGAGGTGCATGCTGGGCGAGTGCAGTGGTGTAGAAACAAAGCTCCTCTGTGGCTCTGGAGGCGTGGAGAGGCCTGCCGCCTCTCTCCGTAGCTGGGTGCTCCATCTATGGTGTGGGCCCCAGCTCAGCGCATACATCGTCAGCTTCTGTTTGAACGGGGCAAGCTGGTAATGCATGGAAAGCTGTGTATTTTGTTTGTTCGGTATCCACAACACTGGTCTCAGAACAGCCGTCTTTGGCTTGGTCTACGGTTTAAGGCTCTGTGTTGTCATTCATCATGATCTGAAAATGTGATGCCATGCATTTCCATTGCAGTCCATAAGTATGTGTCTAGTAACAGTTTTAGAAGATCTAAGCCAGGTGGAACACCTTTAGTTTTTGTTGTTTGCACTGTGCACTACAGATCATTAGTATTTGAAATGAAACTGACTGAGGTACAGAATCATTAAATCTGTATTAGGTGAACCATACAGGAATCTCAACCCTATGTATAAACAGTCCCCCCCCCCCCCCCTCCATTTCAAGGAATTGTTCTGCACCTTAGAGGCAATGTTTTATTTCAGATGGAGTTTGCTAGAGTACAGAGCCAAGAGGAACAAACAAGGAAAAAAACCTGAGGGACTGTCCAATTATGTCCAGACTTGGCTGTGTGTGTGAGGTTTGGGGGGGGCGGCTTCTGAAGCCGTTCCTCATAAAGCAGGAAGTTCAGGTAGGGCATCATTAGAGAGGAGCTGTAGCTATAGTTCATTAACAGCATGCTAGGGAGCTTCTCATTCTTGTCTCTTCTCATTCTTGTCTCTTCTCAGTTTTGTCTCTCCTTCTCATTCTTGCCTTTTCAAGTGTCTCTTGCCTGTGATTGAGTTTCCTTAAGATACACCCTACACCTAATGGCTTGAGACTTCTGTGCATATGCAAATAGAGTCATGTTTATTCAGGAGGGATTCATCCAATAGTATAATCAGGATGTGCATGCACATGTGTGTGTGTGTGTGAGAGAGAGAGAGAGCAGGAGCTGACCCTGCCTCGACAGTGTTTAATTGCTCCGTTTAAAAAAACAAAAACCAAAATGTGCCTTTGGTTGTTAGTTGAAAGTGTGCTGAGGTGCTCTGAGCAGGCATGATGTTCACAATTCCTCCCTCTCTTTATTACTGGCCTAGCGGAGAGCAGCCATTAAAATTCCTTTTCAATTAAAGCTATTTATAGAGGCTGATTCAGTGAGCAAATGTTCTCACTCTTTTTTCCCCTCTGTTGGGTTTTAATGACCTCAAGTCTGCTTTATCTATTGGCCAAAATCATGATGACAGACCTGAAGCAAAGAGAGAGAGAGCGAGAGAGAGAGCTGCAGGAAACATTACAGACACAACCCAGGAGAAGGCCCAGGTAAACAGTGCGAGAGTTCAGATTTACTGCTCAGAATGCAGGCCCCTCGCTCCGAGAGAGACGGAGACTCTCAGTGTTGCATAACCACCTGCTCGGCAGAAATCTCACTGGCTAACACGAATTCAAGAAAACAGCTGCTGGTGCACTGCAAACGACTAGAGTGCCATTGTGAACACGATAAAACATGAATAAATCACTGTCCGAATCAGACGGCGAGCAGAGACTGGCTGGAGACTGGGCCATACCTGCGCTGGGGTCCAGGTGCGTCCCGCAGCCTCTGTGTTTGAACACTGAGGTGAATGTATGCACAGATCCAGCTTTAGTCACCACACTCGGTGACTAACACGTTTGCCTTGTGGGAAGACATAATAGTTATTATTTAACCTTCTTCAAAGGGACATTGGGTACTTTTTGTCCCTAATTGTACCCTGTCACCCCAAGGGTAAAAATGGAGAACGAGAGAGAGAGAGAGAGAGAGAGAGAGAGAGAGAGAGAGAGAGAGAATATGCTCTACCAGGTAGGTAGTAGTGCAGTTTTTTTCACACTTAAGAATAGAAGACTGGACATATTAGTTATACACTGCTTTTACAGTTGCTGCCATAATTCAAAGTTGTTATTAGGTTAATATATTTATACTTATCATTTCTCCTGAATAGATTAAGGATCTTAATTCTGATGTCAAAGCATCTTTTCTTTTTTTTGTAACCGTGGATCTGGTTTCTCTGGTTCCGGTTTCTCTGCCTGTTCATGCGAGTCAGAAACAAAAGGCTTTAAGCAGAAAAGTTCCCGTTCTTTAAATTTGACAATGATTTCTTTCTGGATGAACTGCTTTCAGGAATGTTAACATCACAATGTGTGTGTGTGTGTGTGTGTAGAACAGTGATTTGGCAAGCATATCACTGTGTGAAATAGTAACTCGTTGAACACCTCACTGTGTAATACACAATCTTGTTGAACACACCATTGTGTGTGTAATACAGAACGTTGTTGAACACACCAGTGTGTGTGAGCCTTTTGACTGTACAGATCCATATATTCCCTGTTTTCCTTAGTGTGTATGTGGTCCTGTAATTTGGGTAATAAGAGCCTAATGAGGCCGCCTGTTTGTACATTAAAGGCCTGGACTTCACAGCGGCCCCAGCAGGAGATGGGGGCTGCTGTCATACACAAGCCCAATCTGGTGGCCCTTCGCAGGGCATGCAGTCTGGGGCAAGAGTGACCAAAACTGCAGGACATCTGAGACACTGCTTGTGTGGGAGGAGACGATGGTAGGGCATACAGAGATGACTGGAGCCCAGTAGTTATTAGCAGTTTTTGTGTGTGCGCACGTGTGTGTGTGTGTGTGCGTGTGTGTACGTACATGGTGGGGGTGCAGTTTAGAGTATGTGCATGACTGAATGGTACTCTCTGCATCAGCTGTCAGTTTGTATGATTGCATGAGTGTAATGTATGTGTTTGTGCCTCTGTGTGTGTGTGTGTGTGTGCATGCACACACATGCTCCATGCCTGAATGGCCCTCCGTGTGTCAAGATGGCATTTTGTATTCATGCACATTGTGTGTGTGTGTGTGTGTGTGTGTGTGTGTGTGTGTGTTAGTAGTAATAAAGCAGCTTGTCTGTTTCTGTTCTCTCCAGGGAGATGTCAGTGGGGAAGCTTGACTCATTGCCCACAGGAACTGTAGCTCACCACCTCCCAGCATCCATCATGCACTAAGGGCAGGGGGTCGTGGCCTTGGGCCCTGCTCCTTCCACATGGACACACCCATGCTGTCCCATGCTGCATGGAGACCGTCTTTGTGTTGTTCTAAGATTAGATGAAAGACAAATAAGCAGGACTGATTGTTCATGTAATCATGGAGCCATACGTTTGGCTTCTAGATTAAACGCAATATCAGCCATGATTTGTGTCGCAGTATTTTGAGGGGAGGAAGAAGGACTTTGAGCATGAGACATGCTGGACTCGGTGGGAAAGTTCCACAGTGCTGAAAGTTCCATGTTGAGGTTCTGTAGAGGGAAAAAAACGACACTCTGCAGAGCCACTGTCGTTTTGGGCATCACTATAATATCCTTCACTATGCAGCTTGAGCTTGCCCTGTTTAAAAATATCATTATTGTCACCCTGTTTTAAAATAGAATTATTTTCTAATGCACTTTGAACTTGTTAATTGAAAGCCCAGTTTGGTGCAGGAGATACCCGTCTGATACCCAAGCTTGAGGTTTCTCTCAGCTATGCCATTTGAAGCGGTCCGAGTCATTGGTTGCCTTCTCATTTGGAGGGAAGGATGACTGGTGCCCGTCTCTCTGGTGTTGCTATGCAACGATGCAGGTATTTGGGGGTGCATGACGGCTTATTCGTGCGCTTAGCTGTTGTCTGCGAGCGTATTAAAGCTGTAACACTGAACCGATACAGTTTGAAATGATCCAGATGGAGGCTTTGCTCGGTAGGACACGTGATAGACTTGACTGGGAAGAGACATGCCACTCCGAGGGTAAGGAATGTTGAACGCGACAAATAATAAAATTGACAAAACCATGTAAACTCAAAATCAGAACACGTTCCTATCTGCACCCTGTCAGAAAACTGCGCCCTGCTGACTAAAACACACGTCGTAAGTCGTAACCAAACCTCTGGCTTGACTGCTGCCATGGTGACCAGGCAGGCCAGGCCTCTGATTTGATGGGGTCTTCGACTTTCTGTCCTTCTGCAGCAGTACTTCACGCTGCTGATCATCACGGACGGCGTCATCAGTGACATGGACGAGACGCGTCATGCCATCGTGCAGGCCGCCAAGCTGCCCATGTCAATCATCATCATCGGCGTAGGAAACGCCGACTTCGCCGCCATGGAGTTCCTGGACGGAGACAGCAGCGTCCTGCGTTCCCACACGGGGGAGGAGGCCGTCAGGGACATCGTGCAGTTCGTCCCCTTCAGGGACTTTCGCAACGTGAGTATAACAACTCTTTCTGGCACAAGGCTCTCGCTCTCTTTAAACCACCACCTTATCCAGGAGCAACAACTTCAGCTCCTCCAACATCTCGACTCTAGGTCCGTTATGTAAGAACACGTTTAAGAGAAGTTCTTTAAAGCCCTGCTTTATTCTCAGTCTGCTTAAGGGTCACTGTGCTGTCAATATTACGCTGCTTGATTTGACCTCAAGGTTTCGCTTTACTCGTTCAATCGATACTGCTGGTGCTACAAAGCTCTGCGTAGTTTGTTGCTTGTTGCTCTGGACTGACTCCAGTTCTAGAGTGGCCACGTGACTTCCTGAGCAGCAGGAGGGAGCACACGCGGCCTTCCCTGTGGTACTATTCGCAGCCGATTTAAATGTTTTTTGCGCTCGTGAGCGAGTCCGCCACTCCGCTGGCGCTTAGCCGCCTTGCTATCACTCCTGGTCTGGTTCGGCGATTTCAGTTTCACCGACCTGTCGGACAGCTCCGACACCCAGCAGCGTATCGGTCGTACGTTTGACTGCAATGTGTGTTTTTGCTGCTATTACAGGCACCGAAGGAAACATTAGCCAAATCAGTATTGGCCGAACTGCCTCAACAGGTCACACAGTACTTCAAACAGCGGAACCTGTCTCCTAGCAACACAGTGCCGGAGTGAATGGACGAGTCCTGGAGATCACAATGCATGTTGCCAAAATTGTCTTACTGTTTACAGAAAAAAAAAAATTATTAATGGACAAAGCGCATGTTTCTTTTTGTATAAATAATTGTTTTTAATTAGTGTTTTTATTTATTGGTTTAAATATGCCACCTTATCACGATGCAGTGTAAGGTCTTTTCTGTACATCATACACTACCCGCTCTTGAAATTCATGGGACGCAAGAGGGACTGACTGAATGTAACTTCATACTTATGTTCTGTGTTTTAAGAGATATTAGGAAGAAGTTTTATGTAACATTTCTGTAATGCTTTGTAATTTGTGTTAATCGTATAGTACCATGGTCACGTTGGTGATGTTATGTTACTGCTTTTATACGGTTTGGTCAGTCTTTTTTGTTCCTGTTCTCAGGTCAATAAATTTCAGTCGAGGTGTTGCTTAATAGTGACGTGTGATGTGAGACCACATCCTGCACATCTGTGTTTGTACACTGGTAGTAGGGTTGGGTAGAACATAACTTTGCAATTAGTGATGTTTTGTTTGTTAAGTAGCAAAAATTAAATAAAACTGAACTGTCAGCTAAGGGTAAAGAAAAAAAAAGAACAAACAACAACCAGCTTTTAGTTTTTTCCCCGTCTAGTTTAATATCCATCCATCGGTTTCCTATCCTTTTTGGGAATGGTTCATAAAAATTCCAGCATTGCACTGCAGCATTTAAAAAATAATAATTTTTTTTTTACAACCATTCGAAAGTAAACGAAGTCATCCCCCCCCCTTCCAGCCAGCACTGCTCATAACAGTCTACTTTCTCTTACGATGGTATTAGAGATATGTTATTGATGTGACGTTTAGTAGTCTTCTCCACGGTCCACAGGCGTCAGTCATTGTCCCCTTGGCCAATAGCACCTCTGAAGCCACGGGTGTGGGCGGGGTCATCGGGTTTAGGTGCCATGGGTTTAAACTGTATGGAATGTAATATGGGGAGGATGGGGGAGGGGTCACGTTTGAATGCAGAACACGTCAATGACCACAGTGGCAGTTACCGTTACAGAAAGCCTTTAATTAGCAGGAAGGCAGCAAAAAAAGGGGTAACAAACACTTATTAAAACCCCCAAATCACACACGAAACCAAAATTTGGAAACGGCACACCCGAGACGTGCTTAATTACTGAGCTCACTGCCGGGCAATAGTGATCCGCGGAGCATCGCATGGAGGCAGGGAAGCCGTAAGAGGGTGAAGTGAGAACGGCCGACCGTGTCTAGCCGAGGAGCCGGTGTCGCTGTGCGGGCGAGGCGGCCCTGGCAACGCTACCTTCGCTGTCGCTGCTCGACTCCGAGTCGCTGCTCCCCGAGTACGCCCCGAGGCCCGGGAGGATGCCCACGCACACGGCCGCGGAAGGCAGGTGCAGCACGCCCGCCCGGGTCTTGCCAGCCCGAGCCGCCTCCGTCAGCTCACGCGCCTCCTGTTCTGAACACGCACACACCAAGGTGCGCTCAAAATCACAGCAGCGGCACCGACGCTCACCGTTTAACGAGTTTAATACCTCCTCGGAGGCACCTAACCCAGCTCGAAGGGCAACTTTCAATATGGCTGGAATTTTATGTGACGGTAACAAGTACCACAAATATTGTCAAGCAAATTTTTGAATTTGCTACCAAGTTTAAATGAACTCACATAACAGCCCAGTAACCATACAAATGTCCTCTCCAATATTAATTTGTCAACATATTCAACATTGTTATATAAAGGGTGGTAGATCATTAGTCACAAGCTCCGCCCCCCCAACCTGCCCACCTGTCTGACTGCCGTTTCCTGCTGTGGTGGCAGTGGCTGCTGCTGGCTCCTCCCCCTTCTGCTTCTTACTGCACTCGGAGGACTGGGAGGAGCTGTATGAGGTAGGCAAGACAACGAATGTGAACGAACTGCCTCAAGCTCACTTTAGCTGGCCGTTAAGGCCACGCCCACTCCGCTCTGAGTGGTAGCTCGGAGGCAGTCACGATGAGAAACAGTCGGTGTGACTCATGGAAATCAGAACAAAATGAATTAGGGCTTTAAAAATAGGTTAAGGCCAAGTGACTTATGTGGGTGGCGTGCTCTTCTCTGTCATTATCACATTAAAACACAATGACAGACAGCCTTTGTGGACTTTTCTCCACATAGAAGAGCTCTCAGATTCCCAAGTACGATAAATGCCCCCCCCACAATTTAATTTGTTCTAAACCCAAGGTTGTCCCCCGAGGAATCTCCTGCCCTCCAGTGACCCTGGCCCCCTTACCTGCGCCGTTTAACTGCCCCAGCTAGGAGGTGTGCTTGGGAGAGATGGCTGGTCTTGTGCTCTGGGGGTTTGGCTCCAGTCCTTTTCTCTGGCTCCTTCTGACCTGCCCCAGTCGCCAACTTCTTCAGAGCACTGTGAGACCTAGTTAAGGGAGGCTGGGTGAGGCTGAGCCACCACCTGTTCTCAGGTAAGGTTCCTGACACCGTTAACACTGCGTGCTTTCTCTGAACACGCTACCAAATATGAAAAGCTCTTTTGGATTTGGTTGGGTTGTGGAAATCATGTGGGATTTACTTCTGTCGCTTAAGGCTTTTGCTATAGTGAAGTCTCCCTACAACAGTGATGTACCACACGGAAGTGACAGAACACATTCAAACAGCGCTTCAGGAGAGGCCACAGGCACACAACACACCAGTAACTGAAAAAGCCTGGTGAACCTGTCGTACCTCGGATATCCAACCTGCCGTTTCCCCATCCCACCTCGTCCTGATGACACACTTAAAGCTGGGTTGAGGCACTCGAATTAGGCCACACTGCTACATTACACAGAGGAGCGCGACTTCACAGCTCTCAGCGGCGCCATTACACACTCTCCTCCTTCTCGCAAGCCCACCGAAGGGTTCCGTTGCCACGACAACGCATCCTCCATCGTCCTGCGTGCATGCGTACCTGCTTGGCAGCAGGGGAGAGTGCATTTCTGAGGCTGCATCGCTAGTTTCACGGTGGCTACGTAATAAGCTCAGGACCGTTAGCAGCGAGCGGCCCACCTCGCCGCACCGTTTCGTAGGAAGCGAGTTCAGCAGCTCTGCACGCGTTAACAGGAGCGAGGGAACTGAGCGTTTGCGCCGAGGTGCAGGGCTGGAGAAAATCTTTCACGCTGTGCCGACACAGCAGGGGACCGTTTCTCTCAGCCGTCAAACCACATACAAGATGACGGCACGACACGGATGCATCAAGTGGTTGTGAACACTGCCCTGGAAACATTTCTATCAGGATTAATCAACCCAGCAAAGCGCTTAAGATGGACACCACACAAGTGCATTTTACTTGTATCGCCGTTTTAGTGAACTCACCAATTTATTAAATTAGGTCATACACCTTGTATGTAACAGGAGCTACTGTTACTCTGCGTACAAATAAATGGGAACTGATTAAAGCACTGTATAAAAGACACTGTTAGAGGGGCTTAATTCAACCAAGCCTTTCTTAACACACAACCATGTCTGTCCTATAACACAGCGGCGGGCAGGTCTTAGCCAAGGTGCCTGAAACAGAGCTGCACCCCCTCTCGTGAATTCGGCCCACTCACACCTGCCTTTTTAAGGGTCTGGTGCAGGACACCTTCCCCTGACCAAATAGCTTGTGTGTTCGACAGCTGTGTCTCACGAGCTAAACAAACACTACAGAGCAATTAGAGTGAGAGAGAACTCTGCTCCTTGGCACTACAAAAGTTATACAATGGCTGTGCAGTGTTTGGACGTGTGTGTGTGTGTGTGTGTGTGTGTGTGGGAAGGTGAAAGGATATCCTATATTCTTTGATCTCCTGGAGCTCCTCATCTCTCCTCTGTTTCTCAACGAGACACTGCTGCCGTGACACCTCATCCAGAAAGCTGGTCTCGTCTTCGTCTAAGCCTCTTACCATGTTCTCTGTGGAAACCAAAAACACAGTTGGCTCTTTCTTAACACACCAAGACTGACAGATGTACAAATGTCAGAAAACAAAGGCTTTCAGACTGCTGTTTGCTCCTGTCCCAACTGCCGCTGAACCGAGCGGCGTGCGGTTATTGTGCGGATCAAGCAGCCTGCCCTCGAATTAACTCAGCACTGAGCGTGTGAAAAGAAGCTGCTGGTCGCCAGGGAGACTGACGACGAGTTTGTCTCCAGGGATACGGAGAAGTAGCTGAGTTGCTGAGAGAGTGCCAGTCTTCCATCGGCGGCTGCAAGAACAGTCCTGTTCCTACTGTCAGCTAATACACCACTCCCATCTGTCACACTCACATAGAGCCCTGAAATTCTCACACACTTTCTCTCACTCTCACCAACACACTCATTCACACATTTGTTCACTGACACACACACACACACACAGAGTACACCCTCCAAGGGATCTTTGCCCTTCTCTTGCTGTCCAGTAGTTTCAGTGTCAAATGTCTGATTTCTCAATTAACTTGGCTAAAGTGATGCTTGCACAGTCCCTGTTAGTCCAGTCCTACCCCTGATTCTATCAGGTCCAACTAGCATCACCCACCTCAGTCCAAGAACCTTGGTATATTTACTCAGGACACACAGTTTCTTAGACCCTACATGGATCAGATATAGACCTGTTGAGTCTAACCTAAGTGGTAGTTGGATGCATCTATAAGAGTGAGCTAATGTTCTTACTGAATTTGAATTGTTCCTCAAACTCCTCCTGCTTCTTGTCCTTCTGTTCCTGCAGCCTCTCATAGAGCGATCGGGGGTCATACTCCTCTTCTGGAACCTCTTTAGGTTTGTTTGAATAAATGTGCATACACAAACAAACACAAACAAGTGTCTCTGTGAGAAGCAATGTCTGAGACACTAACTATTTTTTGGTATGGTACTGAACACTTAAATTTAGCATCACGTTGCTGTTTTCTTGTTAATCTGGGACAGGTTTCCTCACCTTCAGGATCGTCTGGCTTACGGACCTTCTCCCACTCCTCCTGTCGTTTCTTCCTCCTCTCTTCTAACTCCGACTCGGATACAAACTTCCGACTGAGGTCCACGCCATCCGCCATGGCAGCCCCTTCAGTGAACACATGGACTTTTAAATATGTGAACAGTGCAAATCATCAGTGAGGTAGTAAGACTAGTCTAGAACAGCTTTAGTCCATCAGGACATACCTCGCTGTGTCTGCTTTATCAAGAGGAACACAGAATCCAGTTCATGGAGTCATTGGTAACAGATTTTGTGCAGATCTGAAATAAAGGATTGAGGGGGCACAAGGCATCCTGAGAGCAGCAGAAGAAAATGCTTGATAACCTCTGTAATTATTTATACCTTGAGAATATTGCTAAAACAAAGATAAACGGTGACTTGTAAAACTGCACGCAAGGTAAGGCACGTCAGTTAATTTGCATAAGTGCAGTCTCTGAGTCTAGAGATCAAAGAGCTTGCGTTCGAACAAATCGAAACATGGTTAAACGCCTCCATCTTGTGGTTGGTTTCAGCACTTTGAATTTGCAGGCGACTTCAGTGTCAAGTCAGAGAATCCATTTCTGTGACTGACACTTTCTCTTAAGAAAGAAACAAACAAACAAGAAAAAATATATAGCTAACTATATATTATATGTAATACCTATTCAGATTCGTCCATAGAAACAGACCCTTGATTTAGTCTAAACTAAATATATCCAGCTGTAATAGGTTATCTAACAGAGTTTGGCTAGACCACATAGATTTGTAATTGTTGTGTCTCTGTATGTATACAGACAGCAAGGCTAAACAATAATAATAATAATAATAATAATAATAATAATAATAATAAATCTCCAAACCGTTATTAAATTATTGAACAGAAAATAATAGACTGAGTTGCATATCCGCTGTCAACGCAGACGTCTTAAAAAATATTCAGCAGCAATTCATATACTAGAAGCTAATAAGATCATTACTAACCAGTGATTCGCATTAAAACATTGATGCTGCTTACAAAATACAACAAAGCTAGATAGATATATATCATGTCCCTACATTTAGGTATGGTGGCTAGCTAGCATAGCTAAATAATAGCTACAGTGTTACTTATCTTATTTAGCTGACGAGGCGAGTTAAATGCGACACCTAGCTAGATATATTGCGGGAACATACCGCAAATCATATTCTAGCTAGCTATAACTATTACGCATTAAACAGCTGGCTGCCCATTCGCTGTTACTCTTCTGTGCCATGGGCATTAGCTAGCTAGGTAGCTACCTACACCACTGCATTCGCATTCAACCCATGCTAGCAGTTTGTTAGCTGGCTAACTAGCTAGCATGGCTACCCAATAGCTGTAGATATCAGTTTGATATCAGTCAGATATAAACCAACCATGTCCAGTAAAACAGCATATTAAGGAACAACTCGCGCCCATTTAACTAATACAAAGAGTTACAACATTCTAACAGTTATATAAGATTCAGAACTCCGTTTAAGATGACCATGCAAAGAAAATAGTACGATGAAAATATGAGCTCTTTACCATCCACTTTTGTGCCACTGTAAAATATGTCCGTGTTACTTGTGTCCTCATCAAGAGTAAGGCGTAATACTGTGAATTTCGGGAAATGTATTTCAAATAGACATTGAGACGAGTTTCACAATTAGAAGGAATTCAGATGTAATTCATTTATAAGTATAATGTATAACCATGATTTGAGATGAAGTGTTTATTTTGTATTTATGTGATTATGCTTTATTTCTCTCCTTTTAAGGAAAAAAGAAAGAAAACAGAAAGTCAACATTTTAAAGTTGGGTATGTCCGGAATGGATACTAAACAGCATAATCTGGTCCAAAGAGCATTTGACAATTAAAGAGCTCGTTAGCTACTACCCTAATCCATGCGGCCAATTTTGAAAGAATATGCGTTAGATGTGCTAGTTAGAGATTCTATTGAAACCCATATTCTAAATATGGTATCAGATACTGCGGAAGTTAACAACGCAAAAATAAGTTACTTTTGTGTACAAGTTACTGGGAGGGGTAAGTGTTATGTGATGACATCAGGGATCTGACTGATCGCTCAGTACAGACAAACTCGCCTGCAATTCATGACAGAAACGTCTCATGGTTGGGCAGGAGGAACACTACAGTTACGTTTTCTGAATGAGTGTGTTTCAGTGATAATTGAAGGGAAGAACTAAAATAGTAGTCCACCAACTAATGACTATTACTTGACTAATTTCTTGTTTAAGACGTTTGTATAAGCTCGCGGCTGTACCTGTAGTCAGCTAGCTATTTTTTTTAAAGATAGATTTTAGTCGATTGCTAAATGTTAGTTAGCGAATACACTTCCTGTATTAGTTCAGTTAGGCCTAGCTAACGATTATAGCTGCACCGATCGGGACGCGTTCACATCTATTTTCTGAACACTACCAGGTAGGTAACGTATTTTACTCGGATTCAGGTTCTAATTTGTCCTCACCGTCCTCATTTTTTGTCCTGTTATACTTCGCAGAATTGATTTTGATCTAACGTTAGCTGCTGTTGTTAGCTACCTCAGCCATAGCTGGTTAGCTATAGCGAGACATTTCTGCTAACTTGATAGCTAGACAGCTAATTTTCACAGATAAAAACATACATGCTCAGACATGTTTGCTGTAGTTAGTTAATTAACAAGCGAATAAAATATGTGGTTTACCTAACGTCACTGCTTAATAAGATGCACTTTGAGTCATAGTCTGCAAGCTCATTTGTGGCAGTGACTGTAGAATAAGTCAGATGTTGGCGTTACTCATCTGTGGCACTACCCAGGTTGAATCATGTTAGCTAGCTATATAAATAACTAGCTGGAATGCTAATGTTTGATGCTTCTCACTTGGTCGGCTATATAGATAGATGCGTTTGTCATCTATTAGCTATCTAAGTTTATTGTGTTTATTAGTTACCTAGCCCGGTAGTGAAAGATTCCTTTTTACATCGTTTTATTGATGTTTACAATTACACTTGCAAACTTACAAACGTTATATTCTTAAATGATCAGTTAACAAATCATTTTAAATAACATTTAGCTAGCTAGCCTGTACGCTAGCTTTTTAGGTTAGCTATCATAGCTACGTTGCTATAAAGAAGACCAATTTACCCTACCAAGTGTTTGTAGCAACTAGTTAATTCAGCTTGTACTCTGTAACGAGTGGGTTTATGTCGCAGGACTTCTTAGCGACAGATGTTTTTTCCATGTTGAATATACAAGTCTTGGTATTTACAATCATTGGGCATTGGCTCCAGTGCTGCTGTCGTAGATGATTAGCGTTACTTACACTGGCAGCTCAATACTGAACTGTCTAATGATGCGATTACCAATGTATTCACGCGCGCAACTCGGGAAAAACTGCAGATGAAACGCATTTTCGCTTTCATGGTAAATGGCTGTTGTGTTGCTCGTAATTGTATTTTTTTTGTTTTAACAAAACCCTAAATAATAAATAAATACAGATGTATCAAAATGTTTGTTTATCGGTATTGTTGATTGAACTGCAGTAATCCGGGGCAAGTTTATTTCGTTTCTCCATTGGTCGTCTTATTTGTCTTCGTTTTGGATGAGTGGTGGTGTTGGGGCGGGGGGTGGGGGGGG
>JAOYMR010000026.1:23378433-23394039 GCA_025802075.1 Tenebrosternarchus preto | reverse complement strand
TCCCTCCCTCCCCCTGACCCAATCCTCACTCCCTCCCTCCACTCTGACAGGTTCCCCGAACATCAGCCGGTAAGGCGAAGCCTCGCTCTGGTCACGTGTGAGAACCGCTGCTGCTGCCGCTGGTGGAAAGTGAGAAAACTCCCCATTAAAGAGAAGAAAATGTTCCAAAACAAACACACACTTTCACACAATTAACTGCACGTGTGAGAACATTCCAGGGGTGATGTATGAGTTATGTATGGTTAATGTATGGCTTATGTATGAGTTATGTAGGAGTTATGTAGTAGTTATGTATGCAGAGACTCCAGCACTACAATAGAAGCATATTACGTTTAGTCCAATTTAGCTCCAGTAAAAGCTGTCAAAGATGGTGCCAGAGTCTGGCAAACGTCTTCCCCAGGGTAAAGGGAACCAGGAGTAGGTGAGTGTGAACAGTGAGGTGCTCCTTATGCAGAGGACAAGATGCATGCATGTGTGTGTGTGTGTGTGTGTGTGTGTGTGTGTGTGTGTGTCTCTATTCTAAATCAACAAAGGGCTCCTTTCTTCTGTGCCTTCCTGTCGGAGCACCACGGCGGGTCGGCACAGAGGGGCAGCGCGTGTGTGTGTGTGTGTGTGGTAGCAGGGCAGCACAGAGGAGCAGGCAGCCTCCTCCTGACCGAGCCGGGATGGCGGCCATTCAGCAGGGTCCCGCCAGCCAAACCGATCCGGAGCTGATCCGGCCTGGAGCTTCTTCCCCGGAGGGGCAAATATGGTCAGCGTGGAGGGGCAGAAAATCTAAGGGGGCAGGGGGGGTTGGTAGGTTATGTTTAGTAGACACATGTGAACGCACGTTTCCCTCTAGCTAAACCTCAGCAGGTCTGCCTTCACATGGGACGTGGTACGGGGGCCGATGGTTTCGGAACAGCGAGCGAAAGACACAACAACCAGAGAAGAACAGAGGAGAGCAGGAATTCCCCTGATTAGAACACACACATCAGTCACAGGCCTTGAACCTTTCATGCCCTCCTCTCAGTGGACAACTCAACTCAGGATACACACACACACACATAAATTTTGTATGTTAGCTGCTCAAAAACCATAGCAAGGCAACCTCTGCAGAATTCAGCCACAGCCGCAGGAAGTGGGAACACCACTGTGTGGCGAAGCCACGCCCTGAACTGACCAGGCCACGCCCCATACTGACCAGCTGTGAATGACTGAATTTGTTTTTTCCTCTCTGTAGCTGTTGTATGTATATCCGGATGTTCAATGCATTTATATCCGGAATGTTGTCCTCCTCAAAGCCCGACTGACCGGGCTGTGAAGCCCCTGACGAGGTGCGAGGAGTGTGTGCGACCAACAAGGAGAGTGGAGCGGATTCTGGAATATTAAAAAACTCACAGTGGAGCCACTTCCCTGAGAACTCGGCACTAAATCCGAAGCTGATTAAGGAAGGCGCTGTGTGCAAAGAGCTCTGAAATGGAATTCAGATAATAGTAATTATACAGGTTTCAGACAGCTGCCAACCCTGACTGCCACCAAGCCTCCTGAAGGGCCGGGGAGAGCTGCAGGAGACTCCATCAAATATTAATACCAGGCTGCGTTACTGCTGCACTAAAGCACCATCCTGGTCTGCCTCTGCACACACGTGTGTGTGTGTGTGTGTGTGTGTGTGTGTGTGTGCGTGCGTGTGCCTGCCTCATCACACGTGATGTATGTAAACAAGAATTCAGAAAACCTGTGTGCCATTTGTGGCAACACCCTAAAGCATTTCACTCTCACAGTATATGTGTGTGTGTGTGTGTGTGTGTGTGTGTGTGTGTGTGTGTGCGTGTGTGTGTGAATAAGCCAATAGTTATGTACTACTGTGGATAGGCCTTTACTCATCTGGTGTGTATATAAAAGTGGATCACATTTTGAGCAGGTGGAGACCATGCGCACCACCCTCCAGTGCAGAGAGTGGACCATGGGGGCTTCAGCTTATGGATCAAACCTCCCTGACGCCTGGTTGACCCCTGGATAACCCTGCTCCTTGCTCCTCGATAACACAAGTGAGGGCTGTGGCACCACGGTCATCCAGGTCTCAAGGCCAGCTCAAGTGTACGGAGACCTGCTAACCGACCAGCTGGGTCCTGAACCCTTGACCTTTTGACCTTACGGTCAGGAGTCCAGAGGCATCCGACCGGACGCCAGGCGGGTGTGGTGCAGGCCTGTAGAGGAGGGGGACAGCTAAATTATTCACCAGCCTTCATCAGCCTTGGCCGGGTCCACAGCACACGTGCGGGACGGAAGGCGGCCAGCAGCCTGCTGCTGCCAGGGGGCAGCGGTGAGCTCGCAGTGAACCAGCATGTACCAGAGCTGCACAAGACGGCAAACCACTCAACCTGCTCAGATAAAGGTTACCGGAAACTGCGGTTCTGAGGTCTCCACCAGCCTATAAATAATGCGCTAGGAGGCATTGCACAGCGGACAGATGTGCTGTCCAGATCCTCACCTTGGGCCACTGCTGGGCCATAGAGCCTCCTTGAAAATAGAGACTTTCTGAACTTCACTTTCTTTCACTGGAATGAAAGGAGAGCCAAAATGTCCGATACGCCTCCACCTCTCTGTCCGCCTTCGTGCCTAAAAACGTAGTTCAGACAAACAAAAAACATCTGTTCTGAGGTGTCTTCATCTGTGAGATCGCTAGCCTGGCACCGGTCAGAGCCGGCGTGCAGAACACACCCCACACCCTCCTCCCTGATTTAGTGGAGTGCTGTGGGTGGTGCAAACGCTATGGGCATGTCCAAAAAAAAAAATCACACAGCTTCATCCACCTGTGGCTCCAAAGAGGGGAAGAAACTCACCCCACCATTTACCACAAAGGCTGTGTGTGTGTGTGTGTGTGTGTGTGTGTTTTGCCTTCAGAACTGCTTTAATTCTTCATGGCACAAATTCAACAAGATTCTGGAAACATTCCTCGTATTTTGGTCCATATCAACATGGCAGCATCGTCATGGTAACTGCACAACCACGCCCCTAAGGTGCACCTGTTCCGCAACGTCTATTGTACTGACCATCACATCCCTAAGGTGCTCTACTGTACTGAGATCCGGTGACTGCAGAGGCCATTTGAGTTCAGCAAACTCATCATGTCCAATGAGATGATTTGAGCATTGTGGCATGGTGCATTATTCTCCTCAGATTGTTCCTGCTGGAACTGTGGTCATACAGGAATGGAAATGGTCAGGAGCACCAGTGCTCAGGTAGGCTGTGGTGTTTAAAAGATGCTCAGTTGGTATCAAGGGGCCCCAAATGTGCCAAAGAAAAGATACCCCACACCATTGCACCACCAGCACCAGCCTGAACTCTTGATACAAGGCAGGATGGATCCATGCTTTCATGTTGTTTAAGCCAAATTCTGACCCTCCATCTGAATGTCGCAGAAGAAAACAAGACTCATCAGACCAGGCAACATTTTTCCGATCTTCTAGCTGATAGGAGTGGCACCCGGTGTGGTCTTCCTCTGTTGTAAGCCCATCTGCTTCAAGGCTTGACGTCCTGTGCATTCAGAGATGCTACTCTGTACACCTCGTTTGTAGCGAGTTCATCATTTGAATTAGTGCTGCCTTTCTATCAGCTCAAAAGATATATATATACACACATACATACATACATACATACATACAAACACACACATAAATAAGCACCAAACAGTGGAGAAGTGGCAGGTCACATGGCTGCAGGGCAGCAGGTCTACTGGCACTAAACGTTCTTTTAGGGAGGCTGTACTGGAGACTGGTGTTGTAACCTACAGAGTAAACGGTGTCGCCCCGGTACACACACCTTGGTAACCGCAAAAAGACTGTGGCCATGAACACCAGCAGAGTAGAGCAACGTGATCTTGTGGTGAAGTAGTAGATCAATTTACACCACCACGCGCGCACACAACCACACACTCTCCCTCTCACACTCACAGACACACACCGCAGCATCTGGCCTGTGGAACCACGTCTTACACGGAGCTGTTGTCACATCCAGGTGTTTGGGCTGCATCTTTCCTCCCCCGGACTACACTCCCCGCCCTCTGTGCACCTCAAATCACCACCGGATACTAGAGGAGCCGTTATTCCCCCACGCTAAAGTACCACAGCACTCCGGTGCTTCATAAAGTCGGAGATGAAGAATGGGTTACGGTAGAGGTCTGCAGAAAACCAGAAACCTCATTCCCACACCAATCACACACGAAACCCCCGCAAATGACCTCAACAGCGCAGCGTGTCAGCAGTTGTGGGCTGGGGGTCGTTAAGGTCGTGGCAGGCAGATAAATAAATAAATTTTAAAAAAAAGTGTAGGTTTAAATGCACGTGCCATATTACCATAGCAACCGCACAGAGTAGCTGCCCCAGGTACACTTTCTTGGAGATTCCCATGGATACGCTTGTCTTCTATCCTGCTCACAGCTGGTGGGCTCACCCAACAATCCTATCCTTAATCCCCTGTTGTCGACTGTGAACTTATTAACCCTGTAAAAATCTTCTCTGTACCCCCCACAGTAATTAACAGGGTGTTCAGTGGCGACACACGCCTACCACTGCCTGGTGACGTGCAAGCAGAGCACAAACAAAGTGATCATTCTTGCTTCTAACAGCATTTTGTATTAGACAACGACTGTGTTTAATTGTCGTGTTCGCTCTTCCACACCCTCTCTCCGAGACACTCCGTACCAAAAGTATATGTCTTCACATCCCTAGATCCTGCCTATAACCAACCAGAGATACCCACAAGGCCAAAAGGCGAATCAAGTCCAAGCTGAAGCAAGCATTAAAGTGTCCAGCCGTTCTTACCATAACCACGTCCGACTGACAACCTGCCAGTTGTCAAGTGTTAACAAAATAACAGAATAGCACATTGCTTGCTGAGGTCAATGCTTTTAGCAAAGAAATGGCAACGTCCATGTACTCAAACGTTATTTTGGGGTAATTTGGGGCAATTTTATAAAAGCGCCGGCTTTTATAAATAAAAAAAAAAAAAAAAAAGAATTTCGCTTCTGTACAGTTCTGTAGTTATTAGTCCCCTTCAGTTATAAGCGTCGTGCGCTTTCAAATCTCAGTGTAACAAGCACTAACACGGTTCTAACACTATTTTTAGAACTTGCACTAGCAACTCAGTTAAATGTGATTTTATGCAATGTTAAACCACAATTTGAGACTTTTATAAAATAGCGACATACACCACATTGTATTTGTCTACCTATAATACACTGAACCAAGTATTTAGGTCAGGTGAACTAAAACTTTGTGAACATGTCAAAAAAACGATTTTACTGCTGCGCTTTACTCTGGCCTTATCTTTGCCTAGATTTGATTTTTAGCTTTAGCAACATGATTGCTGCCCTAGACAAGCAGATGGAGCATGTGAAACATATCTGTTCTGCTGCTACCGCCCGTCATCTTACCAGGAGAATACAGCTTAGCGAGCTGGCGGGCCCCGGCGTGCTGTGGTCCCCAGCGAGGTGCGCTACTGCGGGCAGCCGCTCCATGCTCGTTCCCGTTCGGATCTTCTTCTGCCATAGATCGGTGTCTGATCTCTGTTTCTGACAGCAACGCTGCCGCCATTCTCCCTCGTCGTAGAGCGTTTTCACCTAAACTGCATACACCTTTGTACTGTGTCTGAGCATGGAACGATAATTAAATCTGAGGACTGTTCTGTGTTTAAAGGGTGACACACCTTTGCTTGCAAGCTAAGGGTGCCTAGCATAAGGAACTACAAACACCCGGAACTAAAATAGCTACGCACGATGTGGTCAGCCAAAATAATATTTTCACATTTGTGCATTTTACCAGTGGTTTATCAAAGGCAATGTGTGAAAAAATACGAACGTCTGAATACGTAAGTATCAGTTCTTAAAATCGTCCCATGGGTAGCAATTAAGAGAATATTTCGGAAAACTTTTCCTTTCCTTGTTCTGGTTGAGTTTGTATCTAGGTATAGTCTTAAAAGTTTCAATGGTAGTGTGGAAGGGAATATGATAATTGTCTAATTTATCAAGGACTGTACACTTAAGAAGTTTGTTGATAACTTGGATGGCACTGGAACGTGAAATATTTAAGACTTTTATATTCTTGTATTTCTTTAATACTATCAACAAATGTCGTTTACTGCGGTCTCCGTTCTTTTAGCATTACTGTAAGATATTGACGGCCCCTTACTTTTCTGGCGCGTCAGTGGTTCGTATTAGTTTCTAATACCACGAGTTAAACAGACAGCCTTAAGAAGAACCAGTCGTTAAATGATCTTCATACCATGCGTTTCTTCACGTCTTCTTCTTGAAACGTAATGGCATTTGTAATACTAAAATACTCCACAATGATGATGGCTTAAGATAAAAGGACGCCTGCAAATGTGCGTTAAGAAGGCTATACTTATCATGGTTTTTTAGGTTCCCCTGTGTTCCCAAACATCTGGCCCGTAAGCCTGCTTGTATCTTCAGTCTTTAAAGATGGATCTAATGGGTTTAGTTTGCCTACTCACACCCCTTTAACAACCAGAATACCTTGCATAAATACGTGCAGGGTAAAGGTTCTTCGGGCCTACTGTCTACAGTCTGTTATGAATGAACCGGTGAAATAATACAGTGTAAAAAAATATAGCGCAATAGGGGTTAGCCTGGACAATTGAGACTCTTTCTTTCTTAACAAAAGGGATACTTGAATCTCTCTAGTTTCTTAACGAGTGTCTTATTCTCATCAAATATTTAAATTATATAACTAATACACTGCAACAAATTGGACAACAAATTGCTGATAAATTGTCAGATTAGGAGTAGTTGCATTTTCCATACCAAGAACAGGGAAGAAGTAAAATAATAATAATAAAAAATCTGTCCTTTTTTTTTTTGCCCAACAAAACAGTAAATTATTATTTTTTCCACATAAATTGTCAAAAATGTGACAAATAACTTAAATAGAAAAAAAATGAATGTGTGCCAACTATAAAATTCACTCAAAGTTCCTGTTAGAATGCAGTAGCGGAGAGCTAACGATTTTGTGAAGTGTACAAACGATTTTGTAACGTTTTTGTGAAGTTTTTCATAATCTTTTCAGGATTTTCACTACATTTTACACAAATCCTTTGCTAGACCAGTTTAAGACTTTTCCATGATGGACATTTTACATATATACCATAAAAAATGTTATGATATTTGTAAACAAAAAAATTTGTTTAGATCTGTTTTGTAATCAAAATATTTTTTTCAATGAATCAATATGTTCATATTTCAGAAGACTCACAGCAGCTGTGAAGTGTTACTACTAGATTTCTGAAGGAATAGCATTTGATATTTACACAACTTATAATTAGAACCCTCAGAACCCTACCTCAGCATGGTAACTGTTTAAAATGTTTTATGTAGAAAAGACTAGATGATTTATTTAGACAGATTCCACAGAGCATTTTGGTTACAAAACAGGAATTAGATGAAATTACTCCATTTGGGGAAAAAAATTCCCTAGTTCATTAAAAATGATTATTTTAATTATTAATATTTTAATAGCAGAAATAGATCATGATCTCACAATATGAGAAGCTGTGAAGTAAAAAAAAAAAACTTTACTGAATTTAATATTTTATTCTAAATTTTTGTTTAAAACAAACCTTTTGGAAATACAGACCAACGTTCAAAACAACACAATTCCAGTCACAATAGGCCTAGCTTTCATTAGCATTGTTATATCGTACATCATCAACATCTAGTCCTGCTGCTTTAATGTGTGATGTGGGAGTAAACCCTCCTAGAAATTTACTGGGGTTGTGGGGAATTGGTGCGCTCCAAGAACTGAGCTCTGGGTCGGTACTGACCTTACGTCTGGGCTCGACTTAGGACCACGAGTGACCAAACAAGCTGCTTAAATACACAGGTGCAATTAATGCAGAAATAATGTGGGGGGGGGGTAAAACTGGAACCCAAGCCTCAAAGAAAGCGAGGCGTGTGCAGAGAGGATCACATGGGTTGGTCTGGTTTCCAAGCTGTGGTTGTCTTATGCTGGGAAATGATGATTTTACGCTTCAGTTAAAGACTAACGATACATGACAACAGAATTGCAATAATTATCATATAGTTTATTGCCTATACGAGTGAATACACGCATATAGGCAATAAACTATGCTCGTTATACTCATTAATTGTTGCCTGTTTTGACAAAAGCAAATGTTATAAATCAAGACTGACATTAATATAAACAGGAATTAGTGTTGTATAGTGTGGTTCAGTACTAATATAATGCATGTAGAATGTCTTTGTCTCTATGCTAGTAGTCCAGGGTCATAAAGGTCATCCACTGACCACAAACAATACAATATACCAGCAAGCTAAATGCTTTAGATACAGGACATGTAGTAAAATCTACTTCACTATTTAAAACATCATCATTTCATGATTAAAACACTGACTTACACGTTACACACCTGTACCCAAATACCCACAACACAGGAAGAACTGTAGCCAGTATATTCCTCCGCTGTGGTTTACCGCGGTCTCACTACAGTCTGCGTGTACACGAGAGCTCGGCACATCGCCTGCGTACGCTGCGGTACAATCACTCGATTGGCCGTTGCTCCGGGTTAGTACACACTGCTCTGTTACCTGTGGACGAACGTGCGAGAAGGAGAGAACGATCGTGGAGCATGATGAAGAGGATGCATTCTTCAGGACGGAGAGCCCCGTGACTGCAGGACTACAGGGATGAGGCGCCTTATGAGGTTTGAGAAAGACACAGAAAATGCATGCATTCCCTTTATTCATGATCGATTTATTTGTTTATTTTCAACTGTACTAGTTTTATTGCAATCTGATTAATTCACATTTAAAAAGCAGACATCATCCAGTTGAACTGAAATCGATGATATTCATTTTTACAACAACCATAAGGCCCATGAACTGCAAAATCCCATCAAAACCATTACATTTTTTTTGTCAATGTAGATGTTTTTTGTCTTTTTTTTACTGTAATTAGAAAAAAGAAAATATATAACAATAATAATAGAAAGAAAAAAGATTATTACAACTGGCAAGCTTTCACATGACAGCACAAGTACCTATTTACTGCAAGAAATAAAAGGTACTAAAACCAAGAGGGGCGTAAAGAAATGCATTAAAGGAAAAAAAAATGGCACCTATGAAGTTTTACACAATAAGCAACAGAGGACAAGGTAAGTGAAGCATTTCTAAAGACTAAAATCAGAAACAGAGGCCATTCTTTTTTCTTCCATTCTTTTGTTCCCTCAAAAAAATACAAATAAAAATAAAAAATAAAAAAGGGAACACAAACGGGAAGCAGGGACGATAAGAAATACTGCACGTAAAATACCTTTTTCTCCCCTTCATCTCCTTTTCACCCTCTCTTTTCTTTTTTAATAGCATATGCCATTAATATTCCACCCCCACCGTCCATAATAGCTGTGCCTGGTGGTGGAATCGTTAGAGTTTTACATGTGAGTAGCAAATGACACTTTGATTGGCTGTGATGTTGAAATGGTCCTCCCCCACTGGGTCTGGGTCGGGGTTCCGGGCTGAACCGGGAGTCCTGCAGGGGCTGGTCTCACTGTGCGTGCTGGCTCAGTGTGTGGTTCTGCACGGGAAGAGAGGAGAACACATGAGGAGAGAAATAATAAGCTACGGGCCCACACCTCCACCCCTCCACCTCCACCTCCCCCATCCATCCATCCATCCATCCATCTCTCTCCCTCTCCAGCCACCCGCCAGGCTCATCTGTCCACCTTAAGACCAGCACCCCTCTTTGATAAGGGAGTCCCTGTTCAAGTGCCACATCTGCACTTTCTTCCATTTTTCTCTCTTTTTCTATTCATTTTTCTCTTCATCTCTTATTTTACCTAGCTATCCATGCCTCTATATTATTCAGACTGACACACACACACACACACACACACACACACAAACACACACACACGGCAGAAAGTGACAGATTGATGTAACATTGATGCACAACATGTAAAACACGCGTTCTGTGGACCCTTGAACACGCATGTTTTTAAAATCTCATATGTAACACCACTGACTAACCCTCTGAAATACAACGGAATACGTAAACAAAGCAAGAAATTTGATCTGTTTCACCCCACAAACAAAACCAGTGACCCCCCCCTCCCCCCCCACCCAGGTCCCTGTCCAACAAAACAGAGTGTGTATGGACACTCACACTCTGCACAACGACCGTCAGCCGAGCGGCGGTCCGGCGAGAGCCAGCTGCGTCGGACGCCTCTTTGAAGACGATCGTCCGCTGTGAACGCGAAGGGTTAAGCTCTAATAAGAGCAGATATTCCGGAGCTCGATGGGCAATGTGGCGGGGAGATTCCTCTCCGGCTGCTTTTCCCCTGTGTTTCTCCCCGGACTGTAAACCCAATTCCCAGAGAAGAGTGCACAACCGCCCCCCTCTTCCCCCCTCCAAAGCTGCTTTCCGAGATTAATCTCTCCATGAGAGATAGGCTGGGGTTTTGTGCCCCAATATGAGGGGACCAAAAAAAAAGAAATAATAAAAAAATAAAAAAAATAAAACCCAGGAATGGGGTGTGTGTTTGGTGGTGGTGGGGTGGGGGAGGGAGGAGATGGGAGAAAAAACCCATGAGGGATTAAACATGGTTTTTCGTTGATAAATACTTGGTCTTATTCTTCGGCTCTTATCAGAGGGCGCATATTTTTGCAAATGAGTTACTGGTGGAGGGGCTGTTTGGTTTCAGTAGAGGACCAGACCACTCTTCCAACCTCCAAGTGAGGGACGCTGCCTGATGGGCCACACTGAATTCTTTCCCTTTCTCCCTTTCTCTCTCGTTTTCCTCTCGCTCCTTTCTCTTCTCCTGCCCCTCCTGTGCGGAGGAGAGAGGAGACAGGCGTGGGAGGAGGGCTCTCCAGCGAGGAGGCGGGCCTCTCTGGGAGCCGCTGACCCCATTATGAGAGTAAAACCACTCTTTAGAGTGCCAGGCTGCCTGTGCTACTGCCCCCCTGCCAGCAGAGGTCAGCATTGCCTCTGACTCTGCTTCTGTTCCCTCGTGACCGCTACAACACGGAGCGGGGAAAGGAAGACAAAAACACAGAGCTGCAGCCACTTGGACAAAAAGCAAATGCATCCTGCAGTCCACGTTGCTTTAACCAGGCACCAAAACAACATTCTGATTAGTTTTGCAATAGGTCTTCTGCACTAGGTTACTGGAAGATGTATACACTGTGTGTGAGTGTGTATATGTGCATTATCAGATTCAGAGGCACAATTCTATGCTTCCACATGTTTGTATGTTTATGGGTGTTTTATGTGCATAGCTGCAGTATGTGTGTGTGTGTGTGTGTGTTTCTCCCCAAGGTGCAGTGAGTTGTGTGGAGCACTATTGATATGCCGGAGGTGGAGCTCATCTGCAGTGTGTTCTCTGGGGTCCAGGGTTACACCGTAACTGCAATGGACTGATGGAAACTGTATGTCTGGAGGGATGGAGAGACTCAGTGAACAAACAGTTCTTCTCTCTCTCTCTCTCTCTCTCACTCTCTCACTCTCTGTTTCACTTTCTCAGACATATGGAACACTGGACAGACTTAACACACACACACACACACACACACACACACACACTCTCATGCGGGCACGTGCGTGATCAGACATTGTTTCTGATCATCCCACACACAAACACACACACACACTATCCTACTTTACTCTGGGTCTGTAGAAACGCAAGCCTACTCCCACACCTCAGACAGGCACCTGTGTGAACACCGCACACGTTTGGGTGGAACGTCGGAGCTTCCCGCCTCTCTCCTGCATCCACGGCAACGGCAGAAAGCACGCTTACGCTTGTTTAAATGAGTTAATCTGCGTGTTGGAACACACGTTTTCGGCCGAGTCGCAGTTTGCGCTCTTCATTTGAGCGTGTCGTCGGGGGCAGCGGTATTGATCACGCCGCAGGCGATCGATCGCTGGAATGGTGTGTGTCTCTGAATCTGATAATGACTCGCAGTATGACATCAGCGCTATGCAGCTGTAATTGATATATTCTCAGAGAGAGGCAAAGACAGAGAGAGAGAGAGAGAGAGAGAGAGAGAGAGAGAGAGAGAGAGAGAGTCTGTTTAAACAGCTCTGGAAGAGCACTAAACCACTCTCTCAACTTAAAACATTTATTATGCTCAAACAAATTCCATGACTACATACAGTCCTACCCAACAAAAAAGGGAAAAAAAAACCCCTTCTCCAACTCCCACACGTAAAATTGTACATAAAAGAATTTCTTTTAACGGAAGAGGAGCTGCAGACGTCCAGACAGCTCGAGCAGGTCTCCTCTCCAGGCGCTGCGTTGTGTCTGAGAGACTACCTGTCTGTCCTGTATTAAGCTCCTCCCCTGTCCAACCCCCCCCTTACTGAGTCCTTGGAGCGGCCACTCTGGCAGGGGGAGGTGGCGCCCCAGTCAGAACAGCCTGCTTGCTCTCCCCCCCTCTGCCCGCCACCGGGGTGGGGGGGGAGGGTGTGTGGTGGGCAGAACAGCCCCTCAGAGCTCAGTCAATATCTACGCTGTCATTGTTTTCCTAAACTGGTTATAAAAGAGAGGCTAAATCCTGCAGAGCTGTGCACTCCTGGGAAATATGGCCCAGTCCCATTACTAATGCAGAGACCGGCAGGCTGCTGCACCCGCACTGGGGGGAGGGAGCGAGGGAGCAAGGGAGAGAGGGAGGAGGCGGCGGAGAGATAAAGGAAAATCAAATCTGCGTTTCCCAACACTGCCTCCTTTCACACACAGAGCATGTACACGAAGCCGGACTGGAGCTGCTGTCATGTCACTTTCAATCACGGCGTGTGTGTGTGTGTGTGTCTGTGTCTGTAGGGCCCCTGGCTCCTGGCTCTGCTGTGCCCTCTGGGGACAGTGCAGTGTCGGTGAGAGTGTAATGTGTTGGCTAGCTCTGAAACAAAAGAGAGGGGGATTGAGAGAGAGAGAGAGAGAGAGAGAGAGAGAGGGAGAGTGAGAGGGCAAGAGTGAGAGGGAGAGAGTGACAGAGAGGGAGAGAGTGAGAGCTGTAGTTAGTTTCTCAATTACACAACCTGTGTCTGGACTTGACTGTCTCTGACCTGACCTCATGCACACACACACCGACCTCCAAACACACACCTTTTATAATCCACACTCCTTTTACATTTCATCGACACTATAACAGCTGTGCCCCTCAGGACTGAAAGTTGGAACTCAAACACCAACAGACTGCCTACAAGCCTCCAGATGCACATACGTCCATACGGTGGTGTTTGGTGCCTGGACATCCTCAGGAAGAGGAAACCCTTTGCTGGCTGGAGGGAGCAGAGGGCCAGAGTATGGCTCTTTACTTCCCTGAACCAGGCCCGTCACTCTCTGCTCCGTTTTTAAACACAAAATGAAAAATCACCTTTGCCGCCTGGTGCACTTTAGTGTGGCTTATTTTTAGACCTGCTTGACAGTCTTCCAAGGGCCGGAGACTAACAGATGGGCTGTCTTAAAGCTTCACATGCTCCCAGCTCTCACCTCCCAGAGACAGGAAGCTCACTTGGGAGTGTGCTACAAATAATCGCCCCCCTACTCTGCCCCTGGATTCCCTGTCCACACACACACACACACACACACACACACCCCAGCGGTCGCACACTCACGCCAGGCTGTGCTCAGCCAGAGCCTGTCCAACAGCTCTCTTCCTGCTTTCCCTCTCTGCGGCTGCGTCCTGTTTCACTACAGCCTGCCCCCTGCGCACTACACCAAGGGGACTTCCTCTCGCCCCTGCTGCTCCCACTTAGTAATGCCAGGACCGGACTCACACACGAGTGACTCATACATCAGCACTCGCCTGTAACACTCACATGTGTGCATGCTCACCCCCCCCCCCCCCCACGCACACGCACAAACACACTCCACAGACACACACACAGAACGGATGGAGAAAACAGGTGAAACCATGCTTCTCTCAGAACCAATTACCACACATCTGCCCTGACCTACTGACCCACTCACACACACACGCTCCTATGTGCATGCGCACACACAATCCACCCCCACACTCGTGCACATATATATTACCCCCCCGCACCCCCCCCACACACACACACACACTCTACACCTCACAAATGTTTCTCTCTGTACCATCAAGCACCTGCACACAGACACACAAGTGTCTTTGTCCCACCCGTGTCTGTAGAGAACACTTCTTCAGACAATTAGCCATCTAATTATTCTGAACACATTAAGCTGCTTTAGAATGTATCTTAAGAAAAAAGTACTTACTGGTGGCTAATAAGGTAGCTTTAAATGTCAGCACACACACACACACAAACACACACACACACAGACACACACACAGACACACACACAGACACAGCGCTGGTTGTGCTCCTTGGACCAGGGATGATGTACACACTCACATACCCACACACACTGCTGGTTGTGCTCCTTGAGCCAGGGAAGCTGGGGTGTAAGATCTCGTGGGTCCCAGACAGGCAGTGTTCTGGGTGAGAGCGCCGCGGCAGGCTACGCTACGCTAGCCATGTTCCGCCGCTCAGAGACACCCAGGAGTACACACATTCTCTTCACGTGTCACAGCCGTAACAGCAGCCCCCCCCACCTCCTTCTCTGGGGAGCACGGCAGTATGACTACAACACAGTTCCTCCGAAACACAGAGGATGACTGAGAGAGAGGGAGGGAGAGAGGGAGAGGGAGGAAACGTTGTTAATGTGTGTTAAATGTGGGCAGGGTCCACACTGTCATACTCAGACATGTGGCTGATTTGAAGAAGAAGGGAGAGGTGAGGTGTCAGTGTGTTTGATTTATATAGAGACGTACTGTCAGAATCCAGGTGCTGAACGGAGGTGTGAGAGACCTCCACCTGTGGGTGTGGGCGTGGGAGTGCGCGCGTGTTTGAAAGAGTGAAAGTGTGTCTATGCACATACAGTGCAAGTTCCATCCCAATTTCTCCCTGTGTGTGTGTGTGTGTGTGTGTGTGTGTGTGTGTATGTGTGTGTGTGTGTGAAAGACAGAAACGGTGCAAAAGCCCTATCTGTGAGCGTGAATATGAGCGTGTATAGCACCCCTGTGAGTGTGTGTTCTCTCTACGTGAGAGATCAGAAAAACATACCATCACATAATTAAAAAAACATCCCCTCAGATAATGTGTGATTACTCCAGGAGTTCTATACTACTGTAACATTCACACACACACACCCCAGTATGACATACCTCCTTTAACAACAGGCAAACCAGTGCTATATTATCTCTTGTGCAGAACAAACTGTACAGTTACCTATGCTGTGTGTGTGTGTGTGTGTGTGTGTGTGTGTGTGTGTGCGCGCTCGCAGTGTTTAGGGCAGCGGGAGTTGCCTCGGCGACAGCACTCTTGCTCGTACGTCACTGTCAGAGTGCTGACAGGTACAGTCCTGATCTGGCAACCCACACGGGCGACAACGACACGGCACACGCAGTGTTTCCTCTGCAACACCAGCGACTAGCCTTGCTCAACTGTCATGTCTGACTGGGGCACATGCTGAACACACACACATACACACACAGGCTGGCGAGTTTATGGGGGGGGGGGGGGGGGGGGGGGGGGGGGGGGGGGGGGGGGGGGGGGGGGGGGGGGGGGG
>JAOYMR010000026.1:23307375-23323142 GCA_025802075.1 Tenebrosternarchus preto | reverse complement strand
AGTAGCATGTACCACAGCTGAACACCGACCCACAATGGATGTAAACAGGAAAAATCACAACGCTAAAGATCGACCAATGCCGGCGTTAGGTACGCTGTGACATCACAGCGAGGTCAAATGGCAATCTTCTGTGTGGTGTTGCCATGGCGACATGCGCAGCTCATGCTTCAGGCATCAGGCTCTTTGGGATGAATAAGTAAGACTCAGGAGTGAGATGCGTCATTAGCTGCTCTCTCCGGAGACCGCTTCTGTTCAGGTGTGTGTGTGCCGCTCACTCATGCCCCAGCCCCATGCAAGAACAACAACACTAGATGAGTGTGTGTGTGTTTGTGTGTGTGTGTGAGTGAGTGTCTGTGTGTGTGCACATGTGTGTGTGTGTGTATTTCTTAGTTGACTGGAGGACTGGAGTCTGGGATGGGGGATAACATTAATGACAGTGAACTCTGCCGTTCTCTTAAACATAACACTACACCCCCATCTACGTGTGAGTGTGCATGTGTAATTCTTTGTGCACAAGCAGTGTGTGTGTGTGTATGTGTGTGTGGGCGGGGTTATGGAGAGAGATGGGGGACAAACCTGACGGCAGGTGGGCGGGATCTCCTACGGGCCATCCGTCAGGCAGGGTGGAGTGGAAAGAGAAGGCAGGGTGACAGTTAGTCAGCAGCTCCATGAACACATGGGGGTTAGAGGGGGGCAACATGGGATACACAAGGGCATTATGGGAGATGGGGGGGGGTGTTGTGGTGGGGGCGGGACTTCATTCACTGTGAGCGTGATGAGGGGAAGGTGGTGCATTACTTAAAACGTACTACGTTTCTCTAGTCACCCTGCCATACAGCCCAACACTGATACAGCCCAACACCACCCCACCCTCTCTGACGGATGTCCACGGCTACACAGAACGCCAGGCATTTCAGCGTCGATCTTCCCAACACTTTCCTCTTCCTCTAAAAGTCCGCACGCCTTATGTAAATCTAACGATGACGCGTGGTCCAAGAGGAACAGGTTATACGTATAACGCCACGGTGTTCGCGCTCCGCCGTCGGATGTTAGACGACGCCCGTTTCCAGACCAACGTTCCATTTAACGTTCCTGTGTTTTCGTAACAGTCTGTTCATCACTCCACTGGCATTAGTGATACACGACATTCCTATACAGACACTTAAAACTGTGTAAGAATGATTTTTTTTTTTTAACGAAGCAAACAGCACAACAGAAACAAAATGGCAGTTTCGTCAGACGAGTGTGACCACCACAGACCGACACACCACTATGTCCATTCAGAGCAACAACGACTCAATAAACAAAACCTTTTGTTGCGTTACTGAATCCAGAGCTTTTCTCTGTGAGAGAGAAAGAGTGAGAGAGGGGGAGAGAGAGAGAGAAAATGAGAGGCTAAAACAGAAGAAAACTGGCGTGTTGGAGAGGCTCAGACACAGAGGGGGTGAAGAGGCTGACTACAGCTCAATCCACTAACAGAGGCAGATGAAGGTGAGGTTAAACACAATATGCTAATTGAAATGTGTTGGCTGATTAAGGGCGATAGAGAGGAGAGTGCACATGCTGTGAACTCTGGCCGATGGTGATTAGGGCGGCATTAGTGTCTGCATGCTTCTCTTTACGACGTGTTGAACAGAGGCATGGGGGGGGGGTGGTTGAGAATATGAATGGCAGTTAGAGAGAGGGAGGAGATAGAGGGAGAATATGAGAGAGAAGGGAGAGAGAAGGGTTTGAGAGAGAGGAAGGATGGAGGGGGTGTGAAACGGTCAAGCCCCTTACACACACACACACACGCGCACACACACGCACACACGCACGCACGCACGCGCACACACGCGCACACACACGCACATCTTGATTCCTCCCACACACTCAAAGAATGAAGGAAAAAAAAAAACTAGAGAAAAGCACGGCAGTGGACCCTCACACAGACACCAGGGGGGAAGGGGGGGCGGGGAGTCCAGCGGAAGGAGGGCAGAGTATTTCCTGCTCAGCGCAGGGAACGTCAGGAGCACAGTGGAGCAGGAACTCGGCTCCGCCCGCACCCACCAGCTCCTGTAGACGTTCACTGGCTCTTTGTTTGCTGAACGACTTCTTTCTGCCACTTTCACTTTTCTCTCTGAATTCAAGGTTGCTACATCGGCATAACAAATATTAACACTGTCAAAGCTTTGGTATGAAGTGAAAGTACACTGTAGTACTGAAGAACACTGTGGAACATGAAGTACATTTGTAAAATCACTGCTTTCTTCACCCTCTCTCCCATTCTCCCCCCCCACCCCTCTGTGTGTGTGTGTGTGTGTGTGTGTGTGTGTGGCTGGATCACTCTGGCTCCTTTTTCTGCAGGCTTTATTGTTTTCCGCTGTGCAGCTGCAGACCTACGGGGTGCCCCCCCGCAGGTGTGAGAGCGTGTGAGTGTACGAACACGTGTGTGTGTGTGTGTGTGTGTGTGTGTGTGTTTGTATTGGTGCCTGTGTGTGTACACGGGTGGCTACACACACACCCCCCACCCACCCAACAGAGTGTTCCACAGAGCTCAGGCAGACATCAAAGGGGGGGGGCAACACTAAACGGAGACTAAAATTAAAACCTGTGTACCAAAAGCCTGTGATTACACACACACACACACACACACACACACACACACACACACACACACACACACACACACACACCTCGTGGGGGTAGCCCAGCAGAAGGCCCTGGTCTTGCTCAGTGGGGTTCTGCTATATTAAAATGAAGGTAAACATACCAAGCTTACTCACAGAAATTCACCCCAACCATTACCAGCCTGCCAGTCTTCCTTTTAGTGCCACTTAAAATGTACATTTGAAACAACTGTAATTACATAACATTCCACATTTCTCTCTCACAGCAGTTAAACACTGATAAATCCTGAACCACTCGTTCCATCACTGCACTTCTCCATTCTTTAAACCACTCTCCTACACCTCCCTCCATCTCTCTCTCCCCCACCTTTTCTCTCAGGCTGTTGGTAAAAGTAGGTATAACAGCACAGCTCCTCAGTGATTCTCGCTGGGGGAAATGAGAGGCTTCCACCTGCTCCTCCCATAATGCAGTGCGAGGTTATGAGGCGCTATTCCTGTCATTACCGTGATCACACGCGTGCGTCTCCAGTCGGCCCCAAGCACGGCCACTCTGACCGTGGCTTCCACGTGTGCTGCTGAGGTCGTGAACCCAGAACAACCCCAGAAGCACACCCTTACAGCTGAGAATACACCATGGTAACTCAGAGAAAGAGATTACAGATTACATCTAAAGAGAGAGTGAACCAAAGACACCAGCAGAAAGCAGTGGTGTGAGGTGTGTGAGCGGGAGGTGATCTACAGGGGGTGAGATTTCAAGGAAATCTCTCACTTTATAGGATTAGATTATCATGGGGAAGTCCGAGCAAATCGCTCTTCAGCCAGAGCTGGAGGTACAGCGTACCTCCTCCATAACAGCACCCCACACTGAACTCATCTCGCCACAGGCCTATTAGAATGACAGGTGTCCACTTTATTGAGCGGCATAATTAAAAAGCTGATATGTCGAGAAAAGGGGGTCAACTCAGCTGGTAGCTGCGCTCTGATAAAGTCTGATAAAGTCTGATAAAACCACGCGCACATTCAGATTAGAAGACTGTGTAAGACCCTGTATGCTGTATGCGAGTGTATAAGGGTGTGTACTGTACGAGACTCTGGAATCTCACGTGCTAGCACACAGGCCAGGGCTCACGCAGTCTCTCTACACGCCGTCGTGTGCATCCGTGTGCCGGACACTGGATCAACAGGCGGAGAGAAGCAAATCCCACGTTCCTCCAGACTCGGAGGCACCTGGAGAAAGTCACTGCTATCAAGCCTGCCTGTCTGCACCAGCCAGATTAATTAAAACGCCAGGCCTTCCAACTGCCACCACCACCGAGCAAATCACGCTGTGTTCCAGCGGACATTGGTGGCCCGAGGTGTGTGTGTGAACTTCCTCGTCCACCCAGGCACAAGGCTGGAGACGAGAGCAAGGACCCTCGCTACCCAAGACACTCGATACGTGTGGATGTCTTACGGAGCTCTGTGTGAAGGCAGGTGAGTGGAGCTTTTTAAATTTCATTAATTTTTTTTTAGGAGGGTGTGCTGTGAGATTGTTTGGTTCCTGCTCTCCCTGGGGAGGGTGGTGGTGGTGGGGGGGATGTGAGTGGAGCAGAGTGATGTCAGAGGAAATGACACAGGCAGCGTGAATGCACAGTGGCGAGGAGATCACAACAGGAGGAGAGAAGAGAGGAGGAGCAGATGTTGCAGGTTTGACTGGTTAAACTGATTGAGATGAGGTGTCACCTCAGCGGTAATGATCACTCAGAGACAGCAGAAAGGAGAAAAAAGGGAGTGAGATATGGGAGAGAGAGAGAGAGAGGGAGAGAGAGAGAGAGGGAGAGAGAGAGAGAGAGAGAGAGAGAGAGAGAGAGAGAGAGAGAGAGAGAGAGGTTGGTGAGGTATGATCACACCTTCACAAAACATCTCCACTTTTGGGAGGTGGGGGAACATTGTGAGAGAGCGAGAGCGCGGTAAGGTGTGTCAGCAAATGCACAGAGGAGGAAGACGAGGAGGAGGAGGAGGGAAAGACTGGCTGAGGGTGAGAGCGTGCGGCTGGATGCTCTCAGTGTGCCAGTGCGATTCATGTCAGTCATATTTTAGGCAGGGAACGTGTGAGGGAGACGGAGCAACGAGCAGGAGACATGCTCAAGGAGATAGAAGCCCACACAGAAGAGCAGAGAGACACTTTTGACTCTTGGAGAGTGACGTCAGAGAGCGCGTGAAATCGATGCGGTTACACACAAGCGCACACACACCCACACACACACACCCACCCACACACACACCCACACACACCGAGGATTAGCATTCGTAGAACCTCAACATTCCCTTCCTTCCATAGTGAATCTTTAAAGACCAGTTCTGCTCTTCTGCTGTGACAAACCACGACTTTGCATTTTCAATATTATATTAACATAATTCATTTGCATAAGTTCCTTAGATTTTCAAATCTTTGGTACTTTACTGGTGATTTCATTAGCACCATGGGGGAGGGGTAGGTGGGGTGGGGGGTGAGATGGAGCCTGTTGCCATAGCGCAGTATCGCAACAAAGAGAGCGGCACACATGCAGACTATTCTAGTGAACTACAGACTACAGTGTTTTTGTTCCGATTTTGATGGAAAAAAATGAGAAGCTGTAATATCAAAGTCCTGTAGAAACCCTCGCTAGTCATGTATCAAAGCTACAAGATAGTGAAGCTCTTTAATGATTGTTTCGTAATCTCCAGCAGAAACAGTGAGGCGGGCACGGCCGTTAGAGCTCCTCTGTGATCTCACTGCAATTTTCCGCGGGCGAGCATGCCGTCAGATAAAGGTTAATACACTGTTCTTCTCTTCATTATGTCCAGACGTCATCAAATCTTTAAAGAGGGGTGGGAAAAAAAAATAATAAAATAATAACAGCACTTAAAATAATCTGCCTCAATTCCATAATTAATCTCCTCCAGCTTTTCTGACAATTATGATGTTAATTAACCCAAAATTCCCTCAATGGCGTCGGGGAGAGGAAGGCGATCCTCCTCTCCCTCTCACACGTGCACGCCCCTATCTCCACCCACTATCTCCACCATCAGCCGGGCGAAGGGAGCGAAGGAGAGCAAGAAGAGGGTGTTTGCAGGTGGAGGGGGCGCCGGCAAGTGGGATGTGACTGAGGGTGGAGATGCCTTCGGCTCAGGAAGGTGGAGGAGGTGCCCGTTCGAGGTGGTGAAGTGACTTGATCAGGAGAGTTACTGAGTGCTGTTCACGGCCATGTTGACTTTACCAGTAGGTCATTATAAGGCCAAGGTCAGGATCATCTTCCTTCCTCTCCGAAAGAGAGGAAGACAGACTGAAAGGAAATCGTGTGCAGGTAATATGAGCCAATGAGAGAGAGGCTGTGGTTATATTGGGATTCACTCCTCCAGTACAGACTGTTTAGAGCACTGTGCTGTTGGTACTGTTAGATTACTCAGAGGCTGGGCTCGTTAATCTGCACTACAGTGCTGCTACTGCAATTATTACTTAAAGAAAAACAGCACCAAGGGATGAAGGGAATAAAACAACTGCTAAAAAGAGCAGTTTCACGGAAGCGGCGACTGCAGGCCGAGGACCGTCAGCCCGCCCGCCCGCACGCCCGAGCTCAGCGCTGCCTGACTCAGCGCTTTCCCGCACCAGCGTCTGCTCCACATTGTCAGGACATTCGCGTGACACAACTGGAACAGTGCGAGACATCATTCGCGACTTTGATACTATCTTGTTTTGCGGAACCTTAACTAACCCTCAGGTTTGGCCCTCAACAAAACACTCGAGAAAGTAGATGTTACACCAATAACATCCACCCATGTCACAACAAACAACCCTCTTCCTGAACTGCCACTGCTAAAAGACGATAAACTGCCTATAGAGCGACAGATATCAATGCAGACTGTAGTCCATACTTCCAAATGGAACAAGAAAGAGTCGAGCACATTGTGGGTCAAAGCCTGAGATGAGCAGCAGGGTTGAACCAAGCAGGGAAGACACAACAGAGAGAGTGTAATTGTTTGTTGGCCTTTAAAGGAGCGAGACCTGCGGTCCCAGGCTCGGCTGTATGCTGAAGAGTTAACGGAGCGGGTCCCAGTCACACCTGCAGCCTCAGCTGTGCAGCGGAGTGTTAAACAATGGAGCAGCTGTCGAGAGCGATGTCTGTGCTTCCAGAAATAGAGCTGTTCATTTCACCTGTCTGTCTCACACCTGTGTGGGGGAGGCAGAGAGCTGGGCAGGACCAGGGCACCGAGCAAGAGAGGAGAGCAGGAACACGGCTGGCACACAGCCACTGCGTCCAGACAGACACACACACAGACACACACACACTCTCTCTCTCTCTCTCTCTCTCGTGCCTAGATGCTCACGTTTGTGCCCAGACACACACTCATGCCCAGACGCGTGCACGCACACACACACACCCATGTCCAGGCACACACAACTGCATAGCTGTACACACACACACACACACAAATGCAGGCCCTCGCAATGAAAAAGAAGAGGTTTACTCACCGATCATGTGATTGGCGACATGAATCTGGATCTCACGCTCTGTCTCAAAGGTCATCTGGCATTTGATGCACTGATACGTTTTCTTCTGCAAGACAACAAGCAGAACATTGGAACTTCAGAACAGGTCATTTTATTCAAGTGTGTATACTCCCTTGCAAGGGTACACACACACACACACACACACACACACACTCTTACACATGCCTCTGTATCTTGATATCCACATTTTTCTGTTTGGTACGCAGAGCTGAGACAAAAGCACAGGTAAAGATCTCGCGACCCTGGAAGTTCACTGTCGATATATCTAGCAGAGTGAACAGGCTGTACAATGGCCCAGTAGGATAAGACAGCACAACTCTCAGGGGAATACTGTAAAGCAGTCAGGAACTCACACATCTTTGGAAGAGCCAGAACACACCGAGAAGTCAGGTGCACACACACACACACACACACACACTGCAAAAAGGTTGCTGGCAATATCTTTTTTTTTTTTTTTTTTTTTGAAAGACATTTCACAAGTAAAATATCTCATATGCTTGACAAAAAATGGTAGGAATAGAGAAAGAGATAAAAACAGTCAAAAAAGCAAAGAGGAAAGAGAGAATGGAGAACAGGAAAAAGACCTCAGATGGCCTACAAAGTGCCCTGAGTTAATTTGAAATCATTTAATAATAGAAGAGCTTCTCTCACAGGACCAGGTGACCAGGGAAATAGAGATCTATGAACTTCAGACTCTTCATATCGATGAACTAAGGCTTGAACAATATTGGTGGAAAGTCACATTGTGGTATTTTAGGTTATTTCAATAAATAATGCAAGAAAAAGCCAACATGTTAACCTAATCTAAGATCTAGTTATTACTCTAATAGTGGAAAAGGTGTGTTCTAAGTACACATGAATGATACATTCCTTACAAAAAACGTGAAAATGAACATACAGGTTTTGCATACTTCTCATGAGAAACTCATGTAAGAGTTGTAAGAGATTACAATTGTGATATGGAATATATTACATATGTTAAAACACCCTGGTATAAAAAATGATAGTATTTCCAGTATTTACATTATATTCATAATTTTATCCTGTGAATGATGTCCTAACCACAGAACCTTACACTGGAAAGGTTGTGATTGGTCACGAAACTCTTTAGAGGGATCATTTGCATACAATACCATTCGTTGCGGCAGCAGCCAATTGCACGACACGACTCAGTATAACGTCCTTTTATGTTATGAAAATCAAAACGCATCAAAGGAACTGGTCACTGACCTTAGGGACAGGCGAGGCCTCCGCCACTTTCTTTGCTGAACTGGTCTCAGGGCTCATCTCAGGATGATCTATTTGTACATGGCTTTCCAGATCCTCCAAAGTCTCAAATTTGACAGCACACTCAGGACAGCGAAGCCCAGAGGCAGCCTTCTCCCCAGACTCCTGCGGCGTGCCGATCCCGCTGGGCGACTGGCCGTTGGTGCCCCGGCTCATGCACGCGGCGCAAAGGCCGAAGGGCAGCCCGTTGACGTCCAGCTTGACCAGATCATGCTTATTCTTGAACTCCTTCAGACAGAGGGCGCACTTGTAGAGCTTGTGTGCCTGCAACTGGCCGTTGGGAGACGAGGAGGCTGACCCTCCGCCGCCCCCGCCCCCGCTGACCCCGGACGAGGAGAGCTTCTGCATGTGGAAGGTTCCATGGATCTTCAGCTCCAGGGTGGAGGTGACGGTCTGCATGCAGACCACGCAGCGGAAGCCTGTCAGCGAGTTCCTCAAGTCGGGGTGCATCTGACAGTGCTCGATGAACTCCTCCTCGCTCTGCAGAGGCATCTTACAGATGCGGCAGGTGCCCGTGTCCAGGCTCTTGCTGTGAGTGACCTTGTGCTCGGTGAGAGTGAGCAGAGAGGGGAAACGCTCTCCACAGATGGGGCACATGTAGTGTTTGGCCGGACCACGGTGGGTTTGGGCGTGTTCCCTCAGGCCGTTCTCCGAGAAGAAGGTCCGAGAGCAGACGTTGCACTTGTGGTTGCCTTTGATGAAGTCGGCCTTCTTTTTGCGGGTCCCGGCGTCGTCCTCTCCTGGCCTTATGTTGTGGTCGCGGAGCCGATGGTTCTGAAGCAGCGACTCCATGGTGTACGCCGCGCCGCAGATGTCACAGGCATACATGGGCTCGGAGGCGTCCAGCTCCTCCTCTCCTCCGCTGGCTTCGTGGCTATTGGTCGTCTCCTGAGCTCCGCTCTTCAAGAGCATGTTCTGCAGGTCGGTCTGCTCGGCGACCGCCGTTGACCCGCCCCCTCCGCGTTTCGAGCTCTGGGTCACCCCATTGGGCGTTCCGTTCTGACTCCCCCCGTTACCGTTTCCGTTCCCCCCGTCGAATACGCAGTGCTTCTCTCGGAGGTGTCTCTCCAGCAGGACGATGGCATGGAAGGCCTTCCCGCAGAAACGGCAGTTGAACTTTTTGCTGTGGGTGGTGATGTGGCACTGAAGCTCCACCTCCGTGCCAAAACTCTCCCCGCAGAATATGCACTTGCGAGCTTTGCTGGCAACCCCGGGCCCGGCGGGCTGGCTCAGGTGGCTGTGCTTGACGTGTGTCTGCAGGTCACTCTCCTTGCGGAAGTCCCACGCACAAGCCGTACACCGATACATTTTCTTTTCATTGCTGTGCTTGACAGCCAGGTGGACCTGGATGGAAACCTTGGAGTCAAACACCTCCTGACACAGTGTGCAGTGATAAAGCACGAAAGTGTGCATGTCCAGTAAGTGCTTCTGCAGGTCGTCCACAGACGAAAACTGCTTGTCACAGCTCTCGCAGACGTACTGCGTGGACGTGGTGGTGTAGTGGACCGTCAAGTGCTGCAACAAGGACTCCTGAGAGTCAAAGTCCTCTTTGTTGCACTGAGGACAGGACTGTCTCCTCAGCAGGAGCTCCAGGTGGGATTTGAGGTGGGTCTGGAAGCCTTCAAAGCTGGTGAAGCGAAGATCACACTGGTTGCACGGGTAGTCCCCGTTAGCACCCGCTTGGCTAGCGTCGCTAGCCACCCTGTGGCGCTTCGGAGATGAGATCTCCACGTCGGAGGACGCAGGGCTCAGATCCGCCACCTTGACTTTGCGCTTGTTGTTGGCCAGAGGAATGTTCTTGTGGTTCTCCTTGATGTGTTTGGTGAGCTTGAGCAGGGAGCCAAAGATGGGAGAGTTGGTGCAGTAGGGGCAGGAGTACACCTCCATGAAGGACTGCGACGCTTGGAGGACTGGGGACTCCATCTTGGCCACGCCTCCTCCGCTGCTGCAGTGGGTCTGCTGGATGTGTTCTGTAAGCGAGGACTCCGTGAGGAACCCCATGGAGCACTGATTACAAAAGAAGGCGTGGTTTCCCTCCAGGGTGGTGGAGCCGGCGACCACACCACCGGGCAAGCAGTGGGATACACGGATGTGCTCTTGCAGGCTGTTGATGTCTGCAAACATGTCAGGGCAGTAGTTGCAGTGGAAGGCAGACACGTTGCTGAACTGTAGAAGAGGGAAGTTGGAAGTGGAGCTGCCGCTGGATCGGTGGGCTTTGCGTACATGTTCATTCAGGTTGTACAGAGTGGGCAGGGTATCCAGACACAGCTGACAAGTGTGGCTCTGTTGGGGTTTGTCTGCATGAATGGTCTTCAGGTGGATCTCCAAAACAGCCAGACTGTTGAAATCTCTCTTGGAGCAGTATGGGCAACTGTACGTCACCTTTCCCGACCAGCCTCCCTCTTCGTGGTCGGAGGACGGGGCGAGTTTACGTCTGCCCTGCGTGGACTTGAGGGTGGAGTCAGGGGTAGAGCCTCTTTCCAGTGAGGCGCTGGAGTCGGGGGTGGCGCTGCTCATGGACGCCACGCTTCCCAGCACCGGATCTGGGCTGGCGCTGTGGTTGCTGGAGTCGGGCTGCCGGTGGCTGTCCAGGTGGCAGTAGACGTCTTCCACGGACGGGAACTGCTCGGCACACATGGGGCATTTGTGTTTCTTGTTGGCATGCGTTCGGTCAATGTGGGTGAGCAGGGTGCCTTCGTCGCTGAAGATCTCCGGGCAGTGGATGCACTGCAGCTCCGCTCGGTCCGAAAGCTGGGGATGACGGGTCAGCACGTGCTTCTCCAGCTCGTCCGTCTGGCTGAAGGTCTCCTCGCAGTAGTCGCACATGTACAGGTCCTGGTCCTGTTCGGCGCCGTCTCCCACGGAGCCGTCTCGCTTGCTTTGGTCCTTCTTTGCCATGTGCTCCTTGTTCTTCCTGTGGGCCTGCATGTGGCTCTGCAGGGAAGAGGTGGACGAAAACCCGCGTTTGCAGATGCTGCACTTGAAGGGCTTGCTGGAGCTGTGTGTCTTCAGGTGGATCTTGAGGTGGTCGCTCCGCGAGAAGGCCGCCTCGCACTCCTGGCAGCTGTACTTCTTGTCGCCGGTGTGCAGCTTGACGTGTCGATCTCGGCTTCGTTTGTGCTTGAACAGGCGACTGCAGAAGGTGCACTTGAAAGGCAGCTTGTCGCTGTGGATCTGCTCGTGCCGCTTCAGGTAGCTGAGGCGGCTGAAGGACTTGTCGCAGAACTGGCAGGGGTAGGGCAGGCCCGAACCCCCTTCCTCCTCCCCTGTGCCCATGCCCAGATCGCAGCAGCCGTCCCCCAGCATCTGCGATGGTGATGCCACGTCTTTGCTGGAGGGAGAGGACGCCACCCAGGAGAGGCCTGGGTCATCGTCGCCATCTGCAATGCAAAACACAGGCAGAATTAAAATGTTAAACAGGGGGGAAAAAATGATCTCGATAGAAGCAAAGAACTAAATACGTCGGATCTCGGAGGAAGAGGGAAATAACGACAGAAATATATTTTGCATCCTTTCTCGAGTCCTTCTGCAAACAGGCTCACAATCTCCAGATCTGGATCTGTGTTGCCAGATTTTCAGCATAGCCACCAGTATTAACAGGTAGTTGAGAAGTACCTCAAAAGCAGTTAGAGCAACTGTCAAGGCCTCTCCTAGAACAATTGGCACAAGCCAGCCTCTGAATTCCTCACGTCCATTTGGCCGTTTGTATATGTTGCACAAACACAAACAGTGTGGGATGTAGTTAATTCCGTTCTGTTTCGTGCGATGGGGCCCGACACAGTCCAAACGTCATTTGTTTAGTATCTCTAGCAGAGTCTTCCAGAGCAAAGCGAGAGAGAAAATCTCATGACTTATTGAGCAGGGTCCCACTGCGGCTCACACAAACACAGAATTTTCCATCACTACGTGTTTGTTTGCTTTATTTTGCGGTGGGTTTTTTCCACTCTTAATGTGCTGGCATTGAAAAATCTTCCGGTAGTTTCCAAAAATCCCAATGTTGAGTAAACGCACCTCCCTTCTGTAGTCCCTAAAACTCACATCTACCCCGATATGTCAAAGCAACGACGGGCTTGTGCGTGGTTCAACGGACAGCGCTGAAGTTGTGCACCAGCTTTGAAATAAAAAGAACTAAAACCGAACAAAGAAAAGTGCTACACATCAGCTTATATTGTATGAACTACAAATAATTGTAAGTCCATATGGCGAACGCAGGATTTCACTTCCACCTACATCCCCCCTGCTCACAAAGGTGAACGCAGCAGAATTTGTGGAAAATAAATTCATGTGATAAATCGATCCACTTTAAAATGTAGGTGCTGTGCAGAACAAATAAATCTCCACAGGGGATTGTGGGTAGAAATTTGTAAAACCATGAATTATGAATTTAGCTCCGAGCAAGAAATGAATTCAGAGCCGCAGAACTAAAAACCTTAAAAATAGAGACATCAGAACCAAGCGAGATGAGAAAGGGGTGTCACATTCATTATTCTGGAAAACGCTTACCACTGATAGTCAAACAAACACAAGAACAGGTCAAGAAAAGAAACACAGCCTCCCTTCAGCCTTCTTTAAACAACTACACTGCTTAGCACGAAGGCATCTATAAAGGCACACAGCACTTGGAGGACTAGGCCTACTTTTGTTTAAACAGCATTGCCGGCTCAGCCAGCTCAAGGGTTCTTGCTTATTGGCTGAAGGGAGCCGTAGACCAATCATTGCCTAAGGAGACCCCACAGGTTTTACAGTTTTGCTTGACAAATCCTCTCACTAAAATAACTGGCAATAATTTTATCCTCAGAAATTAAGAGGTTTCTCTCCTTGCCTTCAGTTTCTACTTAAATATAATGTATAACCAGTTTTTGTTCCAGCTCAGACAAAGTATTTATTTCTTGGAGCGATAAGGGCTTAAAGTGCATTAAAGATTTTTGTACACACAACAGTTATGCTTCTTTTACTCAAGCTTACAACAAGATTCAGTCTTTCTTCTTCCCTTCTTCCTTTGATATTTGCAGCTTAGGCATTATGTTCAAAAAACAATCTTTTTTAATCGAACCAAAGAACATTTTTTTTTACACTCTGCTCCTGTCCCAGGAATACAAATGGATCGGCTACACTGCAATGAATCCAAATAACAAAAATGCTTCTGGAATGTGTGGGGATGAGTTCTGAATTATCTGGACGAGTTCTGAATTATCTGAATGAGTTCTGAATTATCTGGAGGGGGCCTAGCTAGCACCAGTCCCGCCTTGATATTATACATCATTTTGATATATTATTTCTCAATCTATTTATAACTATTATATATATACGTGACTGCCTGCCCCCCTCCTCCGAGTTTATCCTCACTTATACATTTATTTAGTTAAAATTGTCTGTGTTAGTTAAAATGTTTCTTGTGTGCATCTTTGTCCTTAATCTGTGTCTTTTATGTTTTACTGTTGCCTTAAAAATAAAATATTTAAAAAAACAAAAAGAAAACAGAAAAGAAACACTGACATAAATCAAAACATGTGCCAGTGATGCACATAAAATAATCACCAGCAATATAGATGTGTGTGTGTGTGTGTGTGTGTGTGTGTGTGTGTGAATCCCATCCTCCTCTCCTCCTTGGTCACTTTCTCAGTCTTCAGTAAGAAAAAGACGCCCCCTGCTCCAGTCTGTAGTCACTTCAGCCTTCACCCCTAAGCCTTTTGTGTAGGTGTCAGGATAAGAGCCATCCCAAAGCCACCCGAGAGCCCGGCGGCACAGGAGAGACACAGAGAGCCTCAGAGGCCCAATGAAAGAGCGGCGAATAAAAGCCCAAAAGGGACTTAACAGTGGCGAATTCTCGAGCTACACAATAAGGCCTGGCCCCTGACAGACCAGCCTCTGATCTGGACACACTGTGAAGGGGAGAGGAGAGGACAGGAGGGGAGGTGTGGGGGAGGCGGGGAGGGGATGAGGGGAGAGGAGGAGGGGAGAATAGGGGAGAGAGGGGAGGAGAGAGGGAGCTTTCTTTGACTGACAGGTAACCCTTCCTGCTGGCACAGACTCACACGCCAACACAGCGCAGGAGACACAAAGAAACACTTACTCACCCACAAAGCCATAGCAAGTATAAAGAGGAGAAGGAAAGCATGGAGAGGAGGGGGATAAGGAAGGAACTGGCACATGTGGTCATTCTAGCGAATTATAAATCTATTAATGCAAATGCAATCCCTCTTACTGCGACAGAATGTGAGAAATCACTTTTGAGAAAGAGGGAGATTATAGTCATTAAATAGCCTTAATCCTCAGAAGTGTGGCTGGCGGAAAAAGGAAGATCACATGGCTTTTAGAGGGCTTTTGTGAATTGTCCGCCGGGGGACTTGGCACGAGCACTAAACAGGGTAAGAAATTTCAATGAAAAGTTAAATTAGAAAAGAAACAGAAAAAGCAGAGAGGGCTGGACACAACGAAACGAGAGGAAGAGCAGCACACGCGCGTGTTTGTTCAGCGCACACGCGCTTTACTTCCTACAGCCCCGAGGCCTCCTTCTCTCTCTCTCTCTCCCTCTCTCTCTCTCTCTGCCCATTCCATCCCTTCAACTCTCTCTCTCTCTCTCTCACTCGTTTTGCCTCTCTGACTCAGAACAGGTTTTCATGTCGTGACTCATTGCTGGACTAACGGCCTGTCCTGGTGGTTCTCACAGCGCTGGCAGAGTTCTGTGGCCCGGCCCGGCCCGACCCAGGGAGGAGAAGCAGGCGTGGGAGAGGTGGACTGGGTGGGGTTGGGGGAGAGGGGGGGGGGGTGGACACTGATGTCCACTGGTGGGCTTGTCACGCCATGTTCTGCGGCCCCATGTGTTCCGTAATTGAGGGAAGCGGCAACAGTAACCAACGGTAACCACAGAAGGAGCCATTGGTGTCACATGATCGGCTGGCTGCGTCTCGGAGGTTGAAGAACTCCTCCCCCTCCCCCGTTCGCCGCCCCACGCTGCCATCAGCCTGGACCAAAGCGGAGCACTTCCGGTCCGGCTAATGGGCTGGTTGCCGTGCCGACACGCGGGGCCGAAAGCTCAGCGGAGGGCTGTAATGAAGACGCGCCCAGCCTGATGTCTGTCCTCTCCTCCTCATCAGATGCAATGATAAGGGGAGGAAGGAAGAGAAAGAGAGAGAGAGAGAGAGAGATGGGGAGAGAGAGAGAGAGAGAGAGAGAGAGAGAGAGAGAGAGAGAGATGGAGGTATCTCCCAGCACCCCTCGCCCCTGGTTCTGGTGACCACTCCAACCGCAGGGATCCAGCCTGGCAACGTTGGTCATTAAAGCTCAGACACGTTTAGGAGGCCTTACAAGCTGACAACACCCAGCTCTGCAACCCCCCC
>JAOYMR010000026.1:23261325-23272338 GCA_025802075.1 Tenebrosternarchus preto | reverse complement strand
CTCCCCACTCCTCCCACCTCTCAACTCCCCACTCCTCCCACCTCTCAGCTCCCCACTCCTCCCACCTCTCAACTCCAAACTCCTCCCACCTCTCAACTCCAAACTCCTCCCACCTCTCAACTCCCCACTCCTCCCACCTCTCAACTCCAAACTCCCCATCCCACCCTGTTTTGTTTTGTGAGTCTTATTTTCTCTTGTATTTGTCAGACATGCAGTCTCAGTTGTGTATGTTTAACCTTTTTCATTGGAACAGTCATAAACATAAACACACACACACACACACACACACACACACACACACACACACACACACACACACAGCTATAGCAGGATGGCAGAGGGCAGCCGCTGGGCTCCATGCAGTAGCGTTGGGCAGTGGGGCCTCTGCTGAAATGGGTCACGGTGCCCAAGCAGGCTTTGGAGCTCAGCCCAGGAGGGTGGCTCTGGCATTTTCTGTTGTACAGGTTGGGGCCGCTAGGCCACGCCTCCAGCTCCACCCCCATGGAGACAGAAGACACTCCTATTGGCTACTAGCAGTGCCTGGTAGCTCCAACACATGCCCAGTTTGGTCAACCGTGATGCCAATCTTTGGGTCTGAGCCTTCTCCCCCGGGCGAAGAGGACGCGTCCGCGTCAGCAGCCTGTCCTCCAAGCCCGGAGCTGGGGACGGTGCGGGAAGCTGATTAACCAAATACTGTTATCAGTGCTGCAAACACTCCACCACATAAAAACAGCCTTCAAAAGAGGGCACAGCAACGGCGGGCGCCGGCCGGGTGTCGAGCGGAGGCCGGTGTCGGGGGTGAGCCAGGCTCCGAAGCTCGAGGCTTAACGTTACGCGGACGGGGGAAAACAATAAAGACAGGCGGTGAGAGGCCTGCAGCCGAGCCAGGATCACTGTTTCAGAGGACACGACCACTCCAAAAAAACCGCAGAGCTGTCCAAGCGCTGCCACCAAACACACATGTGCGCATACACTCACACGTATGCACGCACGCACACATATAAACATACCCACACACATGAAAATACACACACACACGCGCGCGCGCACACACACACACACACACAGAGCATCCGGGACCAGTGAGATAGATGGACAGAGCTCAGGAATGAAGGACAAGAAGGAGAGTGTGTGGGAGGAGAGAAAGAGAGAGAGAGAGAGAGAGAGAGAGAGAGAGACGAAGGTTAGAACAGTGGTGTGTTGTCCTCAGGCACCACAGCTTCATACTCTTGAGGTTTTCGAATCTGGACGACTAAAACCTCTCCCTCTCCCTCTCTTTCTCTCTCTCCATCTCACTCTCTCTCTCTTTCCCTCTTTCTCTCTCTCCATCTCCCTCCATCACTCATGTTAAAATAGCTGTAAACTCAAATTATGTGTTAAAAATGTACAGTAAATGTGCACAGATCCTCCTCCCAAAAACACATAAATAGACATTTACAAAATGGTATAGAAACTTGCATAGAAGGACTCTGTACTTCATTAATATGGCGGCGTCTGTCTCACAGGCGCTGAAACCCATGGTCAATTCACTATAAAGTCTAGTGTTCACGGATATGTGGGGCTTGTGAGCGCGCACACACACACACACACACACACACACACACACACACACACACACACACACACACACACACACTCCGTCTCTGACACTTCCTCCCCCGTTGTGAGCACATGGCACATTCCTGGCCGGGAGGACTGAAGCAGCTCTGGCCCCTGCCTCGAGCGGGCCTTTCCTGAGGAAAGCCCTGGCTACAGTGTCACCTCTCCCTCTTCCTCTCTCACACTCTCTCTCTCTCTCTCTCACACACACACACACACACACACACACACACACGCGCGCAGAAAAGCAGGCAGGACTTTATGAGGTCAAAGCCAATAATGCCACCTTTCCCTACAGAACGCGCTAAACCCAAGCATCACATTTAGAGAAGGCCGTTCAGTGGTCCAACTGCTTTGCTCACGACACAAATAAACTAAATAAAAAAAAAAAAAAACATGGGTAAAAAAAAAAAAAAAAAAAAAAAGCGCCGCCTCTGAAGGGAGCGTCTGAAAAGTTCCACGTTTCCTTTTCAACCCTGAGAATGTGGATCCCACTCTAGCAAGCAAAAGAGAAAAACGCAATAATGTACGGACACCCCAGCAGACAACAGTCAATCTGTCATGATCAAAAGGAGACAACACAGTCAAAACGCACTCAGAGCTGAGATGTTCTTTCCTGCCTGTCTCATCTGTCAAAAACAAGAGAAAAATTGTTTCCAATATACTTTCTGCTTGTACATAAAACACTAGAGAGAGAGAGAGACAGGAGAGAGAGAGAAAGAGAGAGAGAGAGGCAGGAGAGAGAGAGAGAGAGAGAGAGAGAGAGAGACAGGAGAGAGAGAGAGAGAGAGACAGGAGAGAGAGCCCTAAGAGGGAAAGAGTGATAGTAAAGATACAAACACAAACAGAGGCAGTGAGTTTAAAAGCCATGAAGATATTAAGTGAGAGAAGCCAGGGACTGGCAGGGTGAGAGAGCTGGAATGATTAAATCACACCGCTGTGTGTGGCTGTCGCCGAGCGGAACCCTGGTTCAGCACTCTGGTCCCTGGGGACTGGCCTTTTCGTTGCACCCTCTGCGCTGTGATGCCATCAAACGAGGGTGGGACGGGGGGTGGAGTCGGAGCAGTGAAGGGGCGGAGACAATGACCCACATCGACTCCCATTTACCCACCCCCTCCTCCCCTCCGCTGTCCGAGAGGTGTGAGCTTAACTTAATGCCCCTGACCTAGGAGGAGGAGGGAGAGGAGGATGAAGGCCTCACAGGAGTGCAGTGTCTTCAGGGAGCCTCCAGAAATAGATGTGCTCTGAGCACCACCAACAATACCCGCCACTAACAGAAGAGGAGAAAGAGAGAGTGCCTCTTTCATTCTGCACACACTCTAACACACACACACGCACACAAGCACAAGACCACAGCCTGGCCATGAGAGTGTCAGACAGGAGGGGAGGAGGAGAAAGAGACAGACAGAGACCTAATTGCTTTATCCTGTGGCACAGACTCTTTTTGACTTGGGTTTCCAATTTCATGCTATGGTATTATTTCGTTTGATACAGACTTGATTAGGCATTACAGAACAGGCCTGGCTGCGCCGGCTTTGTGGCCGGGTCCGTATCACTGGAGGACAGATTAACTGTGCAATCGCGTTCCTTCCGAGACTCAGCCGCTGCTCCCGGCCTCTCGCCAGAGACTTCGCCAGCCCTTCTGTGTTTGTGTGAAGGGATTTCGCAAAGGGGGGGGAGGGGTTCTCATTTAATAAACTTATCCCACATAAACATTACAGGCCCTATCTTGGTGTGTGTGTGTGTGTGTGTGGTGCTCTATACCTAAACTTCTTCCTTATTATCCCAAGATTCTTCCTGTTAAGTATATATGAACTTCAAAAGAAAGTCTTTCACAAGCCAAACTTAACTCTTCCCACAACACCTATAAATACCCACAGAACAGCAGACAGCAGTTGTACTGCAGGCCTCGGCTGAGAGTACATCCACAGCCTGGTGCGCTCCGAAACACAGCCTGGTGCGCTCCGAAACACAGCCTGGTGGGCTCCGAAACACAGCCTGGTGGGCTCCGAAACACAGCCTACATTCATGAAGTGCATATATAGACAACCTTATGTTTCCTATTATGTTGGACCTCCTACAGACATTTTGTAAAACTTACCTGTGTGTGTGTGTGTGTGTGTGTGTGTGTGTGTGTGTGTGTGTGTTCACGTTGCAAGTGTATATTTATGTCAAGGTTACACTGGTTATATTCCGTGTAGCACCAAAACAGCAGTGATTGCGTGTGTGTGTGTGTGTGTGCGCACATTCACGAGTTAGGCAGACTGGTTTCACAGTGAGTAATGATTGAGCTCTCCTTTCTCCTCCACCCGGAGAGGGAGCGTCGGACATCCCTGTCTGTCTGCTCACCGTCCACTCGGCAGGAGCAGAACACCTCTGCATTTTTTAACATTCTTCCATCCATCCACCCATCCATCAACAGCCAAGGCCTACAGTACACAAGCCCCTTCCCTGCAATCTGTTATTCTCTTTCTGATTCCCCCTCCGTCTGCTCTGGCCTGCCTCTCCTGGAGCAAGTCGGCAATGTTTGATGATGACATGAAGCATTTATTAGGAGAGTGAAGGAGTGCAGGACAGAGAGAATAAAGCCAGGTCGTGAGCAGGGAGGGAGGGAGGGAGCGAGGGAGGGACTGAGGAAGGCCGCGGAGGAGGGAGGTCGATAGGGAAGCTGCTTTAATAATTCTGTTCTCCTCTCCTGGTTCTCATTTGTTTTGCAGGAGCTCCTGGGGTGAAGCGTCTCCTTGTCCACAGGCAGCCAACACCACAGCGAGCGTGCCCCACACTCCACGCTAGCACACCACCACAGCGAGCGTGCCCCACACTCCACGCTAGCACACCACCACAGCGAGCGTGAACCAAACTCCACGCTAGCACACCACCACAGCGAGCGTGCCCCACACTCCACGCTAGCACACCACCACAGCGAGCGTGCCCCACACTCCACGCTAGCACTCCACCACAGCGAGCGTGTCCCACACTCCAGCGAGCGTGCCCCACTCCACGCTAGCACACCACCACAGCGAGTGTGAACCACACTCCACGCTAGCACAACACCAGTGACGCACACATTTTTTGGTGATATACAATATTTTACAAACAACATCTTCATGATATTTCCACAATATAATGTACATTTACCTATAATTCTTTTTCTAATCTCTTAGAACTCTGAGCTGAACATCTCAGTGGCTTAGTTGAACATCTTGTTGGTTTTCAGCAGGTATCCAGGCCTCCCCTGGATCTTCTAGGAGACAATCCTCTCTAAAAAGACCAATTCCTAGAGGTTCACATTTCTATCAGTGTCACTGGTTTTTAATATAATTGAAAACAAAATAATTTGTAACCATTTTACCTGCAACAGCACAATCATTTTTCAGTTATTAATTGCACTCATTTTTAATTTCTACGTAACATGCACATGTTCAGTCCTTTGCCCAATACCGAGAGGTTTCTGAGCACATCATGTTGTTACAATCTTTGCCCCCTGCAGAGTTCATGCTTCCTAAGAGACAATCACGAGACAAATTCTTCTCCGGACTTTAGTCGGTTTGTCGCTTTGTTCACAGGACGTCATGGCACCAGGGAGAAGAAAAGCTCCTTCACGAGTCCCAACCGTGCTGCTGGGGCCCTTGGACCTGGCCTGACCTTTGACCTGACCCTCTGCAACGGGCTGTTAACACGGCACCGCCCACGTTAACTGACCTTATCTGACCCGACGTCCTTCGTTAGTCAGTGACGTAGGAGTTTCTTCTTCTTCTTCTTCTTATCACTTAGTTTGTGGTCGCAGGACCACCCACCATGGTCTCTTTCTCTGTGATAAAGGATCGGGTATTGCAGGTGTATATGTGCCAGACTGACAGGTAGGCGTAATTACTTTAAGTCTGTATTCGAGCACAGGCTGGCCTAGGTGTTGTCAGCTCGGTGTAAAACCTGCCAACAGGTCCAGACACACGTGGAACTACCACACTGACCACCGAAGACCTGCCAACTACCACTCTGACCTGTCAGTGCACTCCAATGTTCCTCGTTCCTCCAATGTTCCTCCAATGTTCCTGCTCTGTACAAGATTCCCGCCCTGGAAACACACATGCACTTCCCTCATCGCACATGCGAACTAAAAGACACATGCCAGGCAGTTCAGACCTTCTAGATGGATTTTAGATTTTCTAGACACAATGCCGCTGAAAGGTGTAGGGAATACTGGGATTTGAACGGGAGAGCTGGTTTAACTTCAGGGAACTGCTTAAACACACACACACACACACACACACACTGCATCTAACCATACACAGAAAGTCATAATATTAGCAGGTAGATATACTAAATGCAATTATTCCAGGTATCTGTGTTGTGTTTGATCCCAAACAGAGAGCAAGATTAATGACCATCACTATTGACTGCTTGTTTCTATGGGTTTATTATCTTCAGCTCGGTGAGGGGTGTAAGTGTGTGTGTGTGTGTGTGTGTGTGTGTGTGTGTGAGGGGGGTAGAGAGGTGTGTTGTGTTGTCTGAAGAGAAATAATGCAGGGTACAGAGTCTATGCCATTCTCACTGCACTACACACTTTTCCATAGAGGCGTCTGTGTCCAGCGCAGAGCTAATGCCGTCAGAGTGAAGACGCCCGCCATTGACAGGACCCAGGCCAGCGTCTCGGCCCAGGATAAAGACCCAAACACTTCACGCCTCAAAATCAATTTGGAGGATGACATGCCCCCTCCCCTCCACCCCCCCCCTCCACTAAGAGGAGCGCGTCTAAAGTCACACAGAGCTCTCTGCAGTCAAAACACCCCAAAAACAAGCCTGAAATCATCAAACGAGCGGCGGCTCCGAGTCATCTCATGCCTCGCTCTCGTCTGTCGCGCCAGGCATCGTTTAAAAAGGCCAGCGGCGAGGCGAGGACGCTCGGGTGTACACAGGCCGCCTGACAGTGGAGCCGTTTCCACTCCACCACCGACCAGAACCTCTTTCATACTCCACCATCACAGTAAATTACTCAAAGAAAAAAGTGAGTCAATGCACCCGAGCCTTGAGCTCCAACATCTACACCCTGAAAATGACTCAAAGGTTGGTGCAGCCGGCTCTGACTCTACACGTGGAAGAGGCAAAGGCTACCGAACCCAGTAAATTCCTCCTTTTTTAAACTCTTTGGTTCTTTAGTGTGGAAAACTTTCCAGGCAGAATGAAATCAATAGGTTGAGCACCAGAGCTGTGGAAGACTCTAGTACCAGGGTGGTTTTTATCTCAGTAGGCCCACGCAAACTACTTTACACACGCAAATCCAGATGCAGGCAGGAAAAAAAAAAATCCTTTCTGTGAAACAAGAAAGACTTGAAATAAACCTTTACCCTTCTAGCTCTGGATCAAGCCCTGGTGTTGGGGAGTTATCTACTCCCCCCCACTCCCCACCAACCACCCACCCACCCTGCCGAGGGGCACGGAGAGGGGTCTGCGGAGGGGTCAACAAAAACTCTGGAGGGTCAGCAGAGGTCAGGCTAGCACCAGCACTCTCCACTAACGACCTCTGTAACCACTCACGACCTCTGCCCGACTCTCCCATACAGCACTGACCGCAGCCCGGCCTGTTCAGCAGGGAGGCCTGCCGATACATATATGCATAAGACAGGTGGAGGGAGTGGACTTTAATTGCCCCTGTTCTTATGTTTAATGTACAGCCCAGCAAGGCAGGGAAGGGTCGTAAGAGCAGGGGAGATGGAGAGGTGGAGAGGTGGAGAGGGGCTCAGAAGAGAGCAGTGCTGAGCTGGTTCTCTGATGCATCTGCCCTAGCGTGCAGACAGCTCTAGTGTACCTATGATTAGTAGGTACTTGTTGCCTCAGAAGGTTCTTTCTGAATTACACCTCCTCTTCTGACACTTGGAGAAATCCATTACACACACACTCTCACACACACACACACACACACACACACACAAAGTAATCAGGTCTCACCTCAGCAGATGTCACGAAGGACCAATCTGAACTGTGAGGGATCCTCGGTAGATTAACACTTAGTGCAGGTCCTCCTGAGTTGCACTTGATAGGTAACTTTACTTTGAAAAGACCCACAATTACACACAAAAAAACGAGGCCTACAGACTCAGCCTCTCGTATCACAGTGCACTTTGTGAGCAGCCAGCGGCACAATCCTCGGCGGCGAGGTGGAAGTGGCTGCCATGTGTAATCTGCATGGGGACGAAGAGCTTTGACAACGTCTTTGTGCGAGTGCCGTTCCAACACGTTTTAATCTGCACACTACAGCAGTCCAGGCCAGCCGGCATCTTAGAGCGCCCACAGCCTCCAGGGGGAGGCCCTGACGGAGGTTGGGGGTGGTTGTGGTGCTTATGTGTGTTTGGGTTTGTGTGTGTGGGGTGGGGGTGCGGGTGGGGGTGGGTTACACGAAGCAGCAACCACACAAACAGAATTAATAGCAGACATCGCCAGGGCAACGCCTCCCTTCCGAAGTGAAGCGTGGCGCGGAGCAGGTCCTGCCCGGGTCCACGGCACTCTGGTTCCGGGCTGCCGATCCCAGGCCCCGGCGATAAAGCGCGTGGCTAAGCCGGTACAATGGCACAGCCCGGCGCTGAGCTCTTACATTAAGACAGATCCTTCCACACAAAACTACCAGGCAGGCCACAGATAAGGAGTCGTCACTGGCACGCTCGCTGCCTGCTGGAGATACGCCCCCCCCACCCCTGCGTCTGCTCCTGACCCCGGTGCCAAGCGCACGGAACGGTGCCGCCACTCCCAACCAAGAGGGGTCAGTATAGAGCTGTAGCCCATCAGACACAGGTAAGGACAGAGGACAGTCTGGTGTTTTTAGAAGTGAGGGCCAGTGCCGTCACATCGATAAACAAGAAGAAGAACCAATAACTTTACCAATACAAAGGAAACAATAACTTTATAACCATAAATGGAACAAAAATAAAATAGAACCAAAAAAAAAAAAAAAGTCTAGTGGTATCAAACTGTGCACAATTACATTTTCCCTTGGTCCTGATGAAGTACTTTTAGGTGTTGTTTAACAAATTGCTCATGCTGTGAATTCAATGAACATTATAAAAGGAGGAAAAATCAAAAATCAATTTTCTGTTTCATCTCCCATTACCTTGGAAACTACGGAAGCCCAACCACATCAGCACAGCATCAGTGTGGGGGTAGATAATGACTAAATGGTATTGAAAATGGTATCAATGTGTAGCTATTACGATGCATTATGATATAAGCCGTCGTTATATATTACAGAATTCTATAAACCATTATCAATTTAACCCATTCAGACCAAGATACATTTACAGAGAGAACATTGTTTTCATTATATAAAAAGTTGGTAAACTTAAGATTTATGGTTTAATGTTACTTTGAAATACCGTCACTCAGAACTGCAACTTCATAAACGACGGGAATAATGACCACCTTCCTTACAGACTCGCGCACGCACACACTATTCCTGCTAACAGGCTAAAGCTAGTGTGAAAAAGAAGGAAGGAAGTTTTGCTTTAAACGATGGTCGGAAGGGAACGGAGGAAAAGAGGAACACAAGCCCGTTAACCACAGCCATTCTGGACAAGTTCCGCTCTGTACAACAAAGCAAAGTTCTGGTTTCCCACCACCACACATGTTCTCCATCATGGGAGGCGCGGGTCACGCCCGTCGGCTCGGGTCACGCCCGACGGCCGGCGTGAACGAGCTCAGGCACCGTCTTCCTTACCGGGCACGAAACCTGCGGCCTGGTTTTGAAAACTATTGTCATTCTTGTACATTCCAGTGTATTTCCTCTTCCACTGACCCTCAGTGCCAGGGTTTAACCCTCTGAGATGAGACTCTTCCATGTCATTTGTGCTCACAGATCGAACCGCGCATCACTTAAACAGTCCAGCCGCAGCACACATGGAAGTAATCGCAGAACAGAAAAGGGAGTTTATTTTATTCTTGCTGCTTCTGACTTCCTACTTTTGGAAGGAACATTAGGTAGGACTTCTCATATTTTTTAAGTTTATTTTTTATCCTAAATCGTTCAGATAATACAGTTGTTGCACTGTGTTTTAAATTTGCTTTACCATTGCACTGCAAAAATCAAGAATTAAAAAATGCCAGGTTAAATAATGAACCAGCAAATAAATACAATACATTAATCAATCAATTAATTAATAAAACTAGCACAAAAAATTATTAAAATGATTCATTAAGGAACTCCTCCAAAATGTATTAATGTGACCACAAGATACAACAACTGCTTTTCATTTCAAAACTTGACTATTGCTAAATAACAAATAATAAAAAACAAAGAAAATAATATTAATCAAAGGATAAAAAAAACGTATCTTTTGTTAAATTAATTGTGAGTGAACACATATACGTGGCATAGAGAATTGGCATGAATTCTGATAAATCGGTAAACTAACAATTCTTAGGGAAAAACTATTGTTAAGAACAAAATATACAAATACATCAAATTAGAAACCCACGTGCAAAAAAAAACAACAAAAAAAAAGAATTCATGAGAATGTAAACAAGGGGAAGAGGGAAGTCTGCTCCTCTCGCCTCTGTACAACAGCCTGTGGTAACTCACTTCAGCATTTTATAACAGCCCCCTGACCAATGAAAAACCTGCACAGCTGCCAAAAGCCTAGGTGACAATAAAAAAGCCATTTAATACTAAAACCAGATGGTGAGAGAGGAGGGCAAAGAAATGTCAGGGATAAGATCTCTACCAACACACACACACGTACGTACGTATGCAAAGACACACTAAAAAAAAGAAAATGTAAATAATTTTAGAAAAAAATGTTACTACCAGAAAAAACTGCTACGATTACTACTCTGAAAAACTACCGCTTGCCAACAAAACCTCCGCAACACTGCCAGGTTATTAGAAGATCTATTCGCTTCCAGGCACAATCTCTACACCAACCAAAACAACACCAAACTGACTCACCCTTGTCGTTGGTCAGTAAGTGTTTTCATCTACTGCGGATATTCATTTATGATACGGAAAACCAGCTAAAGGTGGTTCGTCTTAAAGCTACAATGAATATGTTTGTTGAAGTTGTAACTAAGTTAAATGTTACCTTAGACTACTTTCATACACCAGGTAAACATGGGTATAGTTTACAACACTCCAGCATTACTAACGGCCCTTCTAAAATCAGTTTGAAATGGACAGCAAAGAAAGACAGCTGTGAAACGACCACCACATCTCCAGCTTTCTCCCCAGACTCTCACAGAAAAATTTCTATAAAGACTCCAAACCCTCTCTGATGATTCGAAGCTGAGATTCCTCACTTGCAGTTTACGTTCCACATCGCGTTAGAGGAGAGTCGGGGGGGGGGGGGGGGGGGGGGGGGTTTGTTTTTGTTTTAAAAGAATTTGAAAAAGTAACACCAAAGTGAAAGCGTGGACAGGGGGTGAGGGTTTAAT
>JAOYMR010000026.1:23213086-23228271 GCA_025802075.1 Tenebrosternarchus preto | reverse complement strand
CCCCCCCCCCCCCCCCCGCCCCCCCCCCCCCGCTCTGTTACTGTAATGCTGTGATCTGGGCACAAAACAGCATGCCAGAATTTGATCCGCTAACCGCTGCATAAAACTGAGGGTGGATACCCATTCAGTCTGCTTCTACTCATACTGCCACTCTAATTGGCTGCTTTAATGGTAATGAAGTGGCGGTGAACGTACCCAATGCCTTGCTCTCACCCTTCCTCCATTTACAGAGCCATGTAATTGCAGCTAAAGGAAGTGATCGAGTACATGTCATTCTGGCAGTCGGGGTTACAATTAGCAGGCATGAAATTTTAAGACAGTAATTTTTCTTTTGAGAGGACAAGTGACTCAGAAAGTGTCTCTGAGCCATACGCATCTGTTCTTCTCTATCGCATTCACCACTGTATTGTTGTCAAGGTTTTACTGTTTTACTGGCTCTTCATAGATCCACTTTGTGGTCACTGTGGTACAAGACTGCGGATTGTGTTAGTTGGCATTTTAGTGGATTTTATCTTCTGCTCTGCATCTGCCACCTGTCTCTTGGCTACAGCATATGTGTGTGTGGGGGGGGGTGGGGGGGGTGTAATCCCCAGGCTTGACATTACTGTGGTCTGCACTATTTACACTGCAACTGTCCCATATCCACATAACCCAGGCAGCTGAACACATGAACACATCTAACAAACATATTTCCCTCCTACTCTGTCTATCACTGTTCAAAGATTTTCACACAGAGATCAGTCACAAACAAAGTGTGTCTGTGCGATGGTCCTCAGTTCTCCTCTTCAATGTTATAAACATCATGATAAGCTTTCATTCTTGCTCAGGGAATTGGCTTTGATTTTCAAGGTGTTCGCTAGCATCAAAAATAAAGGGAGTGTTTGAATGGCAGATGCTCGAGACAGAGGTGTAGGGAAGCTGACTGGGTTCTTTTTTGTGAGATTTGTATGTTTTAATTATTTGTCTTTCAAATCCCAAATCCAAAAAAAATCCTGTTCACTCAATACTTTTTGTCTTCCCCTGTCTATAAGAACTACAGTGTGTGTGTGTGTGTGTGTGTGTGTGTGTGTGTGTGTGTGTAAGATACTTACTTAGGTACTTAGGACCTAGGATTACATGCACAGGGCCAATCAGAGGAAGGTAATGTCATATCAGAACAGGAGTTGATCAGAGCACCTTCACTGCTAATAGGACAGTTTGCACAATCATGATTCTGTGATGACCAGTCATCTCACAATATGTTCGGTTATTTGCTTTTAATTTTTTTAGCAAGATTGACATGGACCCAGAAAGAAAGAAACAGGAGAGAAAGGATATGTGTGTGTGTGTGTGTGTGTGTGTGTGTGTGTGTGTGTGTGAGCATGTGTCTTCATAAGAACAGGTGTCATCATCTCTGTAACTTGTTTGTGTGTCTCAGGTGAGCCTCATGCACAATGGGTGGCCCGTGATCTCAGCCTTCGCCGGGGACCAGGATGTAACGCGCGAGGCCGCCAGTAATGGCGTCCTGATCCAGATGGAGAAAGGCGACCGCGCCTACCTCAAGCTGGAGCGGGGAAACCTGATGGGCGGCTGGAAATACTCCACCTTCTCTGGCTTCCTGGTCTTCCCCCTGTAGAGGAGGACTTGCGGCAGACGGACTATTGCCCTTCAGTGCGGGGGACTGTGGAGAGAGAGAGATAGAGAAAGAAAGAGAGATAGAGAGAGATAGAGAGAGAAAAAAAAAGAAGGAGAAATTTGAAACCAGAGAATTTGTGTGCCAGGTTCTCTGACACACTCTCTTGGCCTGCTGCTTGACTACAGCTTTGGACAGCCAAAATCTTTTTTTATTTCCCTTATGATTACAATAATTAATAATTGAAAAACAAACTACAGAGCTGATTGCCCTTCCCCTAACCCCACCACACGTATCATCTCCATCGACTCCTAGGAATGTCCTTCAGCAGACATGGACTCTGCAAAACCACAAGCGCCATCATCTCTCTGTCAGCACGTCCCCTTCATCCATTTCACACCGACGGTTTCTCCACGTTAGTCCTAATGTGTCTATACTTGCTCTATACACAGTACACGTCTTAACCAATCGCTGTTCATACTCTCAGTCCAGCAGGTAACATAACTTGGTCTTTTTCTACGTTGCTAACTGTCCTTTCATCTCATGCGGCGAAGACCCTTCACTCTGTCATAACTGAAGGACCCCTGGACATCCTTCAAGAGACTCTTGCTATATACTGGATATAAATATATAGATATATACAAACCTTAAAAATTTCTATATGATATACTCTATGACTAACTGAATCTGGTTGACTATCTGTATTTGCGTATTTCAGTGTTAATACTTAGTGATTGTGTGTGTGGATCTTGAGGCTGCGGCTACAGACGCTTCTCGGTTTTGTTTTCAGTCAAAAATGTGGCTACACTGAACCTATATCAGAAGTACTTTAACTGAGTTTTATTCTCCCTGACTGTAAGATATATGTGAATATTATTCAGACAGAAGGCTTCCCCTTTATTCATCAGTTGATTGTTTTTTTATTTGCTTTGATCCAATAAAACTTAAATGGTCATTTTTATTTTTCTTAATCTGATTCTCAGCCTCAAAATGTGATTTCATTGTTGACCTAAACAATTAAGAGCTTATTTCCCTAAAATTCACTAAAACTATTTAAGATTTTTACTAAAACGACTTCTGTTGTGTGTGGATGCGTGTTACATGCATTTATGCTCATTTTGGTTTTATTTTGAGTGTGAGTGGGTGTGTTAAATGTGACAGTGACACTGACTTGTCTGTCAGTGGTGTATTTTTCTTATTCCCAGTGACATTTCTCTGGTTGTGTTCTCCTCTCTCTCTCTCTCTCTCTCTCTCTCTCTCTCTCTCTCTTTCTCTCCTTCTCTCTGCTCTACTCAAGTCTTTAATGAGCTCCTGGGGGGGAATTATTGCTCACATAATAAGCAAACTGCAGTGTTTCTAAAAAAACTCAACTCATGATCATGCTTTCTTCTATTTTACTTTCTCTTCACCCCTGTTAACCCTCCTTCCCCATGACACGACTCAGCATTTCGTGCCTCAAGGCAGAAATTTACGACATATGACTTTTTGGCCAAACCTTTTTGCTAATAATTCTGTCATTCAATCCACATTTGTGAACCACGTTTCAAAAGAATTAGCCGTTGCAAGAATCGATCTTTTGCATTCAGCCCGCACTCACCACACTGTGCCCTGCAATGCTGTACTATCTCCAAGGTGTTTGATACGAATGGCTTTGCGAGAGTGGGACCATGCAGCCTGATGTGGAATAGCTAACAGGGAGAAGGAGGCAGGAGCTCTGCACGTTCCCTGGCTTGAGCTACAGCTGCCGCCAGCTTCCTCAGCCTGGTTCCAGCACAGAGAGTGTTGTGGGGAGGAGGACGCTGTTCTCCTGCACCCCTCCGCCCTTCTCAGACTGTTATCTGGATGATCGTGGTCTCTCTACCTCACGACTGAATGATCCACTGTTTTGGACGATGGTCAGGCTAACGGCCTTCAGCCCTGAACACTGTTGGCAAGGAGCTTTTTCAGAAGCTCGGGGAACCAGGAGAGGGGGAGATGTACTAACTGTGCATCTACTATTGCCAGCGATCGCACCTGGCTCTGACGGCAACAAAAAGAAGAAGGGCACCCTCTATAACAGGAAGTGAACCCTCCATAACAGGAAGTGAGCCATGAGGCAGCCCACGTCCCACACTGCTGGAGAAGTGCAGATCCCACCTGCAGTGATTGCGTAATGCAAGCCATGATGTAACGAGGTAGGGCACCTAAGCACATTATACTGGAAAGGGAAGGGTGGAGGGTATGGGGATGGGGTGGCAGAATGGCAAGGGCGTGGCTGAGGGTATGGGGGTTGGTCTGAGTGATACGGGGCAAGGTGGAGAATGAGCAAGATCGAGGGTGGGGGGCAGGGCAAAGGGTTATGGGGGCTGCTTTGTCTGTACTTGCCTATGTCTGTACTGACCTGTGTCTGTCCTGGCCTGTGTCTGGGTCCTGTCCTTCTGTTGAGGCTCATTAGGACCCAGCAGACCTAGTCATCCGTCTGAGGAGCACAGTGGAACAAGAGCAGACAGATCAGCCAGGCGTGAAGAGGTAGAGAGAGAGAGTGAGAGAGAGAGAGGCAGACAGAGAGAGGGAGAGAGACAGAGAGGCAGACAGAGAGAGAGGGAGAGAGAGGTAGAAGAGGAAGAGAGAAACGGGAAAGGAGTAGATAAAGGAATGAAGAAGAGGAAGAGAGGCAGAAATGGGAGAAAAAGAAAAAATTAAAGAGAAAAGATGAGAAAGAAGATGAGAATGAAATAAGGAGGAAAGAGAATCAGGTGTTTCCAGTTGTTTGAGTACAGAATGAGGGATATAGAAGAACAAACAGTGCAGGTGATGGTGCAGGTGACGGCTGTGGGTGGTCTGGGGTTCTAAACCAACAGTTTCACTGACTCTTCTCAACCTCTTGGGGCATTCGAATTACAGTTTTTTCAAACTTTTTTATATAATATATGTTTTCTCTATATGGACAAAAAAAACTTTAAGCTATCAAACCTCAGTCATTTACAGTCTGACTACCAGAATCAGAATTCATCAGAATATTGATTTAACTGGATAAATCATTCACGCCTCTGTGCATTTTGTGAGAGGAAGCTACTGAGTGGGATACCCATGAGGTCACGAGAGATGCATGGCGTGTAATGTGCATTATAGCATGCACCAGGTGTGACTTTGGGCACGAGCCCGGTCCGTTGACTGGGGTCTGACACGCGATCCATCTCTTCTGCTCAGGCTAAATTACCAGAAACCTTGCATTTCCCGCACTGTAGCGGCGTGCAAGTGGCCCCTAAAGTAACAGTGTAAAAACAGCCATATGGTAACACTCCTGGAGACGCGATCCGATTTAAGATGGATAGACAGATAAAGGGCGGAAAGGGAGCAGTTGGATCTACTTCGTCCTTCATCTGCTGTAAGGGACGTCATTCTAGATCACCCAACTTTCAGTTTTTACTTTTTCAGATGAATGTTTGTTCCTTTTATTCCAACGTCGTAAGTTTAAAAAGCGTGGATAGCTGTGGGTTGATTTGTAAAAACTAAAAATAAAAACACCCGATCTTTTTTTCCTGTAGTGGCACATTTGGCACAAGTACCGAGAGTCCTTTTACATATATAAAACTAACACGTCAGAGTATATATTAGGCAAAACCATTTATAAAATTATCTAGTGAATCTTTTAAAAATACAAACAATTTACAATACTTGTCTCTTTAAACAGTGTCCTTAGGAGGAAACGCGGCCTACTTTGGAGCGCGAACGACAGCACATTTCCCCTCTCGATAAAAGCACAACGTATCAATTTGTACTCAGAACAAACACAGCACTTTATTACGCTAAATATTGTTTGTAAATGCTGTTATTTTGTATTCTACAGGATAAGACCCTTCAGCAATTACGGTGCCAACGTCATGATATTAATTTATGAAATACTTAACTGAAGAGGGTTGCGAGACAGACAGTTAAAAAGAAAGGCGATAAGAAACTGCAGGTTGAATTTTAATCGCTGTATGAGGGACCTTACTAGAGATGTTTGCTCTACCTGTGATAGAACGATAGTGCAGTAATTATAGCAGCCCTGAAATTAAATTAATCGCGCTCTGAATTTGATTTGCCTGCCGCAATTGCGTTTTTAAATACCCGGTCACTGAGGCGTTGACATCACTTTGACTACTTTTCCGAGGTTATACGCGTGCTTTGATGTCACCAACAATTACTCACGTACACCGCGAGCTGTCGTAGCTGATTTATTTTAAGAATTCTAATTAGTGAAAGGCAGTGTGAATTAAAGTGAGCGATTAGTCGCATACTCTACCCCGCTATTGCGCAACGGACTACCACACAAGTCTGACCCCCTGCAGCTGAGATATGAGATTCTTCTGCTAAGAAATTCATTAGCTTTGCCACCCCCACTCTGGACCTTTATATATGGTTTCACCGGTGATAGCATACTAATGTGTGAGATATTCAAGTCGAAGATAACTGAAACATGCGTTTACTGAAACATGCGAAGATAACTGAAACATGCGCCTGAGTTTAGCTTGAAGTTCAACCTGAACCCAGGGGTTAATGGTGGACCTCACTACCCGCCCTTCTTGGGTGGAGTGCCCTCCAATAGCGTCAGAAATAAATTGATTTTGGTTTCTAGTTTTTATACTCTCTGTTATTATAAAGATAAACGTTTTCCAATATATCAAAATCAAAAGTGGTTTGATCTTCTTGCACGCGCATCTGTCGTATAATTTCTTTGTTGTCTAGTTAAAGAGCAGTAAACAATTCACACCTGGTCAAAATGAAACTAAAATCTGGACTTCTGAAAAGAAAGGAGTAGAGACACTACAAAAAGAGAACAGGCAATTTCTGACAAATGTGTTTCTGGAAACCCGTGAGCCCAAACTGTCCCAAACACTAAACATGTGGTAACAAGCTAACTAGTAACTGACACTCATTTAATAACAAGTACTTGTGAATAAATTAGCGCAGGAATCATATTCAATACAGCAACCAGACGACGGTATTTGGGGGGAGGGGGATTAGGGGCGGTTGTTAAACCTATCTGGACCATCGACACAATTTTCTCAATTAATATGAATTCTAGGTTGCAGGAGAAAAAAGCTTGCAAGCTCGTTCTCTGTTACACCAATTTTGCAGATGTCTCCTGATAGTATTATTTCTCAAAGTCATTTAAGCTGTCATACTGTCGTGCTAATTCTGACTGTGTTGCAACGAGCATTTTTATTGGTTTGCTGTGCGTCTCTCCACAGGAACTGCGGCCAGAGCGCTCATTCCTCTGGGAAATAAAGGCCGAACTGCGGGGATTAACACGATTTGCCAAATGTCCGAGCTCAACACTATAAGCCAGTTAAAATCAAAAGAATCGACGCTGTAGCATATTCTATTCCATTATTATGAAGGCACGGGCCATACATGTGAACAGAAAACGGATGACGGTTTTAGAAAGGATGTCAGTGTTCTTCCTTGCTGCAGATTCTTCTTATTCTTATCAATATAAGTGATTCATTGTTATTAAAATAAATACACATGATTACCGGTTATTAGTATAAATATAAGTCATTAATAGATAGAATCTTATAATACTTATTCTTATTAATAATTGTGCTAACTTGGCTGTCTTTTTGCTGCCTAAAACACCACCCATTTACACCATCTAAAACACCACCCATTTAAACCAACTTATTTGCTTTTATTTCCCTCCTTCCAAAAACCTGCACATTGTTTTTTCAAAACAAGCCACCTACCACATTATAGCCTTTGTTGATTTGGGTGCAAACCACTCATAAAAGTCCAAATGTTAATAAAAAACTGAAAATTGCGATCTCTTATTTCTGCTTATTTAGTGTTCAGTATTACCAAAAGTGCCCTAAATCTGTGCTGCATGGTTCTTGCCACACTTAAAGTCCAGTGCTTTGTTCAAAAGTGTGCCCTGTTCACATTATATACATGTAGCACACTACTTTGGGTCTTTGGGTGGTGTCAGAAAGCATAGTGTGGAATATCCAGTGCACTATAATGATCCCACAATGTAGTGAAACAAGTAGTCCAGTAATGCTGTCCAATCAGTCCATCAGGAGGACCAAGGAATTAACCTCTTCGGAGATCTCATACGCCTGTTACAAGTGTGAGTATCAGGTTAACTGAAGAAACGGCATCGGTTTTTCAAAATCCTTTCTGTAATCACATAGGAGCAGTTTATAGTTAACTAGATGTGATAGCTCTCAGCTCAAATAATTTTGGGTTAAAAAGCTTTTTTACAACCTAGCTAGCCAGTTAGCTACTGAGCCAACTGAAGGTTCACATTACATCAGGGACCGATGAAAGCATTCCAGCTTAATCTGTTGCAATGGACTGTTATGACATTCAGATTGTTTATGCAATGCAATCTGCTGTTGCAGAGTAATAAACTAACACACATAATGTAGTGACCAAAGTCATGCACTACCTTATGAATTATGTTCCCTATAATAGGACTCTATGCAGTGATCCAGAGTTTCGCATGATGAAAATAGTCAATTGGGAATATGAAATATTCCCAGAGAGTTTTGGACACTGATAAAGGCCACATCCATAATATATATTTTAAAACTGTCCCCAAATGTCCCAATTAAACAAAAACATGTTTTGTTAAATCCCTTGAAAAGGTCGATTTGCACAGAAATGCAGTGCAGCGAGTCATTCTGCCTAAAGGAAATGATGTAAGTGTGTATTGGTGTTGGGTATACCAGTACAGAGCACTGCCCACGTTCCTTAGCCTCACTGTTCTCAGTAGTTTGGTACTGCAGCAGCTATACAGTTGGAAGGCGTTTCCTCTCAGCAGTAAACGTGGATCCCACTGATTTGATTTCTTCGGCAAATGTTTGATTGTAACAAAAATCTACATCCAATAAGACATTTGCAAATAAGCTCTGACACCTGTGGGATAAATAGGGCACTGCTAAATGTGCTAATCAGTTAGCCAACAGACTGAAGTAATGGACAGCAATGTAAATAAACAAACAGAGCAGTTATCTGCATAAAGCCCAGTTTAAATGTACATGTATGGTGTAAATGATTTATCTTTTTTTTTTTCATTTAAAGAATTGTAAAGATTTGTTTTTTGGGTTTCAGCTTACAGTTCTGAACAACTTTGTCCACCATTGTTTTCACTGCTGAAATGGAAACTGCATCAGGTTGCAATGCCCTCTGGGGAAGTTGTACTGCTGAAGTGGACACTTGTGTTCACTTGTTCCCTCACCCAACCTAGGGCTCATCTAACACTTCACTTAACTCAGTAAGGGAACGGCCCTTATGATGGCGCCAGGAACGAGGCAAAGTGGCCGATGGCGTGTTAAAACCGGCACCGAAACATGCCAGACAGGATCAGTGTACCAGTTTCAACAGACTTTTGGTCAATAGGTGGCGCTACAACATAAAAGCGTCTATATAAAATCGCCTCAAACTCATGTACCCTACATCCAATTCTGTCCAACCTTGATATGTGTGTGCACCACTACTCTTAGTTGGTTCTAGAAAATGTGGAGGACTCATAACCAGACAGAACTTCACCAAACTCAACATGCATGTGAGCACTTCCACACAACTGCACAACAAAAAATACTTCTGTTGATGTCACACCTCCAGTTTTAGATGTATACAGACAGGCAGGGCTGTACAGGAGAGTAAAGTAGGCCTGCTTTAAAAACTAGACTGAAGCTGTTTCACGAGAAATATTACCAAATAGCATTTGGCTTAAGGGCAATAACAATAAATAGAAGAGACAACAGCATCAGTATGTTTCATCTTCTACCAAATTGGCAATTTGATAATAGATTTGATTATACAAATATATTATTATTATTATTATTATTATTATTATTATTATTATTATTATTATCATTATTATTATTATTATTGCTGCAAAAACTAATCTTTTTAATATCTCATAAGAGTACATTAGAAGAGACTAGTCTGCTATTTCCAATGGCGAGCATGTAAAAATCACTGTGTCATATTACCTCACTGCTTAAAATTGCTTTGTAAACCATGAAGAATAAACAGAGAGAGAGAGAGAGAGAGCTTTAAACATGCTGATAACAGATTTTTACATGCCTACATTTTGCTCCAGCACAGCAGACACTGTAGCTGGTTATTGTGGACTGGTTTGTGATAACACAAAAATGTAGTGTCTATTTATAGCACAAGTATTGTCTGGGGGGTGGGAAAAAGGCAAGTGTGAATCACGAAAAGACCCGTGGAAAAGATGGACATCTTCATTCTGGCTGTTCAGTCAACATAATACAGACTCTGCAGACATCTGCAGTTATCCCAGTGGCTTGAAGTAATTTTGTCTGTTGTTTTATGCCTCAAGAAGAGACTGGGATCAAGGGGTAACACCTGACTATTTACATCAACACGGCAGGCTGTGTGCATATATATATATATATATATATATATATAAAATCTGTGAGTGTGTGTGTGTGTGTGTGTGCGCGCGTGCATTTGCTTGTGTTTTCTCACACAACAGTCCCAGTAATTGGAAGTAATTGCATGGTTTTGACTGCGGTGAAAACAGTGCATTACACTTGTACCCACTGATCTGAGCCGTTTAGCTGGAGTCCTTTAGCTGCCATTAAACTGTCATCAGGCTCAAATCTGTCATTGCTATAAAGGTCAGCAATCTTATAAGTCATCAAATATGGATGACGGTAAATATGAAGCAGGACTTTGGGGGAGGAGAATAACTGTGTGGTTTATGGTTGCCTAAGTGTTTGAGAGAAGTCCTGACTGCACCGGAGGCGGCAGCAGGAGCAGGGGAGAGTAGCGAGAGCTGAGAGACACATGTGCATATGTTAGAACTACTTGACCCTACATGCATTTACAGGATGCCTTGATAATGTGTAAAATCACAGCTTTAGCCAAACGTTAGCAAGGGTTGCCTGGTTACATTTACAAAAACACGTTTCAAATGAAATTTAAAAAATGTGAACAATTTTTTTTTATGAGAAAATCTAAAACTTGTAAAAAATGTATAAAATAGCAGTAGAAAATATGTAAGTTTGCATTCAAATGGATGAACTGGATGGTAAATGGCCTGCCATTGTAAAAGACTTCAAATAATTAATCAGTAATTCCTTGATGGTGTTCTGTGTTCTGAACACTGTAGATGTTTGTTTGTCTCAGAATGTGCAGATTTACATTATTATACATCCTAATTCACATTATTATACATCCTAATTCACATTATTATACATCCTAATTCACATTATTATACATCCCAATTCCAAACCCAGAATGCAGTTCTTCAGGTTTGATCTTTTACAGATCCTCACAGAATCATTAGTCTGTGTGCAAACTGTCCAATTAGCATTGAAGGTGCTCTGATCAACTCCTGTTCCGATATAATACTTCAGCAGTGATTCCCTTCCTCTGACTGGCCCTTTCCACATGATCCTGGGTCCATGTTTGAAGTAACTAAGTCCTTAGTTCCACACACACACACACACAACACACACACACACACACACACACCTGTCCCTTCCTTGCTCCCCGTCACCCCCAAACACCTCACACGCACACACCACACCCGACGTAGCCATTGAAGATGATGAAGACTCTCCATCTGACATTTAGTAACCTTTTCTACAGAGAAAATGGAGAAATGGAGATGCAAAAGGAGGTGTGGGGAAAGAGCTACATGTGGCATTCTACCTTGTGCCTCCATCACCACATGTGCTCCACCTCTCCTCGAGACCACCTGGCTTTGGCACAGTTCTTTCTACAGACAGTTCTTTTGTGCAGAGGCCCTGCTCAAGGTAAAATACTTTTTTATTAGTTCTTTTAAGCCACAGAGAACGTGTGTACAGGATGATCCGCACTACACCAAAGGATACATCAGTAATTTGCAGCACACTGAACTACTAACTCCTCCTTACAACAGCAAAGATACTGCAGGACCAATCTGGTCCTTCTTGAAAGCAGACCTGCAGCTAACTAGACTGAAGCGCCTCCGTGAGAAATATGACCAAATAACATTGATCTTGAGGACAATTACAACAGTATAATCTCTTTTAATTTAAGCAAGAAGAATTCAGTGACTATTACTTGCTCAGTCTTTGGAAAGTCAGTAAAAGTTACCAGACAATACTGCCAAAAATGTATTTGTTAATAACTTAGACACACTGTGTGGGCTATGTGCGTTTGAGAGAGGGAGAAAGAAAAAGTGAGAGAAAAAGTGAGTGAGAGAGAAGAGAGAGAGAAGAGAGAGAGAGACAGAGAGAGAGAGACGTCATTGAAACACAGGGGTCCTTTACGAGGACTAATGTGTGATCACAGGCCTGAGAGAGCAGCACGTCACACGTAAATGTTTACGCGTCCGGCTGCTTGCTGTGACGCGGTGACAAACGGACGGTGGGGTGAAAGCTTCCACGAGCAGAGCGCGAGCTGCTGGCTCCGTGCCAGGACTCCGTCTGCGGTTATTTTCAGCAGGCATCTTCACCTCACAGCCTGTACGTCACACGGAGACTCACGACGGCTCATCCGCTGGCTGCAGACTCACCTGAACCGTACAGTCTCGAAGGACAGAGAGATACAGGAACACTCGCCGCTTTTCTGCGTCAGTTCCCAGATGGCTCTGTACCGCATGCCTCACAAAGCACAATAGACGCAAAATGGTAGATTTTTTTTTTCCTATTCCGCAGGGTATTATTCTCCAGACTGGAGTCTCAGAAACTGGAGTCTGAGTGTCTAATCCAACTAATGGGTGATGTCTGTCTACTTATGCAACAGGAAAAAAGCACTAGAACACAGGGCATGAGATTAAGTGGATACATGCAAAGACTGTGCTCTCTCTCTCTCTCTCTCTCTCTCTCTCTCTCTCTCTCCTTTTCACCCAGCTGATTAGACAGTAGTTTAACCCTAAAAAAGACATTCACCAGAACAGATTAAAAAACAGAAAGAAAGAAAACAGCCCCATACAAGACTCTGTACCCCCCACTCTCCATATAAACAATATGCAATTTATTCTTAATTTCATCTCTGCAAGGGAGCCACTTTGGTCTCAGGTTAGTGAGCGTGAACATGCTTTTGTGTACCACCCTGCTTCCTGCACATGACCTGGATAAACTAGTACATAAAGAAGAGGGCATTTAAGCTAACATTCAATCAAACAGGCGCTGATATCTATGTAAGCACTGGTGTGTTTTAAAATAGCATATACAAAACTGTCTTTCTATTTATCATTTGACTTGGCACTAAGAGATGCGCAAAGATTTTTTTTTTTAAGTATTGTATAATGTATTTTAAAAACTGTAAAAAATAATTATTGTCTTTTTATAAAGTCATTATTAAGTCTTTGGTATATTTTCATGTTATAGATGTTTGCTTCTAATATTGTGTGTGTGTGTGTGTGTGTGTGTCTGTGTCACAAATGTGATACAAATGTTAGTACCTGAAGAAGAACACAAGTGTGAGTATGGAACAGATCTGCTGTATTAGGAAACATTTCAGCTTTTAATGTTCACACTGAGCTGATGTGTAAGATAATCCCCTAGCGGCTGCGGTTCAGAAGTGTGATGACTGTGTCAGTGACATCACCACATAAAGGATACAAGGACTTAATCATTAATATTGAGTGATGCTGTGAAGCTGTGAGATGTTTGTCTGTCCTGGGGATCACATGCATGAGACCAATCACCAATGGAATTTTACATGTAATGTACAGCACAGTTACTGTGGTTCACTATACCTACAAGTTATCAGTCAGTTCAACATATTTTGAAGTTAAAGGACTGCTGGTGGCTTGTTTTCAGAGGTTTCTTTCGTGAATTAACACATGCACATACACAGCAGGTGATGTCTGATTATTGTATAAATGTGAATTTTACTTTATGCTGTAATTAAAAGCAGTTGCATCAACTGTGTTCACCAATGCATTTATATAGTACAAGCATATCTGAAAAACATCCAGTTTTCTCATGAAAGAAGCCAACTAAGGTTAACACAGCATACACATGGTGTGGGAGTCCGGAACCTTCGAGCCACTGGCTTCAGAGAGCAGTAGTAGTGATCCCAGCAGAAGCAGTGATGTTAATAACCTTAGATCTGGCTGTAAAAACGAATGGCAGTTCTATTTAGTGCAACGTCAGAGGATGTTATCACCAGCACTGCAGTGAGCCTAGTTTTTTTCCGTAGGATATTTGACATCTTTTGCAAGACTCACACACTTGATTTGTGAGATGACATGACATCAGTTTCCTTAAGAACTTTATTAAGGTTTTTTAACACCTAATGTTCTTAATACATGTTTCGATGTTCATATCACCATGCCAAATTACATCTGAGAAAAAGAGTCTTTTCAATAAAGCCCCGCCCACTCTTATTCAGGGAAATATTGCCATCATTCTGAAAACTCTCCAAAAGTCACTGGCACAATACAGGTAAGTAGAACAAATGTGACTAACTGTGCATAGTTAAATTGTGAATAATGACCCAGTAATAATGAATAATTGCTTTCATCTGTGCTTTTCATGTGAATTACTGCAATTAGTGTGCAATGCAAGACAACAGGGCTTGTAGGCCTCTGTTTTATTGTGCGCTGGCTGAAGTGCCTGTTCTGTTTTGTTGAGTATTTCGGGGTTATTCGCTTTGCAGTCACACCCCTTTAAACAGGAAGCGATTTAAACCCTTTCAGGATGGGTTTGAGCACTCGTTGCTCTGGCCTTTAACTAGCCAAAGCATGAAGATGTTCAATTACACATAAACACAAACTTTTGCACTGACAGTCGTTTCTGCTTGTGTATCAGAATAATTAGATTTCTTTGCCTAATACTTACCTAAAAAAAGCAAAAAAAAAAAAAAAAAAAAGCCCTACGCTTGAGTTCATTTGAAGAGAAAAGCAGTTGTGTTTTGTTTGTGTGTGTTTGGGCTGAGGCCCCTGTTCACGGTGTGGCTTTAACTCAGTGCTTGGTGTAAGCACACATCCTTGTGGCAGAACAGAACGGGCTGTTTCCTACCTCTCTCACAGTGTTTTGACCACGCATGAGTGCGGCTTGTTTCTTTAATAATAATTTTTAATGAGCTCTTCCCTTCGATATTTCCCTCTGCAGGCAGCTCAATTAATGCCTCGTTCCATATCTCCACATCTCAAGTGCTGAGAACCCCCCAGAGTACACTCACCAACCCCCCCCCATGTATTCATACACACACACACACACACACACGCACACGTGCACACATGCACACACACACACGCACATGCACACACACACACACACACACACACACACACACACACTCACTGCACCACCCCTTCCTGTATTGGATAAGGGTAAGCTGTTGTTTTTCTGAAACCAAACTCAGTCTGGGTTTCACTCCCCCAGGTGACACCATGATGAATGGGGGGGGGGGGGGTGGGGTGCATGGAAAATCTTCCCATTGTGTATTTTTCATTGGTGTTGGATCAGGAAGACAACAGACCACAGGAGCTGAACCCTCTACATCAGGCCTCAGTTCACCCTTCTTAGGTTCAGCACCTTGGAAGAGCTGCTGTTTAGTAACTTTACTTCACAGATATGTTCCTCAACGGACTGCGGGAACGTTGAACACGTTAAATACTAAACCGAAAATA
>JAOYMR010000026.1:23185484-23201458 GCA_025802075.1 Tenebrosternarchus preto | reverse complement strand
CCCCCCCCCCCCCCCCCCCCCCCCCCCCCCCCCCCCCCCCCCCCCCCCCCCCCCCCCCCCCCCCCCCCCAAAAGTGTGTGACTCATTGGCCAGTATTAATCTGTTCCTGTAAATGATCTGACTGGCACTCTGCTCTTCTGTAACCACTGGCTGTCAGAGCAATAAGAGTGTGAGTCTCAGTGAGGACATCTGTCCCTCACTCTCTCTCTCTGTCACTCTCTCTCTCCTTCAGTCTTTCTGTCTCCTTCACACTCTTTCCTTCACTCTCTCTCTCCTCTATCCCTCCCTGCCTGTCTCTCTTTTCTCCTTTGTCTCTCTCTCCATCTGTATCAAGCTTGCCTTGCTGTCTGTGCCTGTCTGTCTCTCTCTCCGTCTCCCTAGAGATGGAGATAAGACTGGTGTACAGGGGGCCTTCACACAGCACCACCCTCAACAAAGAGCCCCATTATCATCCTGTCAAAGGCATTGCTGCTTCAGGTCTGCTCCACACACACACACACACACACACACACACACACGGGCCTGCCTTGACACACACACAAACACACGGGCACCCACACAAACACAGATTCCAAGGACATTCCTAGTGGATGAGGGAGAACATGCGCGCGCACACATACACACACACACACACACACACACACACACACACCTTTCTCTAGTTCTTCTGTTTCTCTCAAATACAATCTAATGATTGGCAGTCTGTTTTTCCCCCTGTAATCTTTAGAACAGACAGAAATTTTCTCACGTATAGGTACTCTCAATTTTTTCTGTATCTCTCTCACTCACTCTCTCACGCATGCGCACACAACCACCCACTCACACACTCACACACACACACACACAAACTCTCTGGCGGTATGGTAGGGGGCTATTTTTCCATTGCTAGGCGGGGTACATGGGGAGATGAGAGTCGGTTGGTCTGATTGGTTCGTGTGGCCGAGGTGAAGTCTCTCAGTTAGTGAGCACACCGCCAGCTCCCCAAGGTCTACCGCAAAGAGGCTCATCTCTCCAGAATGCATTACCATGCCATTTCTGTCTCTCTCTCTCTCTCTCACACACACACACACACAGTGTTAAGCACTTGAACTGGTGCATGGGAGCCTGAATCACTAATACTGAAGATCATTTCCCTGATTCAACCGACACTTCCCATTTCCCTCAGCTCCCGGGACTGCAGATATAAATCTTTCCCATGCACATCTGTGTGTGCGCGTGTACCGAACGTCTTTCCGGCTGTATTTATCAAATTCCAAAAAATCTATTTCATCACATATTATTCCAAATGCCTTTTGTCAGTTGCCGATATTGAAGTCTCCACGAGCTCTTCAGCTTTAAGAAGATTCACAGAGGGACTTCCTCACCCAGAGCGCTGGCCAGCACTGGACATACAGCTAACCTACAACTATCAGTCTGCAAGTTACCACAGGCCTCAGGATCAAACCCACATCATTTGAAATCTCAGTAAATATTCCCACATTAAGCTCCTTCTACACTCCTGCAGCATGGTTTTTTTTTTTTGTTGTTGTTGTTGTTTTTTTTACTCTTTAATAGAACGTACTGCTGCAGTGGAATGGAGCGGGTACAACGCAGCGCCAAGCCAATTAATTCTACCAAGGACGAGTTCTGGGAGCCCACGTTGCCATGCAGGTCACGTGACTCCAGCAGAACCCTGCTGGATGAGACGCAGATTAATGCCAGCTCGCGCTCAGCCGCCAGTCCTCTCTTCGTTAAGAGCACATAAGAGGAGGCAGGGGCAACACGCGCTCCTCTAAAGGCAGTACTCATTTTCCATTCTGCTTTAAACAACCGAAAACGTGTACGTTTACATCCGTTAGTAGAACAGCACACCCTAAACTTTGTCGGTACCCGTCTCATTCCCAGTCACTGTTAATGAAAGAGACATTATTTGTAATGCAATAAAGAAAACGCAGGACAGATTTGCTAGGCCTAAGTAAATGACTCCGGTAATTAAATGTGCAGTGATTACTGCATGTTGCGTCGTAGCTGAACCAAACAAACTGGAGCGCTGATCACTCTCCAGTGGAATAAATGGAGCGTGTCACGAACTGCACGCGCCAACCTCTCCTACGCTTCTTTTCACTGTCTTTCGCGCCGCACATGACAGCGGTATAATAATTGCCGAGCAAACAATAATCCGTCTCCATTCTCCCCCACATCCGGTTGTAGCTAGGGGCTGATAAAATACTGTACTGCCTTTTTTGAAAACCATCTGAATATTTCTTTGGCAGAAAATCGCATTACAGGGCTATTAAAAAGTAATTATTTGTACATAAATTCCCTGGGAGTCGGCGGTGGATGCTGGCAGTAGTGGTGTAAGCGGCTCGATACAAAGGCAGTTAGAAGACGCTCTTTTCGGTGCGCGGCGGGTTTATTAAAAAAGCAACCGGCTCCTTCATCATTCGCCGAGCGACGCCGTGTCAGCCCGCTCATATTTTGTAGCTCATGCTAATGTAATTACCGCGGTTTTAGCGCTGTCAGTGTGGAAGGGAGGCGCTCATTACCAGTCTTATAAATGTTTATTCCGCTGGGTTGCGGCGGACGCACAGGCTCTCGATTCTGGAGGTCTTTTCTGGATCGAGCCTCAAAGGAGACGGCGGTCCTATTAGTGTGACGGAGGTTTCACGCTGTAAACACGGTACGTGTCTTCACTGGGAAGATGATGAGCAGAACGCTGGTCGAAAGCTGCGACTCCCACACCGATTTTAGCCGATTAGCCCTCAGATATATTGTTTTGTCTACAGTGCAGCTGGAACAGGTTTTAGCAGGACTGCACCCGTCTTGCTGGCCCTCTCTGTTCCCGCAGCCAGGGCACATTAGCAGCAGACACATGCCCTCAGGCACATACTGGCACATGCCCTCCTAACACCACTGCCGACTGCTTGAAGCCTCTGATTCACTTCCGATTCTGAATTAGAACGCAGGCCGAATTGATACTCGATTTATAATTAGTGCTAATGGCTGCGTGTTTACCCAGCAGATTAGGCCATACAACTGAATGTCAGCTTCACTCTAACACCTGTAACATGTCTCAGATCACCAGTGATATCCTTCACATGAAGTTAGTGTTGTACTACCGATTGACAAGAGCCTCGGTACTGGTACAAGACAGAGGTTGAAGGAAACAGACTACAGAAGTTAGCTACAAGTTAGCCGTATATTATGGTTATAGCAAAGGCTTGAAGTATGTTGTGAATCAGAAGACTATTTTCTGGTAGTATTCCAGCTTAGAGTACATGAATTCGGGTCTATCTGAGCTACCCTGGATATTCCAAGTATCCCTAACCACTTTTTGTAAGTCGCTCTGGATAAGAGTGTCTGCCAAATGCCGTAAATGTAAATGTAAACAGGTTAACTGTTTTCCTTCAGAATAGAATAACAAAATTGTGTACTCTAACCCTAGCATTAGCCATATGCATAAACATAGTATATTGCATCTAGATATGCAGTATGAATTCAGTGTGTGTATGACCCTAGGAAATGGCCCTGATCCATGCTACCATGTAGGTCTTATTCACCTGAGATGGACAGAGTCTGGCTGGAGAATTCCGGGTGTGGGGGAGGGGGCTGGTGCTGGATTTGGCTGGATTGATCTTTGCAGGCGCATCAGACATTGCTGTTTGCCGATCAGGCAGCCAGGATAGAGAAACGGTAATGAGCCAGTTCTCCTGTAGGGCTAGCAGGCACGTCTGCACCGTCAGGTGGAAGCAGAAGACAGAACTGCCTCAAAACTTCACTCTGGGTTTTAGTTCCACATCTCTATATCCAGACTGGAGGTTGGACGAGGGGCTAATGATGAAAAAGTATTTACTTTCAGCAGTGGGGAAAAAGAACTCCAGCTGTTTTCAGAGTGAGAGTGAGTAGCTGGAGATGTTCAGAGTAGCCCATCATTAGTCACTTCAATCTAGTGATGTGCAAAGCACCATTCTAGAGATGCTCTTTATAAATCCACCGGAGTTTTTGACCCAAATGCATGCCTTGCAAAAACAAAACAAAGTGAAACAAACATCCACTTAATCTTTAACCCACAAGTCTGTGGAAAGGTACAACAACACGGAAGAAGCAGTAACGTCAGGTGGCAAGATGGTTTCAAAATGTGAGTGACTTGGTGGAGTTTCTGAATACGAGTTGGCAGGTGATGGGTGTAAGACAAACCCAGGAGGGCGATTTTGTTACACAAGCAGCATGAGAGTAATTTAATTAAGTTGGAATGGTTTCAGGGGACAAACCATAAATACCTAATCTGAGATGACTCATCCAACACTGAAAATATCTACTGCAGTATGGGTTTATGGGATAGCAGAACTCACGAACGAAACCCAATGGGCCTGAGGCTCCAGAGAGAACAGCAGGTTAGGCTGGGAGGGGCGTGCTTCCCCATGGCAACCACCTGCTATGCCCCTTTGGGGGTGGGGCTTCGGTAGGCTCCCATTTCCACAAATCAGAGCCTAAAGACATGGTCCTGCCGGAGCTACAGCAGCTGATCAAAGGCTTGCTTGCAGCCTCAACCCTCACTGCCCGCACAAGGTTACGTACGAGGAAACTGAGAAGTGATGATTGGTTCCTTAGGCTGCAGCTGTAATGCAGTTATCCTAAGGCTTTACTGTATTTGCTGGGTAATTATGTGCTCTTGTTTTGCCCAGCTGTGAATGAGAGGCGTTTCTCAGCGCCTTGCCAGATGCTCTGTGATTTGGTTATGACTCTGTAAGTGGCTCGTTCACTTTTTCAGTCATGCACAAAAATGACCATGCCTGAGTAAAAAAAAAACAAAACAAAACATAACAACCCCCCCCCCCCCCAAAAAAAAAAAAACCCACTTAAACACTCAAAAACATGATTGGCCATTTAGCGCTTGATCTAGCGCGGGTGCGGGCATATGCCAGCAGGCTATTTATAAACACTTCCTGTGTGTGCTGGCAGAGTGGCATAGCTCTGTGACCTTCCCAGAGAGTGGAGGAGCAGGGTAGGCATGCACCACCCAGAGCCACGTCGGTGTGCACAACACAGGCAGAGGAGTTCCACGACCCATCTCTCTGTTTCTCTCTCTTCATCTCTCTCTCTCTTTTTCTCTGTCTCTAAGCCTCTCTCTCCACGTCTCTCTCTCTCCCCATCTACCCTCCTCTTGCATCTCCCTCAAGCCACTGCTCTCCGCTTCAAATTGCTCGGCCTGTTTTACCGTTCGAGGGCCGGTGAATCACACCCGAGACTACGGGGAGTGCTGACATTTAAACGACGCAGATGAGAAGCAATTAGCATACTTCACAAAACAATCCGAACACACAGACCGCACAGCTGATCAAACTGCGACACCTCCGGTGTGCTTCCCAACCGGCCCGCGCTGGAGAACTGCAGTCTGGCTGGGCTCCACCCACGCTGGTGCTTCCTCAGCAAGAAAATCCACCTGCTCCACCTGTCCAGCCACATCTACACGCTTTTGTACCCAGATAGAGTCTGGTATCTGCTAACAACATTAAGTGATGTGCATCTCATGAGCCAAAGTTGGCGACAAAAAAATAGTTCTGAAAAATGACTGATATTTTAACAAACGCAGTTATTTCGCTTCACACATACACACACACACACATCCCTTTTAAATTAGGCATCGCTGTGTGCCAGATGTATAGCACACTGGGTTCTGTGAAATCATTGCTAGTGTGTAAAACAAGTTTACCGCTCTCTGTGTGAGTCATCCACACATGTGTATTTATGGATCCCCACACTGTTGTCTCTGGCAGCTTCAGTTATATGAAATCCGGTGTGATTACATTTTCAAATAAAGCTCATTTTCAAATATAGTAAGTATAAACGTATATTATCCATGTTGAGCTTATTATTCAATTTCAATTTATTATTCAACTTCAACCCATCTGTTTTACATGTGTTCCTGGCCGATGCACGCACACACACACACACACAAAGGCATGTATACACATGCATGTGAACACAAAATTGCTCAGCGTAAGGATGCTGGAGGATGTCAGTAACCACCCACTTTTTGTACACACCATTGGCTGTAGTTAGGCCTTGTCCAAACTGTTTTGGTCAGGTCCCATTGTGCGTGTTGAATCTGCGTTGGTGGTCAGCCACGAGGGAGAGTTTACTGGACTGGATGTTCAGTCTAAATCTCCCTCAGTGAGAAAATGTAAAAACAAACTGTACTTTTGTTCTGGAGAACAGGCATTTGTTATTACCTTGATGTTACCACATGCAGTTTTCTTGAAGAAAGGAGCTCAAGAAGAGGTAAGAGTCCCTCAGAACTCAGGAAGCTCGTTATAAAAAGCTTCACCGGACGTGTTCTTTTGAGACGTTTCCTTTTCGCCGTACATCAGCTGCAGCCTGTTTGGTGTGCTTGAGTGTAAACACACACTTAGTGACGAGGGGCAACGGCCATCACCAGCTTCTCGCAGGTGGTGTGTTTTTTTTGGAGTGTCAGTGTGGTGTGTCCCCAGCCGGACCCCTGCGGAGCCCTGCACTCCACAGTTCTAGCGCTTGGAGAGCGTATATCAGGATAGGTGGGGCAGGGGGCACTCAGGAATAAGAGGCTGGATCACTAGTGTCACACTAAGCAGGCAAAGAATAATAGAATCTGCATAATGCTCGCCCATCCCTTCTCCCTGAACCCCGCAGGGCTGGTGGTAATATATGGAGGCTCTCTGGGTGCACAGGGCTACTGCACTTGTTTACAGGAGATATAAACTGCTGAGTAAACTGCAAACAAAGCAGCCAGAACGATGTGTAATGGCCTCCTCCCCCATCTTCAGCACTCTCTCTATCTTTCTCCCTCCCTCTCTCCCTCTTTCTTTCTCCCTCTCTCTGTCTTTCTCTCTCTCTCTCTCTCTCTTTCAAGCCAGAAATCCAGCTGGCTGAGACCATTTGCTATTTTCTACTTAAATCTCAACAGCCTAACAGCAATTCTGTTTTTTACAACAAATATTTTTTTCAGTCTCTGAGTAAAATGTCTTTCACTGGTCATTTCATTAAATGATCTTGGGGCGTAAACTAGCCACCCCTGATATCCTCCTCGGGCTTTTCAATGTTTCTGTGTAAGGACAAGTCTGAGTGAAAACTTCGCAATTCAGTTACACACCGGTAATTTCTGATCCAGTTATGGCATGTTCAATTCAACCAGTCCCTTATCAGTGCCAGAGTCACTAACTAACAACCCTTATCCTGTACATCACAGACAATATTCACTGCTACATGTGAGTCTGTAGAACTGTTAGAAGAACATAAACCTAACGCTGGCCCGAGACTGGTTCAAGACCGGCCTAAGACTGGCCCAAGACTGTGTGCATTGTGAGAGCTGAGTGAGCGTGTAATGAGTGCATGGATCAGAACAAGGCTCAGGGAGTGTGGAGTCTCATAACTGAGCTGCGGTAGGATGAATATCCTCCTTTCAGAGGGAGCTGAGCCCTGATTATCAGCCTGCTTGGCAGAGAAGACAGGAGCTTACCTGTTCTCTGGATGTAATATGAAGAGCAGACCACCAGACCAGATTTTACACACCGGGTCCTAAATCCCCTATAATTGCCTGCAAATCTGAGCACACTATTGTTGAGCCTAATCCTGAAGTTTACTTGTGTGTGTGTGTGTGTGTCTGCTTAAGTGATGCTAAGCAATCATATTTCCCATTGGCCCTAGGACACATATTACTGAGCCACAATGTCAGGTGTCATGGCATCTTTATGAAGCACTTGATGAATAAGAACAGATTACATAAACCGAGTTTCTTTGAAGTGTCAGCGGAGAAGTTATCCGGCACTTACGAAATGTTTCTCCCTCGTTTTATCTCCCTTCTTTATTTTCAGTCTGATGTTCCTCCCACAGCCAAATAATCCATTGTCTTGTCAATACAGATTAATTATTGATGTTCCACGATTGGTTTTTATTTTTTTTTCCCTGTTTGTCTTCACCTAGCTAGTGCCCTTGGCAGTTGAATTAATGGAACTGCAAGCATTTTTTTTTTTTTTTTACCTTTTTAATTAATAGTCATCTTGTTTGTGTGGAGAACAGTAAATATTCATAAGTGGAGGTGGAAGAGGCATACACAGAGGAGCCATCAAAACCCAGAGTCACTGACTGGGCGACTGTCTGACAGGCAGACAGACAGAGTCACTGACTCAGTTTCAGGGCTGAATACAGCACAACAGCATCCAGCATTACTGACAGCTCGGTACAAACTGAATATGTGGCCCAAGGTGACTGATGAATACACACTCGGACGTACAGCTTTGTTAAACAAAGAGCAGACGTTCTCTCTGTAAGTGCTGTTTGAGGTGCGAGGAGGGGGAAAGGGGAGGGGCTTTGCATCTGCACGGTATGGGTAACCAGCAGGGGGCGAGCAGGAGTTTAATGGTAAACACACTGCGCAAAGCAGCTGTCCTCATCTCCACAAACAAACACACACACACACACACACACACACACTTTTGTACTGAAAAGCAGAGTGGCAGATGCTGTTACAGGCAAGTCAGCTTGAAGCCCCCTCACTTTTAACATATCCACCCACCCACACACACACACACACACATACACACACAGGTATCATCAGTATGTGGAAATATTTTGGTCTGTGTGGGTTTTTGCAGGTCAATCTGAAGCATGTTTCAGTTCATCTCCCCCTCTCTCTCTCTCTGACCAAGACCAAACTGCAGCTCGCTCTGGTTTACAAATGCCGGTCCCTGCTCTAACACACAAACAAGCCAAACCCTGTGCGCCCACACGGGCAGAGGGAGTGCGTGAGCCACAGCAGCAGTGGTGCCCGGGTTTAGCATGGTAGCTCTCGAGCTTCTGCTCTGTGCTGCTCAGTATGCTAAGAGGATCTGGAGGGCTCACAGTCAGTTCTCTCCTGCTGTGAAGGACTAGCAGTGATGGAGTTGACAGACCAACAGAGAGACCCACTGACACCTGCCAATCTGGAGAAACCACACCCCTCACCCCCATGCCCCACCCCTCCCCGCCTCCATGCCCCCTCCCCTGTGGCACCCCAGTATGTCATGTGATCGAGCTTGCAGACAGCAAATGAACCAAACCCATCCTCAGGACTAAAAGAAATCGGCACTTACAGACAGCATGTACTTATTGTGAGTGCATCCTTCAGCAGAAGCAAACACTTAAGAAACTTATTTGAGTACAGTTTAAAATAGTCACACAAATTCAATACGTGAAATGTTTTTGTAAAAATTTGTGTTGGGTTTATTTTATCTGGTCAGTCTTACAGAGTCGGTTAATTTTCCTATTACTGACAGATATAGGATCAGACTACACATCTAAAATTATTTTAAGAGACTGCAAATTGCAAAACTACTTCTCAGCCTTAAAATATGTAGCTAAGGACAATGGGTATAGATGATTGTTTTTTAGATTTTGGAGCACCAAATTCAATAACACCAGAACGCCACTGATAACAGTAAACAGTTTAAAGGCTTGCGGTAGCTCTAAAATAATTATATTTCATTCAAACTACACTGAAGTAAAAATACCATCCATACAGAAACTGGAGAAAAAGTGCAATACTCAGATAGAATATCCTAAGGGTAGTCAGTCTGTTGGGGTTCATCACTGTTCTCTGCACTTAATGCTGATCTCAGGTCAGTTGTGTCCTGACTTTTTTTTTTTTTTTTTTTTTGAGCATGAGCTTCTGAACCTGGATAAACTCAGACACACACAGCCTTGTTGGTGTGTTAGCAGCTGACACCGCAAGCCCATGTAAGCTTCACATTGTTACAAGCCCAGTCTGAGTCCCTGTCACTCAGTTTAGCTGCTCCTGATTGGTTGGCTCTGCACCTCTGTCTGGATTGGTTGGTTTTGACTCGATTATTCCTATGAATCTACCAGAAGGCGCAGGAACCTACTGTTGCATTTCTCGTTTGAGCACTCCATGTTCAATGTTTTGTGTTTCACGGTCAGCGGGATTCTTGTCGACGTGGTCTTCAGCCGTGTGGCTTTAATTCATCCCCAGGTCGTAACACACGGCCCCATGAAACCGAAACAGACGCACGTCTAAAACACTCCCCGACAGCACGCTGGCCCGTATATGAAATCAGCCAAGCCCTTGAGAACCATAACCACACAAAGATAACAGCAGAGCAGAGGAGACCAAGGGCAGCTTGTGTTTGAACACTGACAGGAACTGCAGGAAAGAACTGCCTTCCATGACATTACTACTAAATATTCACCCACCTACTACTTCCAGGTGTGGAACACCAAGATCCGCGACATAATATGAAGCTAATGTGCACCTTGAGTGGTCTTAAGTACAATTAACATTTTTGCCAGTGGAATTACCATTTAAATAAGATTTAAATATAATGTATATTCTGACTGTTGTGATCATAAAGATTTAAATATATAAAGTTTATTCAGCTTTGATTACAGTCTTTTACAACTGTATTTACTAATACTTAAGATACTTTTTCAAAACTCTAAACACAGCAACACATCTACCTATACAAATAGCCAAATAGTTCATTTCCTGTTCAAAAGCACATAAATACCATCTCTGCAGGTCATAATACAAAGTTTTCTCTACACAAAGAAACAGTTTTCTCTACATACAGTAACAGTTTTCTCTACATACAGTAAAACACAGCAAACTTGGTTCAGTATCCAGTCATTCTTTCAAACACAAGCGCAGATTATCTGTTCAAGAGGAACAATCACAGCACAACCACTGTCAAAAAACCTAACAACTGATGGCATTACAGAAACAGTATTACATGTAACATTTCACTCTCTCTCAGCAAACAACAAACATTATAACATCAGTTGTTTTCTTATACATTTATTTTTCCTGTAATCCACTACAATTGTACTTTTTACTCAGATGTATGCATTTTGGGCAACATACTGTCTACACAATGAGTGATGTTTACCTACTGTATGGAATATAGACAACAAAGAGTCTGACAGTTTTGTAGTAAAAGGTTATATTTTACATAGTAAGGACATGAAATTATATATTAATAAACACTATAGAGTTCAGGCAATAGCTGTCAGCCTAATGCTTTCCACATTGTGAAATACCTGGTTATTTTCCATTACAGTATTTTGGTCTGAATTTCTCTTATTTTATTCCATTGTCAGCAATGCCCGTGTCTAAAACGGCTCCTGGTCTTCACTCAGGAGTTTTCCCCTTCCCCTAGAGGGAGGAAGACATTTACGGTAAAGAAATAAAAATACAACCTACGTATTAGCACTGGGTCTGGTGGCCTACAGTTAGTGTAAGATATAGCATCAGTAGGACTACACTTGGAAAATGTATTCTTTACCTGTTACTGTAGTTTGTTGAAAAGTCTGGATAATGGAAGCCATAATGAGGTTAGGATGCACTCTTACACCAGCCTCAGTGATAGACCAGGGTTTGGTCTAGGAGAGTTGCTCTACAGTCATTTGATCAGTGACAGTAGTTCTTACCCTTCATTGAACACAACCACACATTATTACAGTACTCCTCCTCCTCTCCACTCTTACAGTACTCCTCCTCCTCTCCATTATTACAGAACTCCTCCCCCTCTCCATTATTACAGAACTCCTCCCCCTCTCCATTATTACAGTACTCCTCCTCCTCTCCACTCTTACAGTACTCCTCCTCCTCTCCACTCTTACTGTACTCCTCCTCCTCTCCATTATTACAGTACTCCTCCTCCTCTCCATTCTTACAGTACTCCTCCTCCTCTCCACTCTTACAGTACTCCTCCTCCTCTCCATTATTACAGTACTCCTCTCCCTCTCCATTATTACAGAACTCCTCCCCATCTCCGTTCCTACAGTACTCCTCCCCCTCTCCATTCTTACTGTACTCCTCCCCCTCTTCCTTATTACAGTACTCCTGTCCCTCTCCATTAATACAGTACTTCTTCCCCTCTCCACTCTTACAGTACTTCTCCCTCTATCCCTTGCTCTGGCTCAACAATTCCTCTTCCTTGTCCAGACATAATTTTTCTTTCCTCTGTCACTCTCTGCTCCTGTGTCCACACTGACCAAACTCAGTCCAAAAAAGTCCCTTTTTACGTGTCCATGTCACTGATAGCACCTGGCTGCGTCTCCACCTGGGATCAGCTGTGGTTGGGCTATTACTGCATTTTATTTCAATGATCTGCACATTCAAAAATGTGTATGAGTTTAACAGTAATAACTTTCCACCTGCCGTTTTCCTGTTTTGCTTCTATTTTGTGTTTTATACTATATTTAAGGTTTTGAACAGTTTTCATTTTTGACATGCTGTGAACAAGCATTAGTAAATATGACAAGAAAGATTTGGTTTTTGGTTTTGTATAACATATGTACAGAACAACAGACTGGTGTATTAATGGTATAGTCCACAACAGACTGGTGTATTAATGGTATAGTCCACAACAGACTGGTGTATTAATGGTATAGTCTACAAAAGACTGATGTTGCATTTACTGCAGATGTAAAAACTGTATATGTATGGTGGCCTAACAGTAAAAAATGACAAAGCAGAAAACACACCAGCAAAATCACAAACACACTAGCAAATATGAAATCATCAGGACAAAAGCAGAAACATACCAACATTAACTCAAAACGTGATAAATTCTTACTGAATATCTCACGCATGTTGCTGATTGGACAGGGCAAATGACCATCTCACGCTCACTGTGTTACGTTACAGTAATTACAGTAAGGGAATATGAGCCAAAATGAATGATGATATTGTTTGTAATTGTTTACATTATGTTATTTAGGTATGCTATCAACTTTGCATGGCATTAATATGAATATGCAAATGTAGAAAGCCTGCCTGTTGGAAGACTTTCCTCTCCCAAGCAGGTGTCAAGACTGCCGTACAGTAAGAGCCGTGTGCACCAGGGCAGTTGAGGACGTGATGATACTTCTCTGATAATTAAATCCATGAGATTACGAACCGCCGGTGGAAGAGAAACCGTTACCATGGCAGCCATTCAGCGTGGCCAGCGACAGTCTCGCATACTGCCGTGCAGGTTTATCCAGTGTTGTGTAGAGTTGTCTATGGTTTATCAGATTATATGTATAGTTGTGAAGAGTAGATCAAGTCTTGTGTAGAGTTGTGTAGAGTTTATCAGGTCTTGTGTTTTGTTGTGTGGAGTTTATCAGGTCTTGTGTAGAGTTGTATAGAGTTTATCAGGTGTTGTGTAGAGTTGTTTAGAGTTTATCAGGTGTTGTGTGTATTGTGTAGAGTTTGTCAGGTTGTGTGTAGAGTTGTGTGGAGTTTATCAGGTGTTGTGTATAGTTGTGTAGAGTTCATCAGGTGTTGTTTGTAGTGTTATGTAGAGTTTATCAGGAGTTTATCAGGTGTTGTTTGTAGTGGTATGTAGAGTTTATCAGGTTGTGTGTACAGTTGTGTAGAGTTTATCAGGAGTTTATCAGGTGTTGTTTGTAGTGTTATGTAGAGTTTATCAGGAGTTTATTAGGTGTTGTTTGTAGTGTTATGTAGAGTTTATCAGGTGTTGTTTGTAGTGTTATGTAGAGTTTATCAGGAGTTTATCAGGTGTTGCTTTTTCAGAGGAGAAAAGGAAGCTGGCTGTACTTCCACGATCATCTATAAACGGCCCAAATCTAATTAAAACTACCAGAAGCTGTAAGTGGAAGATTGAGTGATATCCAGGATATCCTTAAGACTGATGAGATCTTACCTCGCATAACAATTTAACATGAAACAAATAATTATATTACATAAGGCAATGGCATAATTAGACAACAGATGATGAATTTCCATTAACAGTTTGCCACTGTAGCTTGTGATTACATTACACTGATTTTATGTCCCCCTCCTCTTTTGTTAGCTTATCTACAGACATTCAAATTACTAACAAACTTTGATAATGAACTCAGTCACTTATCAACAGCAGGCTTTGGGCTGAGAAAGATTAAAACAAAATGAATGTTATTTAGCAGAATATAATTTAAAGATAATGAGTATCAACAAGGAAGCCATCAATGAAACGTATCCCGAACCTTTATCTGCGTGTTCAGTACAGTAGGGATCGGTATAGATTAATCGGGACGCCTCAGGGATGCAGGATATTTCAGGTATACAGGACAGGGATACAGGACATCTCGATGGCAGCAGTGAGCATCAGAGTCTTCTCAGATTCTGCTTCATCAGTGCTGTGCAAAAGGGTCAAGATAAATGCACACATCTGTGGATCAAGACCAGGGTTCAGTGGTCAAGGTTAGCATCAAGTCCTGCTGGTCTGCCAGCTAAAGCTCCACCGTGTCCCTCACAGGTGACACATGCATAAGACATCACTTACTTTATTAAGGTATTTAAACACAACACAGTCTTAAACGGAGGTGCTCACGGCCTTCCGTGTCCTTTATTTTAACACAGCATTCACAATAATAGAATATGAAGCAAACAACCTGAAACCCACATGCAAACATTTATCTGATTTTTAAAAGCAGCTCATCAGAAACATTTCTGATTAAACTAATTATAGAGGAGAAAATACTTGCACCAGAACCAGTGAAGGAAAACGGTGGAAGCATGTGTCCCGTGAGCCCTCAGACTAAGTGAGGTGCTCACTGTTGTGACCAGTTTATGGATGGTAAACATTATATGGTAGCTTCTATTACTGTGTGTTTGTTTTCTGCTTGCTAGTAGGTTAGCAATGTTGTGGCAAACCAACAAGTTAAAGCATGCATATTTTACCAAAGATTCAGTGTGGGAAATAAATGGTCTTAATATCTTTTATGTATGTTTTATAATTGCCATTTGTTGCAATTAAGCCAGTGATTCTGTTTTCCTGGTAGTCTTGCTTGTTTGCATGTTCCTGTATTAGGATATAGCCAGTGATTAGAGTCCTGAGATGAACTATGTGCTTTAAATGTGGATACTCATCTCTGCATTTGCATCCTCACACCACTCACTCTATACTTACATGTGTAACTCACATATGAATTTTAATACCCAAAGCAGGAACGATTTCTAATGAGCTGTGTAATCTGTGCTACACACACCCTGCCACAGCTGACGGCATTACTTGTCATGTGACTGAGTTGTCATGTGACAGTTAGGCTACAATGGCACACGAGAACAACATGTTACCACAAATGGAGAAATTTTCGTTATTTTGAATTTGTTTCACACAAAGGCCATAAATTACCATAAAGTCAAACCTATGTCCAAGCCAACATGTTTCCTGTTTACTGTTACTACTAATAAACTATAGAAAGGACTATTATCTATCATTCCTGTATTTTTCAGGTGGTACAGATCTGTTTGTACGTTTGATTCCAGTATGTGTTTTAGGCTATAACTCTGAAGTTAATGAATGAGTAATGAGATAACCCATTATTTCCTAGAAAAAGGTACGTGCTTTACAATTTTAGGGAAGTAATGAGTAATCAGTAATGGATTTTTTTGAGTAACTGCCTGAACATCTTTAAACTTCCAGCTCTTTTCCTTTGTTACAATGATATCACCAACGCCCTCTAGTGGAAACATTACATATTAGTTGACCTTTGACTTTCTGTGTTTGATCCAGTATGGACTATTGCCCCATCATGCATGATGAACAGGAACACACTCCACCTTCCATTGATCTTGAGGTTCTAACTGCGTTCCCCAACATTCATGTGAACTCCTGATCAGTGCAATTCAAGTCCAGTCCTAGCACAAACAGAAAAATGCTAGTATGTAAGTACTAGCGGTCAGTAAATGTCCATGACATTCACAAGTCTTTCATCAGAGGTATGAACCTTTCTGTCTGCCAGCACAAATGACCCACTTGTGTTCAACAATAGTTCTCCAGGCTCTGATGTTGTCTCCATAGCTTCCTCTGCATCATGGAGCCTGTATCTAAAATGGCTTCCATCTGGAGACCTAGTATCCCAGCTCTGTAATCCTTTGTGGAATTCAGGTCACTTTCTCGAACCAGCTCTGACTAATTGTTCCACTGTATGCATGACTCCTCTTAGACTTTCTGCCAGTTCAGGGTTGTAGCTGT
>JAOYMR010000026.1:23174178-23184480 GCA_025802075.1 Tenebrosternarchus preto | reverse complement strand
CAGCTCCCAGGAGCAGACACTACACCACCACAGCTCCCAGGAGCAGACACTACACCACCACAGCTCCCAGGAGCAGACACTAACACCACCACAGCTCCCAGGAGCAGACACTACACCACCACAGCTCCCAGGAGCAGACACTACACCACCACAGCTCCCAGGAGCAGAACCCATCACCTGCTGACCAATACAACCACAGAAACTGGGCACCCACTCATGTCCATTTTCCTAAAGTAAATCCTGAGCTTAATAAAATGCCAACTGTGACTATAGTATGGATCTCCTTCTATACAGGTTTGATTTTCTTTTTGTTTTTTATTTCAACCATTACTAAAGGATTTCAGACATTGCTGGTGTGATTAATTCAGTGACCTTTATACAATGCAAAATAGAAATGTTTAGACAGTCTCAAATTGTCTTCTCAACACAGTTCCACACTATACATTTCCTTACCCATGCAAAATCTTATGTACGTCAAATGAACTAACAAATAATAGGGATGTTGCCAAAAACATGTAAAAGGAAAAATCCAAAGATCCCCAGGGAGGTTGAATGAACTCAGTTAAATGAACAAACACTCACTCACTCATTCACTCATTATCTGAACTGCTTAATCTAATCCGGGGTGGGGGGGTGGAAGGGGGGCAGACACACCCAGGATAGGGGCACCAATCCATCGCTGCAATTCAAAACAGCAGTTGTTCATTTTTGAGTCACTGATTTGAGTTACCATCTCTGATGTAGACGCATGTCATTGCTTGATTTATATGAGTGACACTTGAATCCTCTGACTTCTCCATCTCAGACATTTATGGGGTGAAATTAGTTTTGAATAACGCAAGAGTCAAAAAGACACAACAGGATTCATAAATAAATATTGCATGTTTTACAAATAAAATTTGATCTACAAATATATAAAATGAGCTGCACACTTGTCAAATTTAAAATTAGTCAAATTTGCAATTGTCAAATTAAAAAAATAAATAAAAAATAAAAATATTTGGGAACTCACTACCATGCCTTTGCATTCACTTATTTGTGGATCGTTTCTTTTAGGCATCGTGTAACACATATTCGAATCACCTACATTCATTCAAAATTTTTCTAGGTCTCCTATTGCCAATCAGAATGTAAGGCAATACGGTTCCTAAATTTTAAAGATGCAGACTCCTGAATAAGTCGAAGACAATAGCTGTTCCTTTATTTGACGTCACAGTTTACACACGAGGCATCGTCCAGAGGATGTCTGACCAACAGAGAAAAGACTTACACTCTTTATACACATTTTGCCACCATTGACGTACTTGTCAAGATCGCTCATACCCCGCTTTCTTTCTATTTTAGATGATCTTTTTGGTGTTTTTACTTGAAGCGGTGCTGCTTAACAGTGATTCTCACGGGAATGTGTGGTGCCAAGCAGTGACTGGAACTGCCTGGTACTGGTTCTTCAAGGATATCTTGCACACAACAACAGGTGTTCTGTACTCCTTATTCCCAAACAAGGCCCTGTGAGGCCTACCACGTTTTAACTTCAGTACATATATTCAGCATACAGGTGGGCCCTGGTAGGGCGAGCACTCAGTGACATTTAGAAGTTATTTCCAAGAAAAAAATTCCCCATTTTTTCCCTCTCTATGTAAAGCATCCTTTGGGTTTGTGAAAGGTACAATATACATTAAATAAATACATTAAAAAAAAATATATATATATATATATGAAAAATATATATAAGAAACAAAAGAAAATAGTAATAATAATAATTACTACAATAATAATAATAATTAATTATCCAATTATCCATTGTCGCAGTATAGCAAGAATCAGACCCCTTAAATTCACACAAACCTGGATCATCATCAAAAAAAAAAACAACTTACTGAATTTTAAACACATCTTCCTTTAACCAGGCTATAGTTAACCCCATAATTAACCTCCCAGATTAAAATTCTGCACACTACAGTCACCATCATGAAGACTACAGTCATGTTTCAAGCTAGATGAAGTCATACCAATATTAGAAAGATGTTTTTTTCTCAATTAATACCATTTGTGAAAATTGCCTCTATTACACCCTATGATAAATAATAACATTTAAATCCTGATACATCTTGTATTCCATGTCCTAAATTGAAGATGAATACACAGAGTTTACGTGCTGGTTAAGAAAACTATTAATTTTTTTCCATTAAGCTTCTCTTTAAAATATACAGTGCCTTACCTCAGGGTTGAAGACATTTGGACCAACTTCCAAATGTTTTTGCGAGTTTAACTTACAGGAGCTTTGAAAGGTATTGAATTGATTCACAGTGGCACTTTATATCCGATTTGCAGTCATGTTTTTGATTTTGTGTTGTGTTTTTCTTGAATTTTTTTTAATGTAGTGTTTTTGGTTTTCTGATTTGTGAAGTGTTTTGCACTTCCAGGCCACCGTAAAAGCTGCACTTTCAAGGCAAATTAATTAATATGATCATCGTTATCAGTAGTAGTAAAACCCTCTAGAAACATCTCATATTAGAATTAACAGTTGTACGTAATATGTGTTTTGGTTCACAAATAAGCACAGATTGTATTTATTTATTTCTCCCAAACAGTTGATTCCTTAAAAAGACGTGTAGGCTTCACCATCTGCACAATGTCCTTTTTAAACGTTATTAGTCAGTGTTAGGCTCTAACTCACTTTCCACTGGTCTCTTTGTTGGCTGTGCATTAGATTTCCCTTAAGAAATGACAGTATGCTTTTAAAAAATCATATTTTAATATTTTTTTACATACTGACAAGACAAACAGCACGTCGTGGAACACAACGTACTCTTCGTGTAGAATGGAAACACCTCGTGAAATACCGCGACATAAAGTTTGCATTTTCCTTGCGCAAGATTGACTGCGCCATCCGACCACACTTCCATTTTACAACCTGCCATACAATTCACAATTTACTTTGCTGCACTGCATCTCTCGTGAATGGTAACCCTCCTCGAGATAAGACGCCTAATGGGCGTGATCAATCAGGGCTCGAGCTCGTTAGGGGACTGTCGTTTCTAACTGACTGCATAGTGCTTCCAGCCCAAACTCCTCCCTGCTCCCGCCCACCGCCTGATCTGGACCAGTGACGGGAAGGAGTGCGGATTTAATTCACTAATCGTCAAAATATAAGATGCATTTATAAGCATCTTATATGCAAATATAAGATACTTTACAAAGGCTTCAGTCTTGGAGGAGAGGTCACACTGTGTAGCCCACTGTGAGTTATATGTTAAAACATACAGGCTGCAATTTGTCTCGGCCAGAGTTTTGCAATCCCTGATTGATTATGTAAAAAAAATCTTGCTGTAAGACAAACTGCCAAAGGATTACTTTCAGTTAAAATTAGCCTTGCAAATTAACGTCTGAGCAATGCAAGGAGTTAAATGTGGAGCAGCCTATCAGTTGAAGATTTCAGAATTGATATCCACAGTATTCAACAACAGTAAACTCTTTGATTACATGTTAAGCAAGGAATTACAACAACAAACAGCAGAAATACAGAAGAATAAAGACATAGCAAAAGAGACAAGAAGTGCAAAATATCGATTTAAAAAATCAATTAGCCTAACTGTTATGTCCAGCTAACCTTTCTTTCATGGTAGTGATCACAGTATGAGGTTAACCTGTAAAATCAGATTACTGGCAGCATCAGATTAGTGGAATTTACAGCAGGCCATAGGGAAAACAAGGATTAATCACCAGGATGAGAATCAGAAGGAAACAGCAGGATCGGGTGACTCTGCTTCAGCATCACCCCTGGGATGAGGCAGTTTTGCATATGGGTCCACAGATCGATGCAGTGCAATAATCTGTAACCTTTCGTAAACGAACCCAGATGTCTCCGCTCACATCGCCACGTTATCCGTCATGCAGCAATGTTACAAACACAAAAGCCAGACATGCTGTGGAATTACACTGACATAACAGAGAAACTGATGAGCACTTTAATGTCAAAGGACTTTAATTTTTGGGAGATGATTCTGTCATGGCCGTTTCAAATAAGGGCCTAGAGTGCATGGATTGGTTGCAGGTCATAGTAATTCAGGAACATCAGTCTAATTTGCTACGTGCTATGAAACCTATCCTCTTTGAGTGAGTCCCGTAGGTGGCGTGCACCTTGATTTAATCTGACACCACACAGTACTGGGAGCGAATCTGCCAAACACTATAAAGCAATATGCCAGAAGAAGAAGTGAAATTAGTCTACAGTGTTGCAGCACATAGTCTGATAAATTGGGTTTTGACGAGGAACTCTTGCCATTTTAAGACAAGCTTCTCCTAGGTCTTGCAGATCTCGAAGAGCCAGCACAGGCAGTGTAGCTCCCCCTGGAGGTGTCCCAGTGTAGCTCACCCTGAGGTTACTACATTGCTCTAGGGTACTGTCAGGTTCGGCTTCCATCTCTGCAGACAGAGAATGAAGGCAGGTCACCTCTGGCAGCTCAGTGCAACTTAGTGTCATAGTGTGAAAATGGAACACTAACCTATTTGTCTTTCAGGTGTGCTATAGACATTCAGGGTCAGACCTCTGGCTTGGCGTTTTGAGATGAGGCAGAATTTTAATTTCTGCTATCATGCAGTAAACGGATCAGTGTATTTTTTTTTTTTTTTTTTAGAGCTGCTCTCACCTTTCTGTCTCTCTGGCTCTCACCCCCCCCCCCACCAACCCCCTGCTTCCGTCCAGGCTGGATCAGTCAGGCGTTAGCAACGCTCGATCAAAGCCGAGGTTTTGAATGTTCCAAGGGAGACGAAGTCGTCATTTTTAGACAGAACAGAATTCTGGATGCAGAATGTTTTAGTGGGTAGAATCTGCATAACTGCCGGCATTTGAGTGGCGTCTCTGGTAGGAGGGAATTTCTATAGCAAGGTCATGTGCTATCTATCTCTTTATCTCTCTCTTTCTCCCTCTCTCGGTTTCTCTCACATAACCCCCCTTCCTTCCCCCCTCACCCTCCACACACAAACACACCATATTAGAAACATTTATTTTTTTCCAAACCATAAAACACCTTGCAAGTGTGCACTTGGACACAGTAACCCATTTGTTGCCATGTGAATTTGCATGAGGCATTCTATGAGAAATGAGGCCAGTGAGGGAAGGTTGATATTTTTAATTAAGCAGATGATGAGTGTACACACACACACACACACACACACACACACACACACATACACACACACACTACATGGCCAACCGAAAAGGAGTCTGGGCATCTATCACAACAGTCCACAGCACCTGCAAGGTTTCTAGCTCGTTGCCCTTAGATCTTCTCTTTGCTTATGGGCCTTTGGACTCAAACAGCGTAACTGTTCTTTAATCACAACAATCTCCCATTTTTTCTACATATTTCAATACATCTTTGTGTGAACATAATATCAAAAATATCCTGGGCTTCTTTTAAACATCACACCCAAATAACCCTGTGACCTCTGCACACGCACACAAACAAAGCTGATAGACAGCTTCACTGCCTTTTCAAATCCGCGTTTAGTGTGTGCGGAGGCGAGCGAGGAGGCGAGAGAGGAGGCGAGAGAGGAGGCGGCGGGGTTGCGTGAACGACCCGGGCCTGAGCCGAGGGGAGGGGAGACGTGAGCGGTTCTCCACCGGACAGGGCACTTCAGGCTGCCGTTTGATGCGTGGAAGCATCACGTCTGGACGGATGCCGGAGGCTACAGAGCAGGAACAGAGCAGCCTGTGAAAGATTTTGAGACACACACACACACACACACACACACACACACACACACACACACATACACACACACACTCGTGCTCCGTGTCTGTCTCCACCTGTGATGTCTTGTTTTGTCAGTGGAGCTTTTGTTTTTCTTATCTGCTCCTGCTCCTTGCCAGGCTTTTGTGGATTTCTTCCCGGTGTGTGAGGGTCTGGGAGGGATGGAGGCAGGAACGAGAGGGGTGTTCGATCCTCCACGCAGGGTGGGGGTGGGGGTGGGGGTGTGGGTGGGGGAGTGGAGCGATTCATGCTGGCAGTGGAGATTGGAGGAGGATCAGACCGAGCACACATGAGGAGCGGGAGGTGTGGTGGGGGAGGTGGAGGTGGAGGTGGAGGTGGAGGGGGAGGGGCGAAGCCTTGGCAGGGGTGTGGGGGTGTGGAGACGTACCATGTCGGATTTGCTGCTCTGTGTTGTTTTAAGTTGTAAGATCAGAGTGATGTTGTTCCCGTTCGTCTCCTCGCTCCAAGACTCACCTCGATCAATCAGCTTCTTGGTGTAACGTGTGCACATACACACACAAAAACACAGACATCGATCAGTCAGTTACTTGGTGTTATACGTACACACCTCACACGTGATTTGAAATCTGCTTTCATGTAGGGTACAAACTCTGTAGTGTCTGGTTATTGGGTCCAACTCCTCACAACAGACAGGGCTGTAGAACACAGACCCTCATAAAGCGCGTCTGAATTCAAGGCCATTATCTTTGGTTTCATCCTAATTCCACTTGCAGTGAAAGACATCAGAGGCACATTACACAACAATACATAAAAAGATGAATACAACCAAAACATTACCTCAACAAACCAACCTTGTAAACCTTCAGTGGCCAATGCTAACAGTGAGATGCAAGAAATTCTATGTTCTGTTGTGGTTTTGTTTTTTAGAAACACAGACTTGCACACCATTCTGTCTGAATCGTTCAATAGTGCTTTCCATAAAAGCTTGGATTTAGGCTAGTATAATATTGGGAAGTAGTATTAGGATAGTATTAATACTGGTTGTAGAATAGTAGAGTATTGGGTAATAGCATTAGGATAGTATTAAGCTTGTATTTAAGATCATAGAGTACTGGGTAGTAGTATTAAGATAGTATGGATTTAGCTTGGATTTAGGATAATAGAGTATTGAGTAGTAGTATTAGGATTGTATTAAGCTTAAGTTTAGGATAGCAGAGTATAGGATATAGTTTGGATATAATTTATTTTGTGGTTGTTCCTCAATCTGTGTTTTAAAGACTCATCAGATACAATACATAAATACACATACATACACATAAATACACATAAATACATACACATAAATACACATAAATACATACACATAAATACACATACATACACATAAATACACATAAATACATACACATAAATACACATACATACACATAAATACACATAAATACACATACATACATATACATACATATACATACATACATATACATACATATACATACATACATATACATACATATACATACACATAAATACACATACATATACATACATATACATACATACATATACATACACATACATACATATACATACATATACATACACATACATACACATACTTACATGCATACATACATACACATAAATATACATACATACACATACATACATTAATACATACAAAAAAACAGCAGATAACATAATCCAGGCACGTATCCACATGTGTTAAGTGCTCAGTAGATGAAAGTTGTATCATGAAAGTGTAGAAAAGAGAAGAAAACATTCATATCTTTCTTCCTTCTCTCACCAAGGCAGAGGAAGAAAGAAACGAAATCCTAATAAAGCCTTGAAAAAGAAGTAAACAAAGCGTGCCGTTTCTCTCTCTATCACTCACTCTCTTTCTGTCTATCACTCCCTCTGTTTCTTTCTCTCTCCTTTGTTTTCTCTCTCTCTCTCTCTCTCTCTCTCTCTCTCTCTCTCTCTCTCTCCTCTGTGCTGGCCTTGGGCTGTCTCTCTTGTTTGCTGAAGGTTGAATCTTGGTCTCGTTGAAAAGACCCCACAGCAAACATGTTCCCAAGAGTGTGTATGTGTGTGTGTGTGTGACTCCTTTGTGCATGCACGCGTGTGCGTGTGCATGCGTGCATGTGTGTGTGTGTGTGTGCACGTGTGCACGTGCGCGCGCTCTTGTGTGTGTGTGTGTGTGTCCATTCAGTGCAACACATTGCCGCAGCCTTGCAGCCTCTGCAGAAAACATCAGGGCCCAGGGCCCACATTCATCTGCCACACACACGCTTTTGTTCCACTGAACACGGTGTCAGGCCAATCTAATAAAGACCCATGTGAGATCTCCGAAAGGAGACGCAGCCTCTTACTGTAGCAGCTCCTCTCCTCCCTGCTGGCTGTGTGTGTGTGTGTGTGTGTGGTCCTCCTTCCCTCACTGCACCTCCCCGCAACACAACTCTTTCCTTATTTTTCATTCTTTGCCTCTCATTTCCTTTCTGTCTCCCACTACCCATAATGCCCCTCTTCACACCTTCTTCTTGTACTTTTTTATCTCTCCGCCAGTGTCTCTTTGCCTTCGTTCAGATTTGTCTTTATACGTTCGCAAAGAGCAGGCAGATGGCAGGGCCTTGTCATCTAAAGGTTATGTGGCTAATAGAAGCCCCTGTCAGGTAAGGATTTGTAGAACAGGGTAGATTGAGCCGATGTATATGGTACTACCTCAGCGCCCATGATTCACTTCTTCCCTCTGGTGGACCAGCGGTGCTGAAAGGAAAAGGAACTGATGTAAGCAAGAAGGTTCTGTTTGTCCAGCCTTTTTAAAAAGTCATGAGGTCCCGAGCTGGTGTATCTATTATTGAAGCAGAAAGGGGGGGGTGGGGGGGCTGTGGGAGGTCCAACAGACCAATGGCACTTTTCACCTCTCACCACCCCTTTCATCATCATCATCATCATCATCATCATCACCTCTTCTAATATTCCTGCCTGCTGCAGTTACTCGAGGTGTTTGCCATGTGAGACATTTGTAAGTGTGATATGGGTTTTTCATTTACATGATGAGGATATAAATTCTTCGGGTTCGTTTAGAAAATTGGGTTCATTTGTTGGTTACAGAGAATAATGATAAAGAACAGGCAGACACACACATTATTAGCTTTGTGTGTGTATTTGTGTGTGTGTGTGTGTGTGTGTGAGAGAGAGAGAGAGAGAGAGAGAGAGAGAGAGAGAGATAGGATGAAGGCATAAGATAGAAAAACGCTGTAAGAATTAAAGTCACTAGAGGAAGGTTTGCGAACAGTTCCTTTCTGGGTGAGTAGAAAGGTTATCATTTCTATCTCAACGTCATGTACGAAAGTCAGACTTTATGGGCCCCTCCCTCCTGCCATGTGCGCTGAGACGTTCGAACCAAAAATGAGAAAACGTGCCATTTCAAACACTCTCCTCAGGAAGATAGACTTTGATTTTGGTCATAGCTGACAGGATTTGCACATTAAGTCTCAGGCAAATAAAGCTATAATCTCTGTTTCACTGTAGACGCAAAACAGCTTACCACATAGACACACACATTCAGTGTAAACATGCAGTCCTTTTAGTCCAGTGAAAAGCTCACACATGCAGTCGTATGGTTTAGCACAGGAGAACGTGAGAAGCATCTCCTCTCTCCTTCACACCTCTGTCCTCACACCCGTCTCAGTGTGTGTGTGTGTGTGTGTGTACTGTGTTCTGATCCGCAGTGCGTGTATGTGTGCGTGTGTGTGTGTGCGTGTGTGCTGTGTGTTCTGATGCACAGTGTGTTCAGTCCCTGCCAGTACTCTCTGCATCAGTGTACTTGTATACAGCAAGTATATTTTGTTCATAACTACGTGTGACATCCTGTAATTGGACAGTTATAGATACATATGCCAGGCACTTTATTAGAAAGACTAAAAACGCAGTGTAGATGTACAGGACAGCCTTAAATAGACTTCCTGATGCATCTGTTGCCATGGCCAATTAGCTGTAGCACGTTGTCTAGACGTTCACTGTCACAAATGAGGATTGTTTGGGTGGGCAAGCCACTCTGAACCCATAAGTGGCATGGATGCATGTAGAAGCACCAACACCACCAGACCACCTCATCAAAACTGCAGCAACCGCACCCGCGAAGCCGTGCCGCTACCACGTCAGCGCTAGTGGTGCTGCATTGTGAGTAGACCTCCACCCAGATCTGGTCATCAGTGCTCCTCCTGTCAGAATGTGACCAGTGAGACTAAACCCAGTAGAGAAGTTCGGAGCCATACGCTCACAACAACTTCTACGCTAATAGCACACAAGTTACACAAGGCACCTTCACAAGGCGGTTAGTGAGTGGTTTTCTAATAAAGTGTTTAAGTGTATGTACAACAAAACGTCCAGAGAGGAATATTTACCAAAAACTTCCATGTAATTCAACTGACCACTGCAGTAACAGAACCTCTCTTCATTAGCAGCAGTAAATCACAATAACACCAAGCTGCCGGTCCAGGTTAATATGGAAAAGTTAGAGTGACTTTGTGTATGCTGTGTGAGTGCTCTGCTAGAAGACAGTCCGTACTGCTTACATCAG
>JAOYMR010000026.1:23161895-23174078 GCA_025802075.1 Tenebrosternarchus preto | reverse complement strand
CATCAGGCTGTAATAACACAAAGCATGTGGTTTTTTTAGTTCCACCTTGCCTATGAGTTTGGCTCTTCATGCGATGGTTCAAGGTAAAATGGGTTGCCATGGTTGCGTTTTCTGCCTCACTCCACTTCCTTGGGTCTTTCAGCACTGGTTTTTTTTTTTCTCCTCTCATGTTTCTTCCAGTTTTCAAGGGCATTTCTGTAATAGCTCAGAGTAAGAGAGCAAAGGGTATGTGTGACAAACCGCTCAGAGAATTTTCATACCACAACACTCATTCAGCTGGGAGAGAAAAGAGAGGAGAGGAGAGGAAGGGAGAGGAGAGGAGAGGAAGGGAGAGGAGAGGAGAGGAGAGGAGAGGGGAGGAGAGGAGAGGGGAGGGGAGGACAGGAGAGGAGAGGAGAGGAGAGGAGAGGACAGGAGAGGAGAGGAGAACGGGGTCTTTATTTCCTTTTCATTATTTGTGTTTTTGTGTATATCAACATGTTTGTACATGTGTGTACATGTGTGTGTACACGTGTGTCTGTACGTGTGTGTTTCTTGTGTGTCTGTGTTTCTTGTTGGAGCTCTGCCTCTCTGACTCAAACAATTTGACCTTTCCTCATTAATCTCCTCTGGAGAGGAGAGGAGAGGAGACGAGAGAAGCAGCATTAATCTCCTCTGGAGAGGAGACGAGCAGCATTAATCTCTGGCCTGGTGGGAGTCTCTGCTCTAACGCCTGCTGAACTGTCTGTAGGCCAGACCCAGTCAGGCCAGTAGAGCTCTCAGCCCAGCACAGCCTGCAGCCTGCCCAGAGAGCCTGCTTCCTCCACCACCTTCTCCACTACCTCCTCCTCGCTCTCCATGCTCTCCGGTCCCCACCGATGAACTGCAAGCCCAGTCTCATTTCACGTCAGACACTGAACCAGTGCATAGCCAGATTCACTAATACCTGGCGCGGTGCTCAGTGCCCAATGCTCAGTGCTCAGGTCAGGTGCTGGGAACTTAAAGAAATAAACCCTCAATTGCCTGGAAGAAGCAAGACAACAATTTAGCAAAAGGCCAAGCATCGAACCTTTTGTCAAAAGGAAAGTTTCTGGCCAAAAGGCTGCATGTCAGTCAGCCAGACTTTAAAAGTCAACACCTAATGGCTGACAATCGAACTCAAATGCTGAGATGTTTTGAATTTAATCACACAAAGAAAGCTAAGCGTTTCTCGGCATGTTGGAGTGGCCTGCAGTGCTGTGTAGGTAGTGGTTCACAGAGATCCACCAGAAAGTTTTAAACATCAATAACTGCTTTCTTAGGCCAGTCACATGCTATAGCGCTTCCTGCGTTAGCATATCGAGCTCCCGCTAACTGAACACTTCAGTAAATAAGACCCTAACAAAACTGTTCTGAGAACAGTGGATTTATAGTGAAAGTAATACAACCCATGTAATATCCAACCTAAATAATACTCACGTTTTATGTGATTTTTTTTAAAGATAATCAACACTGACATATGAATCACATGGACTCTGATGGAGCTGTTCATCATGAATGGGGCAAAGTGATCTCCAGCTCTCTTCGTCTTTGCTACGTACATCTTGAAGGTTTCGGAGTCAGCAAAACTATAGTTCCCTTGCAAATCCACATCCATATGAGACTTGTCAGTGTCTGCCATTTGGAAAAACTGCAAAACAGTGTATCTTTCTTTGTGCTGGTCTGTTTCTCTTTTTACAGACAACATGTAGTTATACAAACTGTTTGGTTTTGCTGCCTGACGTGACACCACATCAAGAAAACATCCCACCCTACCGGATGAAACACTTCCACTTTGCCGTGACGGTTTCAGTTTGGTTCTGAAATAATGTAGAGCTCTTCGCCATTGCACAAAGCCAAACCCAGCCTCCCACTGAAACAGCCAATGGGAGCAGTGGTCATTAACATAGAAAATCAACATGTCATTCAAGAAGCACAGGGAACTGTTAAACTTGGTCTGCTTTTATGCACACAGCATAGGAAGGGCCTCTTCTGGGTGAATATTTGGATAAAGTGCAGTTTAGTGCACTTTGCTTTGGTTCTAATGAAGACACGCAGACAGATGTATTGACATGTTAATTTGAAGGACAGTTTAAATTGCTCATTGTCTGATATTTTGGAATCAGGATTTTTAAAATATTTTTTCTTCCTTTGTACTCCATCCATTAAGTTCTTTCAAAAGGTCTTTCGTAACACGTAAAAATCAAAGCGCCTCAATTTGCAATGACAAGACATTTTTTGACATGCAAAAAATGGTATAATTTAATATGCTCTTATGTCTGGACCTCATCAGCATTTTCTAAAGTGGTCTATGCTTTTGTGTGTGTGGATGTATATCTTTTTGAGTGTGTGTGTGTGTGTGTGTGTGTTTAAGGCTGAAGATGACGCATGGTTTTCCCAGTATCATAATTCCCTACCCAGTTCTTCAGGTCCATGTGATCATTTTCACATCACGCCGCTCCGCAGGTAGGGATCCCTGTGCCCTGGATCCCTATCTGGGTGGAGAGTGAGGCAGGTCTCCTCACCTCCGACCCCCCACTTCTCCTGTTGAACCATGGGACACTGCAGTCCTTATTTTGGTTCCAGGCACCATTGCATGAGTCACTGGCTTCCACTGTTTCAGATGCTGACCTCACGGCTTCCAGCGACTTAAACTGTTTATGCAATTTCCCCCCACAACTGAACTCTTAGCCAGGAGACGCGATGATTCAGACGAGAGGAACAAACCTGCGTGCTAATGGGGCATTTGTGCGGTGGGGCTCACGGCCCTTCCGTTGTCAGCACAGTCAGCGTTAGTGCCGCACCTCGGGTGGGCGGCTGATGTTACACTGGCAGCCCAAACTGAGCTGGGTGTCAGACCTTGGGACTGTGTAGAAAGACAGCGTGATAATCCAGCAGCAGAGAGCTAGAGACCAGCACTAGAACTGGACACACACACACACACACACACACACACACACACACACACACACTGACACTCACACACTCTAGCACACGCACAGATCCGCATTATTAAAGGTGTCACCATGCTCACACAGAATTAGGTTGTCAATCATCATGACTCCTGTCTGCAGAGAGGGTGTGTGTGTGTGTGTGTGTGTGAAGAGAGAGATAGATAGAGAGAAAGAGAGGAGAGATGGAGAAAAGGACAGACAGAGAGAGAGAGACAGTGAGAGAGAGAGAGACAGTGAGAGAGAGAGAGAGAGAGAGAGAGAGAGAGAGAGAGAGATGAGTCCATCTTCTTCTTCTTCTTCCTCTCCCCTTATCCTCTCTCCCAACATCACTCTCATTCTCTCACTCAATCTCTGCATTCTTCTCTTTAAACAAAGAAGAGACATCTCACACACTGGCCTACGCCTTCCTCCTTACCCTACTCCGCCCTCTCCGACACCCCTCCTCTCTCTCTCTCTCTCTCTCTCTCTCTCTATCTCTTCTTTCATCCTCCTTTCTGTCTGTCCCCTTTCCGACCTGCCAAAATATCACAACAGTTTTTTTTTTTTTTATCCCATTTTTGTTTTACACACCGTGTCACTGATCAATGCAGCTGAAATGCCACAACTCCATCAGGGCTGCGGGTGGTGTTACCGGAGCCGCAGTCCATTGGAGCCTATCTGCTCCATCTGAGCCTCTGGGGCGAAATGTCGCGCTGGGAGACAGAGAGGCTAAACCAACATATGTCAGCCGGTCCGTCATCCCTCGTTGGGCCGCCACGGAGGCCTCGGGCGGACGGGGGTGGGGGGTGGAGGGGTGGAGGGGTGGAGGTGCCACAGGCAGGCCGGAGGAGTCAGGCAGTCACGGCCCAGTGATATCACAGGATGCTCCGGGGGCCAAAGGGCTGATGGAGGTTGTGTGTGTGTGTGTGTGTGTGTAGAAAGAGTGAGATGTGGCTGGTGTGTAATCTCCATGCATGGTGGCATCGACCAGCAGTGGAGCTAATCAACCTATCAGCTCAGTGACATTATCAGGCCAATTAAACACGACCTGTCGGCTTGGATATTGGGACATGAGGAGACAATCCTTGGCTTAAATAACTCTGTGTCCCTCCCTAGGGCACGAGTGTCCCTGTGTTTCTCCCCAGGGAGCGAGTGTCCCTGTGTTTCTCCCCAGGGAGCGAGTGTCCCTGTGTCCCTCTCTAGGGAGCAAGTGTCCTTGTGTCCCTCCCCATGGAGTGAGTGTACCTGTGTCCCTCTCTAGGGAGTGAGTGTACCTGTGTCCCTCCCTAGGGAGAGAGTGTACCTGTGTCCCTCCCCATGGAGCGAGTGTGCCTGTGTCCCTCCCTAGGGAGCGAGCGTCCTTGTGTCCTTCCCTACAGAACAAGTGTCCCTGTGTCCCTATGTGTGACACTATGTCCATGTGCTCCTGTATCGAACTCCATGTCTGGGAGGCCCAGGAAAACCGGCTCATGTGTTGAACCAGTAACAACCACAATCACATGAAGCACCTCATAACTGAGAGCTATACACGGTTACCAGATTTAAAAAAAAAACATATGGGCAGCTGATCGCACACCTCGTACTGCCGCTCCTCACCAATGAACCACACGGTGCGGAGCAGAGCAAATCACTCCCAGCCAGATTAGAATTGAATTTCAATTTGCCGGGAAAGCCGCACTTCTCTCTGCGTCGATACGGAGAACTCTGGCCGCCGTGGGAGGCAGTCTTTCCACCAGCCTTCCTCTCTGAGCTGCGGAGCACAGTGAGACGGCGCTCCACCCTTTTTCCACATCTGTCTTCTGTTCGTCTGCAGAAACACCACCTCTTTAATGGAGACGTTCGTTTTCATCTTCATAGGCTCAGTCTCTGGGGTTTGTTTTCCAGGGAGGTTTGCCTAATATCTCTAAAGCTTTTAACAAATGTTTTGAAGCATTCTTGCTTTTAAATTTCACACCTTTAAAGTGATGATTTAAATATTTTATATGGTGCGACACTAATCAGAAAAAGATCACAAAGCATCTTGACAAACATCGGTTTGTCTGTTTTACAAAATACTAAGTATAAGACGCGTTTGTAATCTGAACTGAAAGTTTTCAGCACCTCTCCATCACTTAGAGGGCCGTGAATATTTTGTGTTCACACTGAAACAGTCACACCTCATTAAAAAGACATCCATCATGCAGGTTAGCAATGGCCTTTTGTGATACATCGTTTACACCAATTTCACCTTGAATACCACACAACCACACAGAACGTCGCCACGCTTTGATACGCTTTTGGTGACATCGGCCCCCAACATCTCGCTCTCTCTTTCTCTCCCTCTTCCTCTCTCTCTCTCTCTCTCTCTCTCTCTCTCCGCCTCCCTCGTTTTTGTTATAGATGGTCTTCTGTTGGATGGGAGTATTTTCCTCTTTATTTTACATTGCGTCGTGACCCTCATTCTGGGGCAGTACTCTTACGTCTCCTGCCCCGGGGGAATTCTGCCACGCTGCTCTCCAGCTCCCAGATGAAGATGTATCACAGGTCACCTCTTAACTGATGGGAGCAGAGCAGAGCTGCACGGAGCGTAACTCCTTAATGCCTCTCTGCTATCATTTTATACAGAATAGGGTTTGTGTGTGTGTGTGTGTAAATGACTGCATGCATTTGTCTTTGTTGAAGAGTTTGAATTTGCATGTGTCTGTGTCTGGCTGTGTTTGTGCATGTGTTTGTGAGTGTGTGGTTGGGTGTGTGAATCTCTCTTTAAAAGTGAATAGGGCTCACCTGAGACACGATAGCAGACACTGGACAGGTGGAGGGACAGATTATGGATAGGTTTAGGTACAGACTGAGGGAGAGGGGAAGAGATAGACTGAGGGAGAGGTGGAGGGGACAGACTGAGGGAGAGGTGGAGGGACAGACTGAAGGAGAGGTGGAGGGGACAGACTGAGGGAGAGGTGGAGGGACAGACTGAGGGAGAGGTGGAGGGGACAGACTGAGGGAGAGGTGGAGGGACAGACTGAAGGAGAGGTGGAGGGGCAGACTGAGGGAGAGGTGGAGGGACAGACTGAGGGAGAGGTGGAGGGGCAGACTGAGGGAGAGGTGGAGGGACAGACTGAGGGAGAGGTGGAAGGACAGACTGAGGGAGAGGTGGAGGGACAGACTGAGGGAGGGCTGAGGGAGAGGTGGAGGGACAGGGTCTCCTGTCTCTCATCTAATTAGGCTGCTGGTGGTGAGGAGAGAGCAGTGCAGACCCAGCCTGCCCTGGGCCTTCATGCAGGTCGGGGAAATAGCGTCTATTTCCGCACGCCACGCTGACATTTAGAGGAGGTGCAGAGTCTAATTTGAGCCCTCTGTTGCTCCTCAAATCTGCACTGTTCTTGTCTGGTCTACACATTTTACATCTGCAAAGTGACACACTGAGTTGTGGGAGAAAAGTGAAAGAGAGAAAGAGAAAGAGTGAGAGAGAGAGAGAGAGAGAGAGAGAAAGAGAGAGAGAGACGTTCTTGGAGATTACGGATGTGCTGTGAAGACTTTTAACGATTAGGATGCTCACGTAACTGAAGGTAAAAGCTGGAGCAAAGTGAATAAGGGACATTTCCCATCTTCCCTGATAGACCAGAATAGTCACTGGTCCTTAATCCACCCAGGATAAACACACACACAAACAAACACCCCTCGACATCCTTTTACCTTCTCTCCCCTGAACACATGCTTTTTCCTGCCATCATTAAAACTGATGCCTTCACATGTTGTACTGTCATTTTAGTAAAATATTAATGTGGAAGATTCTTGTGTTGCTTTCTCTAGTGTCGCGATGGCGCATGTGTGTGTGTGTGTGTGTGTGTGTGTGTGTGTCACTTCCTGTCAGGTCAAAGAATGAGCAGACATGGAAGAAGGTGCAGTACTTCCTGCAGGGGAGTGCTAGGTTGGCAGGGTGGTGTCAGACACAAAGAGACAAGGCCGTGAAGTAATGGGGTCGAATCAGGAGAGAAGACACACAACCCCTCAGAAGCTTCCAGAAGGTGCCATTAGAACAAGTAGGTGTGCGTCAGATTGGGCTGGAAGCGATAGGTGTTAGCAGATATTTTAAGAGTGAAAAGCGCATTTTGGAAGAGTGAAAGAGTGATAGAGTGAAAGAAAAAAAGTGTATTGTTCTGAACATGGGCCTTTTTTAGAGGTGTGTTTTGGCTTAGAAGAGCGAGAGTCATGTGGGTTTTGTCTTCCCAAAACGGATCAGAAAGTTCTCATTCTTTGGACCTGAGAAGCATAGGGCTTTTTTATTTCCAGTCCATAAACAGTTCTTAGGATGTGATGGCTGTGTGCTACATGTCCGCGCAACTCCATTCATGGGAAATTCTTCATGTACTTTTCTGTTGGCAAAGCTGAATGCCTACAGAAGCAAAGCTGGTTCATTTTCTTAAAGCCTATTCTTCTGCTGTCCTTGAAGTCTCCACATTACAAACACTCATGTCTTTTAGCTTTTCATTCGGTCAGTTGAATAACTTTCGCCCACACGTTCGACCCACCCACCGTTAGATGAATACACAAACACGCAAACGCACACACACACACACACACACACACACACTCACGCAGTGAAAAGAAAGAGGTTTGACCTTGTCCACACAAGCCTGCCTGCATTACTTGCTGCATGTCCTTATTCGTGGGTGAAGCCTGACTCCACCTGCATAAGCCATGCTAATGGAAGGAAGAGGACTACAGAATAACTTCAGCTCTGCTGAAGGTGGAGGCCATGTGTTCTGTGCCCTCCATCTCTGTCACGTCTGATTTCAGTTGCTCTGGGCAGACTGTGCTTTATGTTGAGATAACATAAAACACAGGGGTTAAGAACTCTGGCCCTATAATCCACCTGGCTCCACCTGCAGGGCTGAGAAGTAGGTGTAGCAAGAGATGCAGGTATAGTAACAGAAGAAGGGAAATGATGTTACTACACAGCTGCATTTTTCAGCTAAATAAAACTAGCAAATTGAAATGTCTCTCAGCACTGATGCAGGTGTGTGATGTGTGTGTGTGTGGGGGGGGGGGGTTGATGTTTGATGCAGGTGTGAGCATGTCATTGAGAGTGTGTGTGTGAAACTCATGTCTGATGCAGGTATGTGCATGTGAGTGTGTGTGAGTGAAACTGAATTTCTGATACAGGTGTGTAGTACATGCAGGTGCGTGCATTTATGTGTGTGTGTGTGTGTGTGTGTGTGAGTGTGGCTGCTGCGTGATGCATGTGTGTGTGGCAGACTTGGTGACACACCCAGGGAATACAATGATCAAAGGAAACAAGGCCTTTCTTTATGGCTCACTCTATCTTTATTGTGTTTATTGTCTGGGCTCCACAGGGATTGAAACGCCCAAGTCTTGTCAATTAAAACCCCCTGTCAAGCCCTCTACACTGATAAAATACTTCTAGCTCTGAAGGCCACGGCAGGCATTGTGCAGAGGTGTATTTGTAGAGAAAGGTCTATTGAATTTCCTTAGAGTTGCATCAGTGTGTTAAGCCTGTCTTAAACAAATAACAAATGTACAACAAGGGTTTAACAGAACTCTATTCTTCATTTGAATCTTTTGGAAATATTCCAAATTTACAGTTAAACTGAGGATTTGCTAGTTTGCTAGTACAGAGGAAGTACAGAAAGTCTACATCCTTGTTTCAGTGATCATTGGCTTTGACAACCACTGTATGCGATAATGCTAAATGAGATTTTCCTGTAGAACGCTTGTAGATTTTCCTCCAGTCAGCTTTCTGTAGCACAGGGACACTCCTGCATATTGGTTCTAGCACTTTCTGTCTGTTCCTAAGGTGTAAAAGTTTCAATGTGACAGTTCAGCGAGAACTTGGGCACTGCAGTAAGTCATATGGTGTGTGGGAGTTTCCTGCACCTGCACCTGTCCCATGAGAAGACAGTAAAGGTGCTTATCAAAGACAGATCTCCAGTGATGATCTCCAGTGATGATCTCCAGTGATGTCCAGTGTTGATCTCCAGTGATGATCTCCAGTGATGATCTCCAGTGATCTCCACTGGATAATGCATGAACAAAGGCATTCTGGTAAAACAAAAAAACTCTTCTAGCAACCAAAGCTTTAATTAATGGATGTAAAAGCAGAATACAAGCAGTTAAGCCTGCTGGTGAGAGTATTCTAGAGAGTTCGAGAGTGTGATGGAGAGTTCTGGAGTGATCAGTCAGGTTTAACATGTTGCTTTCAGGCAACACAGTAGAAGGAAACGTGAATTCTGTTTGTCTGGATAAGGTTGTATTTGAAAACTGTTTCCAAGTACTTCCTGACGTGGGAGTGTTAGTTTGTTTTTGCGCGCACACGTGTAAGAACTGCCGAGGGTGGCAGAAACAACACTGTGAGGAGAGCAGTTGAATTAAAGATGATGAACAGGCAGACCTGCGAGAGCATGAGTGGACGAGCGCACTCCCCACCTCACACAGACCACGGTGTCCAGTGCAAATGAAAGTCATTAATAAAAGTCCTGGAAGAACTGCTAGCAAATGAATGTGGAAAATGTGAGAGGAAATACTAGAATGTGTGAGCTGGCATCAATATTCCAGCCTCTCTGGCTTCTTCTTCTCTCGCAATATGTTAAATCTTTTGTTTCCTGAAATGAACAGGCAGAAAAAGCCTGGAATGTGGAGAAGGATTGTGTGATGTGGAGAGAAAGAGAGAGAGAGAGAGAGAGAGAGAGAGAGAGAGAGTTCCAACTCTGCAACAGCATATCTGGGGTCGGATACAAGCGTTCTGTCCAAGATGCAAGCAGCTGTACTAAAGGGAGTGCGGGGGATGTGTGTGAGTGTGTGAGCCCCACGTCATGTCATGATAAATGTACCACGCCAGTCCTAGACCATCCGAGACATTCTCCATCCCTCTGTCTTACTCCCCCACTCTCATAAACAGGTGTGCCAGATCAGAGAAGAGGATCCATCTCTCTCTCTCTCTCTCTCTCACACACACACACACACACACACACACCTCTCTGAATGTCCATCCCTGACTTAATATAGCCAACCTTGTAATCAAGCATTATTAAACACAGAGGATGTTGTTTGAGACAAATGGTATTCACTGTTTGTGTCTGAGAGGATGACTGTGGTATGGGGCCTCTTCCTCTTTGTCCCAGTGGGTCTGAGGCTCTTTTTGGTAACCATAGTAATGGACCAGTGGTGAGATGTGCCAGGTGTCCTGCGGTTCTGCATTTATTAGTATCTGGATATACGCATGCGTGGGCTTCTGACAGAGCAGGTGCTGTCTGCACCCATGCAGGGGCTTTACAGAACTTTACACGATCTGCACACCACCTGGATCTTCTCTCTCTCTGTCCACGTTCAGCTCTAATTGTTCTCCACTTTGTGAACTAACACCTTCCCTCTTTAGGACTTCCGCTGCAAGTAAACATTGTCTTCAGGGTTACGAAAGTTGCCCACTGGAGCACCATTAACATATCATTTGATCTTGGGTTTTACACATGCTTCGCAGATCCAAGTCATCCTAAAGATATGTGCTATAGCGCGCACCTGTCGCTCTGTACGCGTGCGTGTGTGTGTGTGTGTGTGTGTTTTAGAACTACCGCTCAGAGATCTTTATTGCTCTCTCTCCCTCACGCTCTCTCACCACCACCCCCGTGTAATACAGCACTGTTATGAGGTACTGAGGTGTTTGTTGAGACTTGGTTTCATTTCTTCGGTCAGACTGAGCACTGTACTAAGGGAATAGTGTGTCTTGCTAAACACGGAAGAGTTATGAACCGGGGAAAAGAGGGTGCTGGAAAAACATGGAAAAAGACTGATGTAGTAAAGGAGGAAAGGTGTCTTTCCCCTTGTATGGACATACAATACCCAGATACATACACATATACATACACATACAACACCCCAAATGCACAAACATAAGTATACACACACACACACACACACACCTACACACATCTACACACACGCACAGACCCTAACGCCCACTCGCACACACACACAAACACACTTATATACCCACTTATGCAGAATGCAGATGCTGGCAGTGCTGACCTGGGCCATATCTCTGCGCCAGGGGTGCAGGGGAGGAGGAGGAGAGCACAGTGTGAGGAGGAATGCAGCTACGGTGGGCTAATTACGCCCGCTCACGCCTGCGGGGGAGCGAGCCTCCTTCATCTGCAAAAGATCACAGACAGCCCTGCGTGTCAAGGCCACCCAGCACACTGGACCCCACACTCTCCAAAACGCCCCTAACTCCCCCGGCCTCTCCCAGAGCAGCCCTCTGAGTGCCACACGTAAGTATCTCTGTTTGTGTGTGTGTGTGTGTGTGTGTGTGTGTGTGTGTGTGTGTGCTTATGCTTATGGCTTCATTACATTACAACCCTGCTGGATTTCCTTAACCCTCAACCCCCACCTTTTTTCCCATTGTATTATGTACACTGCATTATGTGTGCATTATGCACACAGGTGTTTATTGACTGTTAGTGGCACAGGTCTGCTCTGGGAAGCAGATACGTGCTTGGGTGTACACACCTGTGAGTGCACACACCTGTGAGTGTACACACCTGTGAGTGCAAAAAAAAGCCAAAAATGGCCCTTGTGCGGAGTCACGCCCATTCGGGCGGAGTCACATCCATCCAGTGCGGAGTCATACCCATCCGGTGTACAGTCACTTCCATTCGGGCGGAGTCATGTCCATCTGAGGAGGAGTCACATCCATTCCAGGTGGAGTCATGTCCATCCGGGCAGAGTCACATCCATCTGGGCGGAGTCATGTCCGTCTGGGCGGAGTCACATCCATCCCAAGTGATGCTGCCATGGCCAGGGGCCTCTGGAATTCTGTATATTGTTGCTAAATCATGTGCAGCAATTTTGACTTTCTTTCAATTTTCCTGCTTGTTCAGAGTTGCGGTTTTGCACTTGTAATTTCAGAGAACACTGCAAAGATGAAAGGTCTAGTATAAATGCACATTCCCTTCAGATTCACCCAGCCCTTTGAACACCTCCTGTATCCTCCTGCTCTCTCTCTGTCTCTCTCCCTCTCCCTCTGTCTCTCCATGTGTGTATCTCTCTCTGTGTCGCTTTCTGTGTATCTCTCTCCCTCTGTGTGTATCGCTTTCTATTCCAATCCCTCTCTGCGTTTATCTCTCTCTCTCTGTATCTCTCCCTCTCTGTATGTATCTCTCTCTCCATCTTGCTCCATCTCTGTGTGTATCTCTCTCTCTCTCTCTCTCTCTCTCTCTCTCTCTCTCTCTCTCTCTCTCTCTCTCTCTCTCTCTCTCTCTCT
>JAOYMR010000026.1:23149872-23160333 GCA_025802075.1 Tenebrosternarchus preto | reverse complement strand
CTAGTTTTGTGCTACCTTAGGTCAGGATTTTCCAAGCAACATGAAAACAGTTTATTTCCCAGGGGTGTGCAAAAAAAATGACACACAGACATACACATGCATGCAAACAAACACACACACACACACACAAACACACACACACACACACACACACACACACACACACACACTCACAGACCGCTCATCATCAGTGCTGTCATAAGCTTTATAAAAAGCAGTCATTTTCAAAACACATGCAGCAGCTTTCTGTGCTGTAATAGGTGTTTTATTTTTAGCACCTGACAGACAGTAATTGATAATAACAGCAATAACTCTCAGGTGTACAAGAAACAACAGAAGGCAGAAACTCATACACATAGTTACATTAAATTCACTATTTCAAGGAATATGCCACTTTGTTGAGACTTAAGAGAACATGGCATTTACTGACACTCATGTACAAAAAAAAAAAAACTCAACGAATATATCTTCAACTCCATTCTATACCAAGGCTTTCTTAAAATTCACAGGTCAAGCAGTCAGGATGAAAATGCTTCCAAAACCAATGACAATATCCATATAGTAGCATCGAATGTTTCTTACAATACAAAATGTGCTATCTAGAGTCAATTAGGTCTTAATCACATGTTTCCAAAGGCCCCAACTGCACTGATAGCCTTGCATGAGTTAATTCATGATATTATGCTATAGGAATGATGCAAACTGTAAATATCAACCGTCTTTACTTCTTGCTTACGTACAAACAAAGTAGGGCAGCTAATCTTAATATACAAAAACTTAGCAAGCAGATCTAGAAAAATTTACATGAGATTTTGTTCTTAAAAACACACCAATTGAATGTTGAAAAACTGCAGTCAAAACAGCAAAGCCTCCATCTGGCGTGTCAGAACTAAGAGACATTCGGTATCGCCTTAAGCCCCGCCTCCAAGAGCAGGGCGCAGAACTCCACCGACACCGAGCACAAGCACTTCTCCTCCACCTGGGACAATATGTGAACAAACATGAGAACACCTGTGGCATGAGCTAAAGTTCCATTAAAAAACTGAATTTCACACACAAAAAAAACTTCACCAGCTTCACCAAAAACTGTACAGTTAACTAGGTAGCGAAGTGACCAGCTTGCTCATTGTCAGGTTAGTGAGGTTGCGGCTGCCAGCACAGGCTCCACTGCATATCAAAAACCAAGAACTTAGCTAACAGCTAAAGCTAATAACTCCAGCTAGTAACTCCATCTTATAACTATAGCTAACAGCAGCTATAACTATAACTTATATCTCCAGCTAATAACTGAAGCTAATAAGTCCTGCTAGTAAGTCTAAATAAAAACTCCAACTATAGCCAACAACTCAAACTATAAATATAGCCTATAACTCCAGTCATTCTATAACTCCAGGTATTACCATATGTAATAACTTCAGCTAATAATTCCGGTTTTGAGAATCAGCCAATGACCAATGAACATTAACTGTTTGTAATGGTATTCTATGGGACTTCGAAATGTTCTATTTTAGGTTCATGTTGTTGTTTGCTCCAAATCGTCCCTGCAACTTATGACACTCCCATGACATAAAGTGCTATAAAACACTGTAAAGAAGTACCATTAATACTATAAAGTGCAATAAAACACTGTAAAGAAGTACCATTAACACTATAAAGTGCTATAAAAACACTATAAAGAAGTATTATTATAACATAGATAATCAAACAATCACAATAAAATGTATAAAACTAATGCTGACAGATCTGTTAAAAAGGACTTTTGCTGCTTTGTACTGTAAATACGAGGTGAGGTAAGCCTGGTTTTACTGGACCATCGTCCACCGGTCCGCATTTGTCACACAAGTGTCAAAGGAATTTCAACACCAGGGAGGCAGTTATTCAAGTACGGCCTAAGGGATGTATCCTTCATATCAGGAGTCCTTGAGGGCCAATTTACAATCTTTGGCAATGCCATGTAATTCAAAACAGGTGAAAAAATGGCATCTATTAGATTTCATGCATCATTTTGTGTGACCCTGCATAACACAGGCGACAGGGATTTCCTGAAATGTAAACCAGATTTAAATTAGAGAACCATACAAATATGGTGTTTTTAATTATTCTTTCTTTTTATATATGACATTATTTTTAAAAAGTCTTAAAAAAGGTCTTAAAGGTCATGGTGTCCTTGTTTTACTGTTTGTTAAAGTCATCAGGTTTTACGCCTTCGGTAAGTTTGGGATAAGGAAAGGATGAGAATCCACAAGGTTGTCAAAACAAAAAGACAAAAGTACAAAATCTCAAGGGGAAGAGACACAGAACAGGTTGTAAACAGACAAAACCTGCAGGTATGCAGATCCCTGAGAAATATCTGGCAGTGTGGGTGAGAGGTTGAGTTTCGCTGGTGAAGGTACCAGGGGAGTGGACGCACTGCAGCTGTGGTTATGCTCTAGATTACACAACTACAGCGAAAACTGGTCCTGTGGCCTCAGCTTTTTGTTCAATTGAATTAAGCCTTAACAAACAAGTCCAAAGAAAGCTAATGTTAGCTAAACTAAATTGCCTGCATTCACTCGTATAAAGAGCATAATGGATGAGAAAAACACAGGAAGTCCATCACCACAAACCCTCACATCCCTTCAGTATAACCTCGAACTGTACATAACAGTCCATAACCCTATGCATGGGCAGCTTTTGCTCTTGAGCTATTGGCAAATAAACCAAGCAGATGCACCACCTACTGACCTACTGCTAGCTAAACTGCAACGGTCAATCAGAGAAAACACTTACACTAGGTGTGAAGAAGTGATGTCATATACGTGAATGATCCAGTTCTTTCCAATGGCTCTTCAGTAAGAATGAAGGAAGAAAGTGATGCTTATACTTGAGAGTCGTTCTTTTTATCGTGCTTGCCGGAATTTCACTCTGCACTCCCCACACGAAACATGAGAACAGGGCAGTCACAAGAGACATTGACACGTTAAGGATTTGCCGGTTGCTGTTTAAACGTGCCATTCAAAGTTTGAGAGAGAGAGAGAGAGAGAGAGAGGGAGAGAGAGTGAGAGAGAGAGAGAGAGAGAGAGAGGGAGAGAGAGTGAGAGAGAGAGAGAGAGAGAGAGAGAGAGAGAGGGAGAGCAGTGGTCAAGTGACTTAGGGAGTGAATGAAGAGAGGGAGCAGCATTAGGGAGAAAAAAGCACTGAATCATCGAAATAAAACTTTACTGATTGTTATGTTATAAATCACAAATCAAAACAAAGGCAACTCCTCTGCACATTCCTGCAGGAAGAGTTTTGTGTAGTGAGATTGTGTATATATATATATATATATATATATATATATACACAGTATGTATGTATATAAAACTGGATCCTTTACATGAACGAGGGAAGACCTTTTCCGTCTGAGAACTGATTTCTTTCCTTTTATGCTGTTAACTAATATATAGGCCATGTTCAAAATAGCTCAATACATACTGTATACTGCACTCAGTATATACTGTATACTGATCCCTATAGCAGTATGCAGTATAGTATTCAGTATGCAACTAATGCAAACCAAACCATACTATGGGGTCACACCCACCACTGTTGCTTGAGGACATGCAGTACATCAGTAGTACGTCGTTCAGGAACTGGGATAATTCATGTTACATGGAATCTCATTGAGTAATTCTAAAGTTTTGCTTAAAACATTAAAAGTAACAGAGATACCACAGCCTGTCTGCTGGCAGGATATGGGGGAAGTCTAATGATTCAGGCATGGCCAACTCTCTGTGAACTGCCAGGATACCAGGGTTTCTGAATCATCTGATTGTGTTAGTTGTGTGTCCACTTTCTGTCAGTTACACCCAATCGAGTGAAACAGCTCCCTCACAGGCAAGGGCACATGCTAGCTGTGGTTTACATGGTGGAAATGCCACAGAAACTGGACGTCTGGCCAATTTAACACCATATTTGGAGCACTTCCGAATTGCATTCAAAAGTGGAGTGAAGTGCAGTAGAGCGATATTTACCTGGAACCCCGTCGCACTTTTGGTGCCCAAGAGCGATTCGGGGAGTTAATTTGTGCACTTCCCACACCCAAGCGACTATCGTATACATCTGTTTCCCAATGAATGGTTTAAGTTATTTCTCTGTTTTTGAGACTGCCTCTTTCTATATCTCATGCCAAAATAGCAGGCTTGTGATTGGTAGTTTTGGGTGTCAGTCAAGTTTCCTTTTTCTTCAGTAGTAAGCGGTTCTTGGCCACAGTAAGTGATGAAAAGCATCAGACTCTCCCTAAAGAGTCTCCCTAGAGAGTCTCCCTAGAGAGTCTCACAGTGCGAGACTAATTAACAAGATAACAATAACAAGACACAATTAACAAGAAACAATAGGACAATGTTTTTGTCATACTGCTAAGCCACGGGCACTCCATGCACTGACTGAATGTTACATTTATGTATGACCAATCACCTGTGATGACAGGATCATACCATCAGGATAAGGGGTTTGGGGGGGGACTGGCTGTCTACAGAAAGGAGTATACAAACAACTGGAAACAAGATAAATGACAGTCTCATAACGTTCAATATGGTATTCTGGATATTAAAAGTTTCAGTATAATTAGACTGAATAAGTGATATACATGCATACATACCAGTCATAAGTCAAAACATTGCTAGATTTGGTAGATTTTAAAAGCGAGAAGTGGTAGTAAATTAAGAGCAGTTTAATCGAAAGTGACGCTGCTTAGCCGAGTCAAATAATCTGGTTCATAAATTCCCATCACTAGCATGTGTACAGTGCAGATCATTTACAGCAGGTCTGGCAATGAGAAATTTTGTGCTGAATATATTCCATACATTATAGTGGAGTAAGTTGCAAGTTTGAATCTGGTCATTGTAGCCACCTTAGCCTTTCATTATCCTACTGATTATTCCACAGATGAACCTAACCCATAACTTATGGATCTTAGAGGATAAGAACAATGAGCCATTCTTTTGAACAGAACTCTAAAGGAATGGAACTCTAAGGTCTGATTTAAAGAGCTGTTATTCATCACTAACAACCATCCTGGTACAGTCTGACGTCATCCTCACAGAAGAATCCAGGACGACCAAGTGCTGTATTATATTTAAAGCCTTACCATTAAGCTAAAGTAAGCCAGCTATGTATGTGCAGAGCAGCTACCCAGCTAAGAACTAGTCTGCAAAGCAAACCAGCAGAAACTTCACACCAGCCTAGTAGGTGTCAATAATCTGTTTCCTCCAACAACAAACTCATGCAGCAGGAATTTCACTATACCCGTTTTATCCCGTTACATATATATACTAATAGTTACTCTTATACACAAAATAAGATGTAAAATATCCAATGCAAGTCCATCAGATCTTCACAAAAGAGAGGCCCTACCTACTGTTCATTCAAACAACCACCACAGAGCGAGCTCTTCTCAGGGCTCATCAGGAAGGCACCTCCCTTTACCGGTGTTTCACTGAATTAAGCCCTCGACACCTCCAGGAAACTCAACAGTGAGGACTGGTGTCTCAGCCTCACCCCCCACCTCCAAGTTTGCTCCTAAAACAAAACAAGCCACAACTCTTCAAACATCAACCCAAGTAATAACAAGCATTCTTTAGCCCCGCAGGTCCACACAGGCTGACCTGGTGACTATAACCATCTCCAACCCCACTGTTAATGCATGTTCAGTGCCACCAGCTCCATCTGGATCTACAACAAACAATAATCTCCATAATCACAAATGTTCCTAAATCCCACAGATCTGTACTGGCCAAGCCAGTGACTAAGGCTGTATGAAGCCCCACTGGCACTGTTAATGCAAGCTCAGTGCCACCAGTTCCATCTGGGTCTACTACATGTAGTAATTCAACAACATCAATGCCCTCCCTTCCCCCCCTCCGCCATTATGGTGCAATCACCCCAACCAATCTGCACTCTTCTTAATCATAATGACTAACCATTTCTGCTATCTCTGCTAACTCCTTCAGAACACCTTTAACTAATGCCAACTTCACAAGCCGCAACGTGGCAGACTTAGCTATAAATCTCCTAAAACCTGTCTCTACACACCTATCTCTACACTAACACCTATCTCTACACTAACATCTCTACACTAACATCTCTACACTAACATCTATCTCTACACTAACACCTATCTCTACACTAACACCTATCTCTACACTAACATCTGTCTCTACGCTAACACCTATCTCTACACTAACATCTATCTCTACCAGTCTAATACACGCCTGCCACTCACGTTATCTTACATCAGACACCTAATCTGTATACTTCAACTTTTTTTCAAAGGCTTCATCCACTGCATCCACAAATGGAATTGTCAACTCTATATGTTTTTTTTTCCAGCGATCGATTCAAAAATCGATTCATTTGAAGTGCAGTTTCGAGTCATCGCTTCGGAGCCCGTATCGAATTGAAAAAGCCACATGTCTGGTCCAAAAACTGGATTCCAATTTAGTCGGTATTCCCGAAAAGAAGAGCAAACACGATGAAACATGTCATCTTTCTTACTAAAAGTGATTAATTGCATTGGTTGAAAACATTTCCACATTTGCATACGCATCCTACCTAAACCTTGATAATAAATAAAAATATTCACCCACAAAAACGCTAGCACAAAAACAGTTTAGTAATATCACGTCTTCGTGTTACTATATGGATCGCTAATACCTATTTCAGTTTAGCCTTCCTACCCACAAAATGTAGCTAAACGGTATTTACAGTTAGCTTGATAGCAAATTCCGACCCTTAAAGCAATAGACTCACGAATATATTCGGTGATAGAAGAAAACGTTTAAGCGAACCGGTTTTTATTTTACCCCCGATATTTACTTAACCAGAAGGACTAGAACTAGTCTAGATGGAAGCGGTAGGCTCATGGATGATGTGCGAGAACGTGCCAAAACGCATCACTACCCACAACGTTTAATAAGTTGTGGAGAAGTAAAGTAATCTTGTTTAAATGGTAAAATATTTAAGCCTGCTTTTTTCTGGCTTCAACCTCAAGGTTTTTACAGTTCTGCTCTGTCGAAGTCTATGAAAGGATATTTTGCACGGTCTGTATAAAACGTGCCAAATAACCATCCGAAAAATCATTTCCTTACATATTTTTTAGTGAAACATTTTCTATAACATTTGTTGTCTATTCGTCCCTGACCAAAGATCTTGCTAAGTTGTTGATGATAGACTGCAGTAATAGCAGAATATAATTTAAATCTAATTATATTCTGCCACTTCAGCCACCAAATAAATGTACTGGTAATGTAAAGCACTTTCATTAATAACTGTTTTAAAGGGTTTTGTGTGTTTGTTTTTAACAGTTGACAGTTTACTTCATCTGCTGCCATTCGCTGAAATGAATATCAGTCCCTCGTGTGCACGTGAAGGAACGCAACACATAGGAGATGTTAATATAGTGCAGATGTGCTTTCAGGAGTCACATGGTGCTCATTAATGGGAAAAGTTCTAACTGTAACAGTAGATGAATGGAGAGAGAACGGGGGAGAGGGAAGAGCTGAGCCTGTGGTTACATAAGAGAAGAGAATGGGAAATATCCATGTTTTATTGTGCAAACATCTCCTAATCCTAAAGGCATGCCTTAGAACCTAGACCCTCAGTAACGAGGGGGAGGGACACATTCTAGGTGGCATGTGCTCCCTAACCCGGTTCTCCTGGTCATCCACCACTGCCCTCCACCTGCTGACACACGATATTAATGCGCCTCATTTAGCTGAAACCTGCCTCCTGCCCTCAGTCTCTCTCTCTCACACACACACATACACACACAGGCCTCTGCGGCAAGCAGGTGGGTATGTCCAGACGCTCATTAGCAGAACTCTCTCTCTCTCTCTCTCTCACACACATACACACACAAACACATACGCACACACCCACACAAACACTCCTAATTCTTCACAGAGCACCAAAGTACAGCTACAAACAAATCAACTGGCTAAGTTTTGCTTGCACACATTTGCATATGCACAGACACACATGCACACATTTGCAAAAGACTGCTGACCTCTTCTTGCAGCCTATGGGGAGCAGAGGAGCACTACTGGTTTTCGTGGGCGTTACATTCTCTGTCTTTCTCATCCCTTGTTACCCCCTCTCTCCTCTCTCCCCTCCTGTTGCCAGAGGCTGCAGTGCCCTGATTCTCGGTCCACTCCTGCTTTCTGTCCTTCTCTGGCCTACCCATCTGTTCCACGGCAAAGCTTGGCCAGTGAATCTGTCATAACACACAATCCTGTTCACGCTGCCACACAGTAGCACAAACGATTCAGGCCAAAAGGAGTGTGCTTTACACCCATGACCTCAGGTATCAGACACCAGCAGTCGAGCGCATTTGTTCAGTTAATGCGTCCGTTAACAAGCATTCAATGTCTTTCATTACAGTGATGATGCACATATTTCCATTATACTGCAGGCGTGCCCATCACGCATCCACCCCTGACACCCCCGCTGTGCCATTTTGCTTGGTTACTGCAGCCCTGGCATCCGCGTTCCTGCACAGCATGAAAGACGTCCCACCTCAGTCCTTGCCAGATCACTGGGCTGTCGCCTGGCCCTTCTCCACCCCCACAACTGCCTTCACACCCACACCCACACTTCTTCATGCTGACTCGCCCTGCCTCCACCACGCCCCTCCCTGCCAGCCCGCCCCTTGGGAGGTGGGGCATGGGGGGAAGATAATTAAGGCAGTGCAGTAGGGTTCCGACTGGAGGCAATGGGTTCTGTACCGGCCTGTGAGTTTAGCGCCGGGCCAGGCAGACTTGCTCCTGTTGGCTGGAGTGGCAGTGCCATCTGTTGAGTGGGCTCTCTGAGGGGGCACCCCAGTGGGGAGTGACAGAGCTGACCCTGCATGCATGCAGCACTACTAACATGCACACACACACACACACACACATACACACACACACAAGGAGAACAGGACGCAAGGCACTCATGAGTCTCTTCCACACCGGCTGCACTGAAGCACCTCTTGCCAGCCTGAGGATGAGATGGTGGAGGGTGCAGGAATGCTACCAGCACCAAATTAACAGGAATTAACTGGATCAGACCCGTCTCAGTGAGAATCTATGTAACCTCATATAACATTGCTTTGAATTTTCCCATGTAGGCAGTTAAGCCTAAGTGTGTAAATGTCAGTTTTGAGAACAGGTTTTATATGAAAATATGGTGTGTGTGTGTGTGTGTGTGTGTGTGTGTGTGGTGTTTTTGTTAGCTCTAGAACATTTATATTTAATCCTATAAAGCAAGCTACTACTAGAAAGAATCTCAAAGCTTGTGTGTGTGGGGGTGTGTGTGTGTATGTGTGTGCGCGTGTGTGTGTGTACTTTTATGTGACTGTGAGCACCATTGCGATCAGTATTGGATGTTATTGAAGGGGCACCAACTGAACCTAGTCACATTATACTGTACACTCTGTTGTTCAGTACTTTTTGTGTAAACCTTTCATAGTATTAATGTATATGTTGTGTGTTTGTATGCCTGCATATGCTTTGTATTTGCTTATTTTTGCGTGTGCTTGCCAGTTTGTGTGTGTGTGTGTGTGTGTGTATGTGTGTGTTTGCTGATGCTCTTGGCTCTGTCTATGGTTTATGCAATGCTTTACTGTCTTGGGTAGAGAGATCCCAGCCTCTGAGTAATGTGGATGTCTGTCAATGTGCATTAGTGGCATTTGTTAACGTCATGCCCCAGTTGCACTGCTGAGCTCTGCAGTGGTGTGGTTTCCACTGGAGACGAGGCTGGCAGCGCTTGTGATGCCCGCTAATGAGTGGCACCAGCCAGATCTGCTCCAGGACGCTAGCAGATCCACCAAGCAGAAAGCGCAAATCTGTTCAACAAACCATTCAATGCCAAATGATCAAAGTTCACTACCAAATGTTTATCAGTAAATATTAGGTACTTTTGATGGCAAGTGTACATAACAATGTAACTACATTGTAAGGTGGTTATAATGTTATTGAACAGTGTTAGAATTATGTATTGTTCTGATCTAGATATTAACTCAGCCACCCTAGAGATGAAGAAGTTTGTTGCTACAGGCTCTTCAGGTTCATTTTCTCTCTGACTTGTTAATGCGCGATAAAGTGTTTTGCCTCACTATGACTCTGCCTCCATCCTCACACCTCCATCCCTCCACAGCTGCGTCTGCGGCCTGAGACGGCCTCCACCTGGCTGGGGGCAGGATGGCCGTGAGGTCTAGCCGAGGGCCTTGTCTCGTGCCCATTAACCTGAGCGGACCACCTGCCATGAGGCAGGATGGAGCTCTGTGCTTCCGGCCTGCTTTCCTCGTTATGCACACCGGGGGGGGGGCCCCGCCCAGTTTGGTGGGTGTGGTGGGCTTTGTTGTTGGTTTTGTGGTGTTGCTTCCCCCCCACCACCTGCCGGCAAGAAAAAAAAAAAAAAAAAAGAAGCATTTCAGTCAACTTCATCACTACAGCAGATGAAGCCAAT
>JAOYMR010000026.1:23128619-23149772 GCA_025802075.1 Tenebrosternarchus preto | reverse complement strand
GCTTGTCTCGTGCCCATTAACCTGTGGGGACCCCCGGCCCTGGTGCAGGTTGGTGGTCTGTGCTTCCGGCCTTTTTTCCTCGTTTTGCACCCCGCCCCCCCCCCCCCCCCCAGCGAATCCAGCCCAGCCCTGTTGAGAAGCTGGCACCACAGCCACCACGGCATGAACACATCTTTCCATCTTCCACCCTGCACTCCAAATCCTCTACAGTCACCCATCCACTAAAGAAATCCACCTGTAGCCTCCGGTTATCAAACACGTGGGTTTTGTTGTTGTTGTTGTTGTTGTTGTTGTTGTTGTTGTCGTTGTTGTTTTAGTGAGCAAACTCGCGATTTGATTTTACAATGAAACTCTGGCAGACAGCCAACCACCAGGAAGCACTGAGATCAGTTGGGAAGGATTATGGATGCAGCTCTGGGAATTTGAAAAAGCACACTGGCATGTTGTAGTCCGTGTGTTACCACAGCCTCTCTCACTTGTGTGCCACCTTGTGTGTGTGTGTGTGTGTGTGGTCAAAGATATGTTTGAAAAAGAGAAAGTAAGAGACAGAACTGCAGAAGAAAACCCATACATCTGGTGTATATCTGAACAAACCTGTTCTATGCAATTACGGATAAGCCAAGAAGAGACTGTGTCTGTGAATTTCAAAACAGGGAAGCGGTGTGGGACTTGCTGACATTTATTTTACCATATTCCTTCAGCAAACAGTGAGGAAGGAGGCAGAGACTGCGAGGAGCATACCAGTGCATGTCCATCCGAGCCACTGTGTGCTAGTGGAGCATTGTGGGGAGGGGGGTTGTGTAGCTGGAATAATAGCTTCTGTGGCAGGAGAACATAGTCAGCACAAAATGTTCCACACTGTCAGAGGTCATAGCATGTGGGCAGTCACACACACACAGACACACACACAGACACACACTCATGCACATGCAGTCACCCATACGGACAGTCCAGCGAAAGTCAGCACCTCCTCAGTGAAGAGAGAAAGCGGACCAAGTACAGAAACAGGAAAGTCTTTCACTCACAAGCAAGTGGTCTTACTAGAACCTCAGGACAGAATCCGTTCAGGATTCTTAGGCTTCTGTATGGCATAGTGATTCTACACTTTACACAGGAGGGTCCCCTAGATCCTCGTCTATCTCCTGCATTAACTCAAATTGGGAAATTTCCGTCCGATTATTATTTTTTACACTGCATTGTCAGAAGGCAGGATAAGTATATACTCATATTAATTCTTTAAATGTCACTCTTGAAAGGTTCCTTCCAGTCCTCCGGGTCCTGAATTACTGCGCCGGTATGAGCCGTAAAGTGTCAGGTTTGATATGTTTCCAGAAACAGTACATTCTTATTTAAAGCAGTCTGTAAAGTAGGCAGAGGCGAACGACTACGGACTAATGAATAAAAATACTCAAACTCTGGAACATAATCCATAACGAAAGGAAAAGGTGGTAAACACGAAGCAAATAATGACAATGACTTTAATTAAAAGAGAACACAGACAGGATGAAACTCAAAAGAAGAACAGGCGTATACTGACAGGAAATACAAACACTCATAATAATATAAACATGCAGCGATGAATGTGGATGATAAGATGAACAAGACAGGAACGTAACTAAGGAAGCGTAACTAAGGAAGCGTAACTAAGGAAGCAAAAGTAGAACATAGCAAGGCAGAGCGATAGCACACAAGAGGGAAACCAGACACGGACCATACAGCTGCATCGAAATAACCGAAGGGAAGCCAAAACCAACCGAAGCAGACCGGGATAACCAAAAGTAACAAAACTTGAGAAAACATGAGAGATAACACGAATGTCCAGCAGCGGAGAAAGAAACACTTGAAGACTAAACAGCAAAACTAATTTAGATGACAAAGAGAAGCAGGTGATACAAGCGGGGACAGAAAGGAACGAACGAAAGCGAAGCTGGAAAAATGACGCTAATGGCGGGTAACCACTACACAGCCTTTCACAGGCTCAGTTTGCTTATGTCTATAAATTGTAGGCCAAACCCTGTTCTATGAAGACGAGTTCATCTACCCCCACAGCTGTGTACATTTTTGGTCTCTCTCAGAGATGAGAGTGATAATATTACAAGAGCCACTATTGCCCTGCCCCACCACAAATGGTCAGTACTTATTCAGCACTGTAAATCACTGTTGTATCAGGTGTGAGTCCCTGTGGTTGCTTCCTATGGATGGGGGATACCAACCTGCGGTTACTTTTGATTGGTGAGTAGTGCAAACCTAGCTCTTGGAGGAGTTCTCGAAGGAACGTAGTTCTTGGAGAAACTTGGGCCAGGTGAGAGGTTGGGTTTGGGAGAGTTGAGTTGGGGTGTAGAGGGTTTGGGGAGAGGAGAGCTGGTGGAGTTGGGTTTGGAGAAATCTCCTTGGGTCTTACTCTCCTTTTCTCTTCCTCTCTCTTTCAGTTTCTCTTTCTCTCTCATACTCTGTCTATCTCTCCTTATCCGTCTATCAGGTAATAGATGAGTTGAAGAATCAGCGAGTAGCACTAAGAAGGAAACTGACAGACATGAACTTTATTCCTCTGCTGTGGTCTATCATCATCAGCACACCACGTGGACAACCATACAAGCACAAACTCACACTCTTAGATAACCATGGAGTTGTAATCGCGGAAACAAACAAATGTTTCTTTGGGTTTTTTTAACCATGTAAATCCTGAATAACTCACTAACTAGATAGAGAAATAGATATAGTTCGATTCCCTGCAGAGTATCCAATCTGTATGTTTACTAGGTTAAATCATAAATAAGGCTAGCCAAACCTCTGACAAAGTAGGCTGTTTTAGCATTGAGGAACTTTGTAGTCAGTTATGTATGGTTATGTATGTCCTCATAACTTATGCTGGGACTTTCGTTGGAGTCTGATAAATATATTACATTTTGCGCACATGAAAGCTTTGCTCCTATTTCCATCATTGACTGTGGGTAAGTAAATACAGCAACAAAACCCCCTACAACATTTAGAGCTTCTACTTCAGCCTTTTTAAGGTTTTACACATTTCTTCAGACACTTCCACCAAGCCACATTGTTAATTGCAGTATTTCCTACACATACATGCAGTATTTGGCATCTATACTGTCCCATAAGTGAATGATCAATGTATGGATCTACAACCGATTGTTGTAGCTGATTAGATAAGTAAAATGACCAGTAGTTTGTGAGCAGCCTCCCAGCAGTCACTGCCATGCCAACAGAGAACAGGTGGGCTCTCAGGCCAGGTGGGTCACTCCACTCAGCTGTCTAAAACAACAGCCAAGCTTCTGATCTGGAATAAACTGTGTGTGTGTGTATGTGTGGGTGGGTGGGTGGGTGTGTGGGTGGGTGAGTGGGTATGTGTGTGAGTGTGTGTGTGTGTGTGTTGAGGGGGCGTGTGCAAGTTTCTTGTTTTCACTTGTTGCATTTTTACCCAATGAGCAGACACATACAGGTCGATGATTAACATGTACAGCTGTTAGAGTTAATGTGGTTAATGTGGTTCGAGTAAACAGTAAAGTATAATAATGTTGTATTAACATTTTAGAAGAACACAAAAATAATTTCAAGTGTGCACAATAAACAATTAATTAAAATGTAATTCACCAGTATTGACACCCCCTTTTTACCTTCAGAGTTTAGGTGTAGCAATTTACAATACAAAATTTTCAAATGACATTGCATATGTGTCAATTAACATTAACTACAGAAATATAGTTACATAAATACAAACACATTTCTGTCTCTCCCTCTCACCCCGTCCATTTCTCCAACATTGTCTCATTTTCGCACAAAAAATAGGCACCTTTAGGGAAAGATTTTAATCCATGCTTTCTACAGATGGACAGGTATCAGAAATTAGACACCATCAGCATATGGCATGTGCCTCTATATGTCCATGACACATACACTCCAAAAACACACACACACACACTTGCAACGATGAGCTGAAGGGAAAGCTGATTGAGTTTACACAGCAGAGCTCCAGAGAGGTGCAGTGAAATATGGAGAAGGCAATATTACAGAACACTGGGACACCTGGAGACCAGCCAACTGCTCCAGCTAATGCTATCATCTGGACAAGTTTATATGTGTGCATGTGCAGGGCAGGCGTATGCTTCTGTATAACACAAAGAAGAAGAGAGAGGAAGGAGTTCTTGGAGAATTTTGATGTATGCAAATATCTGACATTGCTGAGAAACAGAAAGTATGAAAAGTATATTTGATTTTCCATATATATAGAAATATAATTGTGTGTTTGTGTGTGTGTGTGTGTGTGTGTGTGTGATTCTGTGTGTGTGTGTGTGATTCTGTGTGTGAGTGTGTGTGTGTGTGTGTGTGTGTTTTGTGCATCTGATTTGTACAGTGGAGCACTACAGTGAAGCAACACAAGTGCTTTGGGGTCATGAACTTTTGGCTGCTCATGCCTGTCCCTTCTGCTCATTCTCATAGCCTGTTTGATCAGGAGCACCATCTCCTTCTGGAGCACCATCTCTTTCTAGAGGACCATCTCTTTCTAGAGCACCACATGGTGTTAAATATTAGATTATTTTCTCAGTGTAGATACACACCTTGATCCATACAATACAGGAGGTAATATTTATTACACCTCTCTCTCTCTGTCTCTCTCTTTCTGTCTCTCTCGCTGTCTCTCTCTCACTATCTGTCTCTCCTTTTGTGTGTGTGTGTGTGTTTAAGGTGAACGGGACAGACACTAAGGGGCAGTGGAGGGACTCTCAGAAGAACAGCAGTGGAAATTACATCAGCAGGGAGGCAGGTTTGGGGCAACAGTGCTGAGTGCCAAGTGCAGCTTAATTTAATTGTGTGTGGGCTCGGGTCCCCTGCCTCCCAGGTCAGGCCAGCGCCCTCTGCAGGCTAGGCCCTGCGAGTTGTCCATGTGAGGGGCAATGCAAGGCAAGTGCTTTCCACAAGTAGGTTTGTGTGTGTGTGTGTGTGTGTGTGTGTGTGTGTTTGCATTATCTGTGCATGGAGGTGTGTTTGTGCATTTTTGTGTATGCCCTTGTGGGTGTCAGTGAGTTTGCAGATCTTTTCTGATGCAAAAAAAAAAAAAGCCATCACGTGAAGCAGAGCTCCAACGGCGGTGACAATGCAGGAAGCTTGGGCGCTTCTTCCCAGCATGCACTGCACAGTGAGGTGTGAAGGAAAAGAGAGCAAGAAAAGACTGAGAGAATAAAAGGATGCACATGGCGAGATGAGGAGGAGGAGGAAGACAGAGAGAGAGATGAGGAAGAGAGAGAGAGAGAGAGAGATGAGGAAGAGAGAGAGAGAGATGAGGAAGAGAGAGAGAGAGATGAGGATGAGAGAGAGTGAGAGATGAGGGTGAGAGAGAGAGAAGAGGAAGGAATAACGCCAAAGAACACAGGATGAATGAGGAGATCTGTGTGAGGCAGAGCCTCTTATTTAAGCCAAACAAACAACAGGTGTCGGGTTTTGTAAAAGCCTCTTCCTCCTCAGTGTGAGTAAATTGGAGCCGGCAGACCTGTGAAGTTCAAAGGAGGGAAAAAAACATTCAAACACGAGATGCTCCCCACAGCATGGGCTGCAGTCAAACGCCGTTCACACATAGAGATACCGAGGACACACACAAACAGACACAAACTTACACTCTTGCCTGCTGGTTCTACCTGGTGTTGTGAGTCCCCTGTAGTTTTCTCATTTATGCGAAGATCTCAACTCTCAACACTGGGAAAAGGATCCAGAGCAGCACATCAGTAACAAAAACTGCACCCTGTGCAAAACTGTCCCCCCCACCCCCCCCCCACCCTCTGACATGTGGCTCAAACACTACCCCGTGCACCATGGACCACTGACCTGGGGTCAGCCTCTTTCAGACAGCTGCCTTCATAACAGTCAAAGTGACAAACTGGATTTATGAGCGTCCCCGTCTCAACGTGCAGAACCAGCAAGTATCATGTAGTGTGGAGGAGGACAGACCGGTCTCTCCTCTGCATGCGCATAGTAAAATGATACCTAATGGCTGTAATATGAAGATGACCAAATTACATGGAAAAAGCTGAATCAAAATGGCATGCAGCACCGAACAGTGCTGTGATCTAAAGCAATAATAGGATTCTGTTTTCATTAATCCTGAATATAAAATAACTCCATGCTAGCATTTCAATTGTTTGTTAACCATTGGAGCTGATTTCAGCATTATTCCAGCACGAGGCTCCACCCCTTCATGTCCCACCCCCACTGTACTCGACCCTCTTCCTATTCTGTATGATGGAGTTTACATCTGAGCGAAATTAATATGTGATGTGTTTCTTGAGCAGATAATCCTATTTAATTCTCTCTCATACTGAACGTTGATTTTATATAAAGTATGATTATGATCAGAGTCAAAGCACAACAGATATGACTGTGTGTCCTTAAGTTCTTCCTCTCCAACACTGAAGCCACACTAACAGTAGCAGTACATACTGGGGAAGTCGTGTTCAGCAGATTTACATTTCAGCTCTCCCTGGAAAATGAAAAACACAGTGCAACTCATCAGTTTTTTCTTCTGTAGGAATTCTGAAAACACTCTCAGTGGGTTTGTGGAAATCTAGAAGCAACCCACCATTATTTAAAAGTGAAACACTGTTTCGTAGATTCTAAACAGCTAACTCCCTTCTGACCAGAACTGCTATAATCTCCCAACCATACTCACTTGTTTACAAGAATTCACAGTGCACCAAAGAAGAGAACCATGCCATTCTACCATACATTCTTGAAAAGAGGTATTTTACAAAGTTATGAGAAGCATATGAAGTCCTATGAATGAGCCGGGTTTCTGCAGTCCTTCAGTACTAAGCTGAACTGTTGCTAGGTGACTACTCAACTTCATAGTTAAAGGGTCAGTGTTGCCTTGGTTTCCAGGTGACAATATTTCAAGCCCTCCCATTTTGTTTCAAGTTAGCCGTTTTCTTCTAGCCAATCCAAATAACTACAGATACTGCGCATTAAAGGATAAAATAAATAAACATATATAATGTATAAATAAATATACAGAAAGCATAGAAAAGTTTTTTTTAAAGATTAAGCTTAAGTTTACCTACCTAAGTCAAAATATTACTATTCATCAGTTGACATTACTTCTGAAAACCCTCTCAGTTAATTCTCAAGTAATTCTTTAGAATTCTAATAACCACATGCAGAAGTTATTTTTCTGGGGCTCCTGGTTATCCAGGTTTGAGTGTGTCACAGTGAAGCCTGCGGTGGGTTCTAAAGTGTGAACAGTAGAGTGTGAGAATGGGTGTGTTTCTTATCAGCAGCAAATGCACCTAAAAATGCCACAATCAGTGCATGTGTTTTTAAGATTAATCCTGCATGCTTCCTGAGATATCCCTGGGGCACTCTTCTACTGCACCATATACATTTACTCTGCCTGCTTTTGGTATTGCTCCTCAGCTGAATAAGCATATTTTAAGTACTTTTTGGAAGTGGGTGTGGGTGTGCGCGTGTTTGTGTGTGTGTGTGTGTGTGTGTGTGTGTGTGTGTGTGTGTGTGTGTGTGTGTATTTTCTCAGTGTGTCCTCTGACAGAGTAAGCTTTATGTTCTTTCATCTCTTTAAAAGAGTCTCCATCCATGCAGAGTCTTTTAAAGAGATGAAAGAACTATCTCTTGGGCTCAAATGTTCTCTGCATGAAGCCCACTCTGTCACACCCACTGAGAAACTGTAGATACACACACACACACACACACACACATATGCACACACACACACACACTCACCCACACACAAATGAGGAAACTGACCCATACCTGAATAACTGGTACCATCTCACCCTCTCTCACCCCCTCTCTCTCTCTCACTCTCACTCTCTCTCTCTCTCTCTCTCTCTCTCTCTCTCTCTCTTTCTGTCTTATATAGTATTAGGGTGGATTCACACATTCTCATCTTTAATATCTCTTTTCTAATTACAATACAGCCACTCACATTTCACATCAGTGAGGAAATGTACTACAGAACAGTATAATATAATACAGAACAGTACAGTGTACTACAGAACAGTATAATATACTACAGAACAGTATAATATAATACAGAACAATATAGTGTACTACAGAACAGTATAATATACTATAGAACAGTATAATATAATACAGAACAGTACAGTGTACTACAGAACAGTATAATATACTACAGAACAGTATAATATACTACAGAACAGTATAATATAATACAGAACAGTACAGTGTACTACAGAACAGTATAATATACTACAGAACAGTATAATAGCAGTCGAATGATGATGAACTACAGAGGGCTGTTAATTGTTTCTTGTTTATGCTCCATAGTTTGGATCTCCCAATTGGAGGTATCCATTTTTAAAATAGATTTAATAAACTATTTCTGATACATCCAGGCCACTAGGTGTCAGAATAATGGTTAAAGTTAGTTGCATCTCCCTGCCTGTAAGCAGTTAAACAGATTGTTGATCAATGACTAGTAGAAATGATTATCCCCATACACAGAGGTGGACATTCCAGGTTCAGAAAGTAAAAGTCCTCACCAGGATTTTGCTCAAACATCCTAGATTACATTGATTCCATGAACTAATTTTACCTGCAGCCTTGCGCTAATTAGATCATTTAGGAAGCTTGAGCAAAATCCTGGCAAGGATTTTTACTTTCTGAACCTGGAATGTCCACCTCTGCCCATACAGTGGTCTATGATAACTGTGACCATCAAGGACATTCTTCCATGGCCCACTGAAAGTGATTTATATAACCAGGGCACTAGGGTACACACACACACACATACACACAAACAAACACATTGAACGTGATTTGTATTTTGTTGCATTTGGACTATGCCTGCTGCTGTAATGACCAAATTATTAAAAGAAAGCTCTGGCTTAGGTTTTTGAGTACAATTGTGTTCCTTGAGCCTCACAGCATTCCACCTGCCCTCACTGTGCCTCACTTGTATGGAACTCCACTGTACCCAAATGCACTGTACATTGTACAGGCTGCATTCAGCTACAAAGGCAGAGTCCTGAGTCCGTAGTTACACTAATCCCAGCCAGCCTCTTCAGTGCTTGACCGCTCAAATAATCCAGATTCACACAGAACACCCTTTTTACTCTCGTAAGTAAATATTTCTCATGTTCCTAGCTGTGCCACACCGATGCTAAGAAGTGGCAGTTCACTAGTGTGGTTAAGTGCGATTCCTCCGGGCCACTAGACTGGCGAAACACTGAGGTTTTTGTGATCAGCAAGATTTTCATTCAACCCATTGACTGAGCTGTCCAGCTCTTCATATATAATTGAAGGCCATTAACTGCAGTGGTAAGTGCCCACGGTTTAATTAGCTGGCCTGATGGTGTGGGTTCTTCACTAGCAAGGGCGTAGCTTTAATTGAGTCATCATTTGGCAGACAGACAGGGGACAGTGATGTAACGCCCCACCCGATCACCTTCAGTACCGGCTGTTGGAGCAGGACATTTCATGCATACATTTAAGCAATTGCACAGTGCGTCCTGCCTACACCCACTTCCACCAAGAGAATAGAGCTGTTACTTTTGTGCATTTTGTGTGTGTTTGTTGGGGGGGGGGGTCACAATTGCCCCTCCTTTAACGTCTTGGTTTCCCGGGCTGCCCTCATTCCGGTCCCTTCCTGTTCATGTTTTTGTTTTCACAATCCCTATCTTCACACACTCAATTTCTCCTTCCTTGCTTTCACCGGTTTCATGTTATTCCTTGATTTGGTTTGCTATTTAGTTTCATCAGACTTAGTTCTTGTTGCTGGTTGTTGCTCTTATGTTTGTACATCCTGTTTCCTGTTACGTCTTTCCTGTTACGTCTTTCCTGTTACGTCCTTCCTGTTGCTCTTCCTGGTTACGTCCTGTTACGTCTTTCCTGTTACGTCTTTCCTGTTACGTCCTTCCTGTTGTTCTTCCTGGTTCTCTGTCGTGTTTGTTGTGTTGTTGTGTTTGTGTCTTGGTTTGTTCTCAGTAGCTCCTCTTTGCCCCCTTTACTCTACGTCTACCTGTTCTTCCTGACGCTCCTTGTTGGGTTAGTTTTCCTCTTTCATCCCCTTTATGATTCATTGCTCACTCTTGTAGTCCCCTCTTGAAGTTTGTTTAGTCCTCAGCTCTCCCTCTCTTTATGTTTTTCTACCTTTAGTCCTTTTCCAAAATGTGATCTTCTGGGGGATCCTCATAAAAGTAAATGGCCTCATTTCACAAACACATTTTACATTGTCATGATTTTGTGTTTTTTTTTTTTTTTTAAAGTTTACATTTTCTAATCACTTCTGCCATTAAGGAGGTTAAGTGAATGCTGTGTGTTTTAGAAACTCCACAAGAAATAAATGTTCTGGCCATTAGGAGGTGATTATGTTACCTCCAAATTATTACCCATATTTGCATTTTAGAAATGGGTTTTTTATTTTGGACCAAGTCCAGCATGTATGATACATTTTGGTTAGTTTTTCTATCAGTACACATACATCTGTTCATAATTCACTTTTGCACATATCCAGATTAAAAGAGATGTCAGAGAACCCCTGAGAAAATGCAGTGAAAAGGTTAAAGACTTTTTCCATGAAGCCAGTCAGGCTGGTCTTATACAAATGGCAGAAATCATGGCAGTATGACTGTTGCTTCTCCTCCAAGCAGCGGATGTCTTGCCTCCATAAGAACAAGCAAAGCCCAAAGATTGACAACTAACATTATACAGGTGTCTCCCACATTTATTAATCTACCAGAAAAAGAAATGGGGAAAGTGAGCTGCTCGCCGTGGTTCTTTTTGATAAGGAAATGCTAAACATTGCTTACTGTTAGGTTTTAGCCTCTGTTCAGTGTAACTGACACAGAGTACCTTCAGGGTTCGACCAGAGATTAGTTCAGCCCTCAGTATACCTCGTTACGAGATCTCAGAGAACAAATTCACAACACACAGGTGTCAAGAAGATGCTCTGAAGTTTATTAACAATATAGAAGTTTAAATAGAAGAAAGAGATAACTGATGGAGAAGAAAAGAGATAAGAAGATAGAGAGTGATGGTGTGTGGTAAAATGATTGGTCTAAGGTAGAATCAACAACGAGATGATTGGTCTTAAGAATGTGGTGAGACATTCTAAGAAGTGGCCTCCACTAAGAAGGTGTTTAGATGACATTCGGATCTGGGTCAGTCCGACCGTCAGATAGGAAGGGGGTTGTGGATATGCTTAAGGCCGAAGGACAGTCTAAAAGATAGTTTAGATGCCAGTAGGACTGGGGTCAGCCCGACCACCAAATAATCTAACTAGAGAGAGACATTTAATTCAGAATTAAATTCCCTTACACTTACCATATCAATTATTTAACATATTCTTGATTGTTCCACACCAGTATCATTCCTTGGTGAGGTAAGTGTGGCTGCTCAGGGGTGTAGTCTGGGTGGGGCGTGGCCTAGCGGTGCCTCCAGGGTGGAGGGGCTGTAAGAACATTACAGTAGGTGATTAAAATTGACTGGACCTACATCTTGTTTGGTTATTTTAACTGTCTCTTTTGCAGCAGGTTTCCTGAGTGTATCCTGGTATCAAGTAAGCATCTGACACTAAACATCTTCAGGAGTTTACATCGTTTTTGAGTTTATGTTATATAACTCGGTAGTCATGAACTGCCTGTCTCCGAAACATTCTTCGTACCCAAACCTCTTGGTCCACTTTTATCAAGTAAACATGATAACACTTAAGAATGGTTTTATTCCTGGGGACAGATACCAGACCTGAAACATCAAACTAGGGTGGAGAAAACACCTAGGAGGCATTGTGTGGTCTAATCATTTTATTAATTATTCCTAATAAATGTATTTGATGCAAATTAAATAATTAAACAACATAAAACAGTCAGTTAAGTTCTCATTTAAGAATTCTGGGTTCATTTTTGGTACATTCACTCATATTGATATTTTGACCACAAACATCTTACAGAACAGAAAAAAGAGAACCCTTCAGATGAGGGTCAAATATGTGTGAAAGTCACAATCAACAACAGAAGGGGAACCATATTGTAATATCAAAATAATGTACTGAAAGGTATGTATGGAGGAATGGGTCAAAATAGCCACAGTTCAGGACTGATCAAGAGATACAGAAACCTTTATACACACAACCTGCATGAGGTTATTGTGACTAAATGATCATATTTAGTTGATAAATATAACATTAAGATATATATTATCTCTTTGATCTACAGTCAAACCACTTGGTATGTTGTTTATAAATAAAACTCTCTGTTTACAAATAAAGACCAAATAAAGATCAAATCACATTTAGGGAATATTCATACAGAAACCTGAATTATTCCAAAAGGCTAACAAGCGTTTTGACATGTTAAAGAAAAAAATCTGTTTTGCCAATAAAATATTTTGTTAATTTGTTTTTATTCACTTATGCAAACAACCGTACTGTCAGTGAGAGAAGCAGCATCTCTTCTGTGTTGATGGAGGTAACTGTGAGAGTTCACGGAGTTCAGGACTGACCCAGGAGGATGTGGAACTGGCAGGTGAGGCGTCTTTCAGAGCAGACGTATGGGCAGGCGCCCAGCAGCTCGGACCTTCTCTCAGCTGTATCCCTGAGAATTCCTGCAGGTGTGGTGGTGGAGCTCAGCGCTTTGGACCTTCACACCTCTCTGCACATCTGTCACACCTCAAGCAGAACCACCTGTGTGTGTATTTTTGTGTTTGCTTGTGCGTGTGTGTGTGTGTGCGTGCGTGTGCGTGTGATATTCGTCCCTCTCACTAACGCTGTTTTTTTATGAAGGATGTGGAGGTGTGGATGTCAGTCCTTCTCACACCCCGGTGTGTGTGAGTCTGCAGGTTGGTTCTCATTTGGTCTCCAGCCCAGATCTTCTGATGTGATGCCCTCAAGTGCCTGTAACGTGGTAAGAGTAATATAGCAGCCATGGAGACACCTGGGCACGATGCACGGAGTTCTGCAGACCCCAACAGCAACGTTGCAGCAGACACACTTTTACTTCCTTTTTTGATCACATGCACTCATGCTTTGCTCCTGTGTCATTGTCAGGAACTGGGGGACAATTAGTTAAATTAGGGCACTGGCTTAAAACGAGCAGCACTATGCCAGCCCATGGGCGAGCCCCCTTTGACCTACTTCTCCTTTTCTCCCCTTCAGATGCCTTCTACGCCAACGCAGACACCAGGCCGGTACAGAGACGAGACGAGATCCGACAGCGAGAGCACGGAGGGGGAGAGCCGAAACTGTAAGTGCTGACACGGGCGTTGATTGATCGCATCTGTCTTTGCTCAAACATGAGGCAGCGCTTGTCAGGACAGTGCAGCGCTGGTCCCAGTGCCCTCGCCTTGCCTGCGTCTCCCCGTCTCTCTGGGATGGAAGGTCGGTGTGATGGCGTAGGTGGCCCCCCTGTACGTGGAGGTGCTGTGTGAGGGACATGTAGCATTCTTACCCCTTCACCAGGTACAACCTCTTCCCGAGGTTACGATACAGCCGAGGCTGCACACACACACACACACACACACAAACACGCATACACGTGCACACCTCCACACATGCACACCCACACACACAAGCACATTCACACAAATGCACACACACACATAAAGAGAGACCTTGCCTTTTTCTTAAATTCCCATGCTTTTGTGTGTTTTCCACACTGCAAGGACCCAAGGTGAAGGTGGATTATGCCAAAGAAACGTCTCACTTGAGAGGAAAAAAAAACTGAAAAAAATTATACAAACGTGATAGCAAATCAAAATGACAGTAACGAAGACCCTGACTGTCCTCGTGCTCAGAAGTTAAAGCAAAATGATTCTTTTGGATCTTTTATTTTGAGTCACTGGTAGGACTCAAGGTGATTTTAGCTAAAGTGGCAAATGTTCCTGGTTGACAGTTGGCCGGGACGTTAGAGGGCCTCCTGCTGGCCGCTGGAGGAGGGTGTGGAGACAGGAGCAGGGTCTTCCCTGTGTCCACACAATTCCAGTTGCTTATGGAGTTGAACAGGAGCCACACTGACCCCTGGCTCCCTCTCCCCTGAGGTGGCAAACCTCATTTTCGGCACAATTGAGTTAGAGCCCAGATTAGTCCTACACACTCAGCAGCCTCACTCTCAACCTACCCAACCCCCCACCAACACATCGCCACCAAGGGCGAAAACCACGTACACAGAGGATAAAACCACACACACACACTCACACTCACTCACACACACACACACACACACACGCTCACTTACTTATATGTGCAAATATATATAGTAGGTCTGTATGCCGCATCTGTGCAATGTTGTATGTGCACTGACTGGAAGTGTCATCTTCATGTTCACTGCTACACAAGTGTGTGTAAAATAACCCCAGACTTACACAGTCTGGGTGTTCTGTGCTATTCACAGCTCTACCTGGCGTGACTGTTTGATGGGTGAAGCAGTCACGAATGCTGTCACACGTATAGCCGCCCCTCATACGGTTTTAATAAAACAACTAATCTGGAATTGTGCAACGCACCATAAATCACTCATTTTCTCAGTACCAACGACTCTGCAGGCTTTTCTCAGAGCCTGAGAGGCCGCTGTGTGTGTGTGGGTGTGTATGTGTGTGTGTGTGTGTGTATGTGTGTGTGTAAGGCAGCACCAGACAACCTCACCCTGCCTCGGCTCTTATGAAAGCTTTATTGGATTCCGTTGTCCCCGGAGGGAAAATGCTTTAAATGTCTCTGCAATTATACATCTAATAACAGCGGCGGTTCTCGGGCCGAGCCTGGGCCCGACAGAGATAAGGAACTGCGAGTTCAGTACGGGGCTATTAATCTCTGTCACCTGCCTGTCAGGTCAACTGGAGGAAAAGCTGCAGGTTTCTTGACCCCCGCATGGGGACCTGCCGCCTCTCGTGCTCCCGGAGAGAGAGGCAGTTTCCACGGGAGCAGCGTGTTGTACGACTGCAGTTCTCCACAGCCCTCCAGGGACCCGCTACAGGCAGCGTGGGTCGGGCAGAAGACGAGATCTTTAAACGGAGAAAGTTATTGCTCCAGTTCGAGTCTCGGGACGATTTAATTGTCTCGCGAGCGAACGATCTGAACGTCGTCTCCTGCGATGTTTCTCTGTTCTTAAAATGTGTCTAGTATGGAGAATGTTAAAATGCAAAGAAGGATCAGTCTCTTTTCTGTCTCTCTCTCTTTGTCTCTGTCTCTCTCTCTCTTTCTGTCTCTCTCTCTCATTGTTTGCACATAGATCCTTCTCGGTCTCCTTAACTGCTTCTGAAGGTCCCGTTTTTACTTTGTGTTGTTTTTTTTCCTAATGGGGATCAAATACTCATGGCTGCCCACTTTTTTCTCCTTGACCTTTTCTCCTCCTCGTCTTGTTCCCCACCGTTTCCTCCCCTCTGTTGAGAGGAGTCTGATTTGAAATGGCTCCATGTTGGGACATCTGGCTCCAGTGTGTGGGTCATGCAGACACTGGATGGTGGCCGGCATGGAAGGAGAAAAGAAACGAGGGAGAGAGAGAGAGAGAGTGAGGGAGGTAGGAAAAAGGGAGGGAGGTAGGGAGAGAGAGAGTGAGGGAGAGAGAGAGAGAGAGAGAGAGAGAGAGAGAGAGAGATGGTGTTGGTGTTTGCAGTGTTCTTAGATACCATAAAAATAAAAAATACATTTAGTGCCAGTGCCAAACTTTATGGTTCACAGACAGATTTGAAGATTCATGTAGACAGAGAACAAAGATGGGCAGGTCTGTCTAGTTAGAAAAAACAAAAACAAGTTAGAAAAAACAAACAGGATACACCGTAAGCTGTAGTACAGCCAGGACATCCCCCAGACTCATCTATAGCTAAGATGTTGTATTTCCCAGTTACATTTGGAACATGACATCTGGCTTGAGGCAGGCTCTTAATAGAGATCTGTGTGTGTGTGTGTGTGTGTGTGTAAGACAAAGTTCCAGCGGCACAAAAGCATGTATAAATTTTTCATTGTGCTTGTTCCATATATGTCTTGGAAATATGTGTTTATTTTTGTGAACATGTTGAAACCAAATGCATAACAGTTTCTGTTAATCGAGGTTTACAAATCACGCACACACACACACACAAACCTGCAGTAAAATTTAAAGGCCAACACTGTGCTCTGAGTGCAGCTATAAAAACAGAGTGCTACTATCGTTCCTCTACTTATGCTTCCATATCTCTGTCACCTTCTGCCTGTCTATACTGTGTAAATCTCACCTCAGATGTTCGCTCTCTCTTTCTCTCTGTCGTTTTTAAGGCCTCCTCCTTCATTACTTTCTCCCATATTAATTCACTCTCCTCCACCCTCATACTCCACACACACCCCGGGACTTTCTCCAGGTCTTTGACTTCTTCTCCACCCTTCGTCTCCGTGTGTGTTTCTGTTTTTCACTCTTTCCACTGACCCTCTCTACCTTCACTTAAATTTGCATGTAATGTTTCTTTGTGTCTTTGCCACGCCCCCTACCCACCCCCCCTCCACCATGTCCACGCCCACAATACAGTGATCAGGCCATGTTTTATTCGATTTGGCAATGCAAAGATCTGTGAATTTATGCAAATTTATGGCTGAAAAATGAGCACTCACTTCTATGCAAAATACAAAGGAAAAAGTCCCGACTCATTATAATATTTACCTTTTGTTATGGAATGTGCAGAATAATAATTAAGAATGATTTGTGATCTGAACCTTTTTTTCTCTGGATTTCACCCAGAAACAAGACACTCTGCTATGGTCGCACTTTCGTACATTTATTTTTCACAGTTTATATTTTTAAGCGCATCTCATCCGCCACATACAAACTATAAAATATTTCTGAAGAGCGTTTTTTCTACCGTGATGTGCAGTATATAAATACACATATATAAAGGCATATAAATATAAATATGAACTGTATGTTTGAATAGCACACAATCTGAAAACACAGTGAGCAGAAGAACCGGGTGCACTGTGCGCTGTGTAGAGATTGTCACAGAGGTCCCTCGCACAACCTTAACACAAAAGACTGATGCTGCAGTACCCTATCCCACAGGGGTCAGGGGTCAGGGGTCAGAGAGCCCCTCCTGACGTGATGATTGGCAGATAGGCCGGTCTCTGCGGTGCGGGACACAGCGGGTCTGAGCCGACTGGGCCGGCCGTGGACACGCTGACGCATCGCTGAGCTGCGCTGTGCACACGCAGCAGTTTTGGACTCTTTCTCTCCGTGTCCGCGTTTGAATGCTGGGTTGTACACCCTGGCCAAGCCTGGACCAGTAGCACGAAGGCTGCCTGGAGTGGCAGGCTAAGCAGTCTGAGAGGCACTCTCTCTGGGCCTGCGTCTTCTTCTCCAACCAGATGCTCTCTCACCGAGATCAACCACATGCTGTTCCCCTTCCAAGCCACAAAGTCCTGTGGGCTTCATTAATGTTTACCAAAGTGCTAATTTGTTGCTTTTTTTTAAGTCACGCTGAGTTCACACACCAAGGTTAATCTGTCCATACTACAACACCAAGGTTAATCTCTCCACACTACAGCATATCCTTTCTAAACTGACCTCTTATTGTTCCTGTGTGATCCATCGTTCACGTTCTGTAAGTCCGCCGGGAGCCGACAGGGCTCAGAGGTGTGTCTGTGTCAGCACGCCTCTCATTATTCATCAGCGGACTGCCACATTTGACTACATTTGCATATCCGCCGGGCATCATGGGAGACGCTGCCCTCCGGGGGGAGGGAAAGGGGTTTGCTTCTGTCGGCTTTGCTCTTGAGAAGCGACCGTGTTTATGAGAGACGGACTCTGCGTGGGAGAACGACAACCGACCGCGTGGCTCCGAACACGCTCTGCGTTTAATGAGCGCGTGAGCAGGAGGAGGCCCGCCCCCTCACTCTCCCCACCTGTCATTAAAGTACAGGCGGACCAGGACCGGCCCCGTCCAGACGTGGAGAAATAATAGGCAATTTAGTGGTGCGTGGAGCGAAGGAGAGGGGGAGAGAGAGGACGAGGTCACTGCTTGTTCTGGGGTGGGGTTTTTTTTTTTGAGGGATTCTGGAGCAAATAATGAAGCAGTGACAGACAGAATGGGCTTAAAGTGAAGAGAAGGAATAAATATAATTAATGTGGGTGAAGATATGGGTGGAGACAGGAGGGGCCAGGACTACCTGCATGGCTGTTCACTTTATCATCCCAGTGTCCCCTTCTCAAACTCTTCCTCCACCTTCAGCCTAAGACCCCCCACCCACCCCACCCACCCTCTCAAGTACTGTTACACATACACACTGTTGCCTTCCTTACAGGTGTAGTTGTAGCCAGGAGGGCTGACAGTTTACACAGCTGATTACTAATAACCTGGGACTCCAAGATCAACAGCTTCCTTAAATTGTTTGAAAATGGTTAGCAGCCATAACTGTGACAGCTAACACTTCCAGATATTTTTCCCAATATAATATATGAACGGGAAAATATATATTATCTTCCACAGTGCCACTTGTTCACACACTGCAAAGTGATAATGAATGTCTTGTGCAGGTAGGAAAGTTGTGATTTCGTGACTTGAAGTCAGACAAAATCTTACCTAATTACCAAGCATTCAGACATACATTTTTGCTTATTGTCTCCCATATCCACTTAATAGTTATCTTCCTCTACACAGTTTTCCCCACGAAAATGACAGAGGGAGACAATTAGCACAAGAGGTCCAGACAGTTGTGCATTTATGCACTAACGGGCCGAGGAGTGTGGAGAGATGGATGAAAGCGTGGTGGTTGGAGCTGGGTGACTGGTGCTGCTGGCGGGGCAGTGGAACGCAAGGGGAGAGGGGTAATTATTCTCCGTATGGAAGGGAGTCAGCGAGGGACCCCTTCAACAGCACAAGCTAATTTACAGCCGTGGGTCTCCATCCTGGGCTCCGGCGAGCTCCTCCATCTCTGCTGCAAGTCTGATGCCTCAGAGAGCTCTGCTGCACTCAGCGCTCCAGCCCCTCCCTACTCCACCCTTCTGCATCCGCCTTGAGAACGTACCAGTTACAGTAATCTAGAGTCAGGTGATAACACAGATGGAGAAAGTTTCGCGTAGTTCAAATTAAGTTCTCTTGCTTGACGCTTCCAAACCTTTCTGTGTCCGTCTGAGGAGCTCTCTTTAGTCGTGTCTTTTGTTTGGGTAACAGCTGGTAGATTTTTTTCACATTTCAGATCATCGCCTTTTTTACTTACTGTGCCGTGATCATTCCCGAACAAAACGCGTGCCATCATACAAACAAAGCAGGTGCACCACACTCCTGATTGATGTCTCCGAAGAACCGCACATCCTTGATGTTCCCCGCTGACGGACACACACGGGCCCTGTGGTGGTTCAGCTGGCCAATGCCACTGTGTTCTCTCACATCCCTGTCCTCATGGTGGTGGAGGCGGTGGTGTAGGAGGAAGGCGAGAGTGAGAAACCCCCTCTGCCATTGTCTGCTTTCCTGTCTACATCTCTTCATCCCTGACACAAGGCTGCTAAATTGGTCACCATCAGACATTTTACGTCCCAGATGGAAATATCACACCCGATAATAGCTTGACCCTCACAGCCTCACAACGCCACAGCTACTGTTCCTGTTTGGCTCCTTTTGAAGACTGTAAGGCGGATAATGTGGTGGGTAGGAAAAAGAGAGGATTATCCTGCTGAGAATGAGCCTGCAACAAATATCTCATTAATTATATATATAAATCTATATCACCAAAGAACATTACAGGTGAATAACTGCAGTGTACTATAACAAAAACCTTCAGTCGCTTGATGAATCCTAAATTAGTATTCACAAAATGTTCCTCCTCATCATGATTTACTGATTACCTAATTGATGCTAATCTGATAATTTCCTAATAATGTCAACACCAATGTAAAATCTTATGATGAGATACCCCAAATTCGTATGGGGAGATAAACTATACAATTCTGCAGTAGAAATCCAAGTTTAACATTTAATTATATACACTGGCAGCTCTCATGCAACTAATTTATTAGAGTTTAGAATGTGTAGAATGCTCAAGAAAGGCATTCTTTTTCCTGCAGTTGTTTGTGTTCTGGCTATTACGGACACCCTTGCCCTCTGTTTAAAGAAGTGGCTAATTAGAGTTTCAGTACCTTTCAGTAGCTTTGAGGAAAGGTCAGGTTTTCCTGCTGCTCTGCTCCGTTAACAAGCTCGGTAATAACACACTCACCTCCATTCTTAGGTCAACTCCGCCCACACCAGCCGCTCCCCCAGGTTCCTCTGTTAAGTGTTCAGTTCACTGCTCTCTTCTGAGTTACAAAATGGTAGGTGGTTATATGTAATACTGTCAGTGTTATTTCAGGGTGAGAGCTGCATATTTCAGCTAATTCTTTTTGTGCTGAATGTTTGAATCACTGCATCCAGGAAACTGAAAGGATTTTATTTGGAAAAGTTTGTTTGGGGCAGCAAATTTCTTAGGTCACTTTAGAGATACAGTAGCCTTTACAGATCAACAAACCTCTCGATTTAAGGTGGTGCCTGTAACAATAGCGCAGGACATAGTGAGGCAGTTACAGACCATTAGCGCAGAAAGATGGAGCTGTCCAGTGTTTCTCAGGTAACATTAATGTTTCCAAAAAAGATTACTGAGGACAAGAAGGCTGTAAACAATGACATTTTCACAGAATCGTGCAGAGCATTTTCAAGAGTGTCAGGATACATCTGATACACTAAACGTCAAATTACTTCTTGTAATTGAACAACAAAATGAAATAAACGCGTTAACACTCATATACTCTCATTTTATTGCACTTTTTTTGTTGCTTTTTTTTAATTGAATAACTTTTATAATTCTATGTATTAGCCACCGCTACTCAAACGTCCGCTACTCAAACGTCCGCTACTTAAAACCTCTTCCCACACCCACTCATGACAGGCCAGAGTGACTGAAAGACCGCTTAGCCACATTACAACTGACTACACACACACACACACACACACACACATTTGCTGGGCTGCATCAGCCTCTGGTTCTTGTTTTCTCCAGTGTCTGCTCAAGCAGTTGCTCTCTTGCCTGTAGAATCGATTTGTCCTAAGCTCATTTACCCCCAAGCACCTATTCTTGTCTGTGGGACACGTAGGTGAACATCTTTTTAATTGCTTGCCATCCATTTCCCCATCCTTACCAACAACTGACATTGAATAAACTAACCAGTGATTAATGACAGTGAATACATATATGTT
>JAOYMR010000026.1:23093500-23109562 GCA_025802075.1 Tenebrosternarchus preto | reverse complement strand
TAGTGTGTGTGTGTGTATGTATGTGTATATATATATGTATGTATGTCACACACACACTTTTGGTTAACTGTACACTACTGAGCTTCTGTTGGTTGTGACATCAGAAAAACACATAATATGGTTCATGTTGTCAATTTCTTCAAGCATCTTGATAGTGTTTTTTGTTTCCAACCACAACTGCAGTCATGTTAACAATATGCCTTTGATTTTCCATAACATGACATAAGACACTTCAGATGTTGAGTTAAGATGTGGCGTGTTGGAGCACAGCTACAGGTGTGGTTTTTAATGTGCTCTCTTACATTTTTCACCATCCACCACAATAATTATGTCAGTGAATTCCATTTTTATGAAAGGTTCACCATTTAGTGTTATTGCATAATGTACATTTACCAATGATACAGTTGTCTTAGTCTGGAATTATGCTGTTACATCTACAGCATGTAAGCATGTTAACACTTTATTCCTGGCATGTGTCAGTGTCCCCTCACTAGAACAAGTATGAGTGCTGAATATTTGGTTGGTGTATATCCTGTTGTATATTTTTAAATGCTAGAATCACCAATAGAATTGGTAGTCTTCCGTATGTTTGGCTGTGTATTTTTCATATTAAACGGAAATATCTGATTTGCTTGGAAACATTTCTGTGTACTGTTCTACAGAACCTGGAAATGACTGGCCAGGGCATGTAGGCCAGTGGGATCCCAGCCCTTAATCAATGTGATGTCTCACGTAGTGGTGCTGTGCTTGTTCTGCAGGAGTATGTAAAGGGCCTGTGTGACCCAGAGCTGCAGAAGGAGGAGAAGTATCCAGTGGATATGCACTGCATCTTCGCCGGTGCTCGCGGCCTCTTCCTGGACCGGTTGCTGTGGGATACGAGCGCCGAGGTGCAGGTGCTCGAGACCGGCCGTCTGAAGTTGTTGGGGAGCGTGGAGGCCGTCGTTATGGCGCAGAGCCGCGTGCAGCAGTTTGTCGCCCTCTTCCAGGAGAAACGCAGCCTGCCTGCAGACCGGGAGCCCATGGTGAAGCGCACATTTAAGACGTTTGTAGAAGAGCGAGACGACAAGTACACCATTGAGTTACTGCTCCTGCCCAGTGCTCTGAAGGAGGAACTTCTGGGTCTGGCACAGAGCCCCACTCAGCCTGGGGCCACTGTAGACACGGAGCAGGATCGCTCCCAAACCAGCACCCCTGTCACCGAGCTCTCCATCCGCTTCCTGGGCACCTCCTGTGATGACAAGGGGGCGAGACCGCCACCCACAGCCGACTCTGTGGTCGTCCTCAACGGACGTCCCTCGCACAAGCGCCGCTCATCCGAGAGTGAGCAGCGCGACACAAAGAGGCAGTACTCACTAGAGAGGCGGGACGAAGACCAGGAGAAGGAGGAGCCCCGTGATGTTAGCCACACCCACGCCAAGACGCCCATCAGGGCTGCGCTGACGCTGGACTACAGCAAGGTGTCAGACAAGGCTGAGGCGGTGAGCCCTGAGACCAATTTGCGTTGCCTGGTGAACTTCTTCAGAACCATGGGCTACCAGCAGGAGGTGGTGGAGAGGGTGGTGAGGGAGACGGGTCAGACGGAGGATACCTACTCGCTGCTGGAGCGTATCGTTGAGAAGAGCCAGAGGAGCGCACAAGGAATCCAGCATTTCTCTGCCAGCACCAAGGATGACGACCTTTCGCCCTCCACCAACGTCCTCCCCAGCTCCAGCTCCACCTGCGTCCGGCTCAAGGAGAAAGAGCGAGTGCAGGGCCGAGCCCCGATGGCGAACAAGTCCAGAGAGAGCCGTAGGGCAGCCAACAGTAACGGTCTGAGCCAGAGGAGCCAGACCTGCAGCATCTCCGTGGACGATGATGATGATGACGATGTCATAGAGATAGGCAAGAAGTCTCACACAGTGGGCCCGCTGGGCTTCAGGTCAGATTCCAGGTCTGATTACCTGTCTCGGGGAGGCTCCCAGACGGTGGGGCCCGTCCGGGTGGAGGCCGTGACCATGCTCCGGGAGGCATCGCAGGGCCGCCACGCTGCCGAAACGCGACCGGGCTGCTCCTACCAGATCACTGCTGGACAGCTGCAGCTACCAGCGCTCAGCAAGTCCGTTCCTCTGACGGGCGTGTCTCGCTTCCAGCAGTCTCTGCGGACTCCTTATGAGCTGGTCCTGCAGGACGAACCCGGTCAGCCGGATCTCCGACACATCATCATAGACGGTAGCAACGTAGCCATGGCGTAAGTGGGCATTTTGGCATATTGAGAGGTGGATCAGCACTGTTCATATCGCCAGAGAAATCTTTGCTCTGCAGCAGAGAGTGAGCGTTGGCTCTTTTTCACTCTGTGGCTGCAGAATGAAGGGAGTGTGTGATCTCCGTTTGTGTGTTGTCACATGTGTGCATGTGTGCCTATGTTTGAGTATACGTATGTTACTTGAAAGGTTAACATCCCTTCCAGTAAGTCAATATGCATATTTTTTTTAAACCAGGTGTGTGTGTGTGTGTGTGTGTCAGTCATGCTGATGTGTGGGTGAACCTTGGGCTGGTGCAGGCTGTGTGGGATCAGCCCACGCATCTTTATTCTTCCTCTTTGTGGTTTCCTTCACCTTTGCTTTTGCTCTCCCCCCCCCCCTCGATCTCTTGGGTTCTGTGTTTCTTTGCAGTGTACTGGGTGGTTTCCTTCTGGTAAGGAGAAATGTGACTGTGGGCACCAAAGCGTGATTAATGGTTTATCTGTAGGAGGATGACTTACAATAGGAACATGTTTGAACAGTGAAGTTTAACATGAGTAGTAATGATGGAGCTGTATGAATAGTGGAAGGGGGGGGGGCGTGTCCTCCACAATCCCATTTGATTGGACAGAAAGCTGAAGTATATTTATTCTGTATGAAATTATATATGCCACCTTTTGCACACAATATGCTTTTGTGTTTGTTTGTTTTTAGAAATAGCAAAATGAAAAAAGGAAAGGTGAATTGGGAATTCACCTTTCCTTTGTTCAGGAAAGGTGAATTGGGAAGCATGTTCAGCGCAGCCACCACTTCCCCAAACTTTACCTGTATGATAAAGATTCAAATAGCTGACCCATGTGAACGCGGGTGATCACTTGTTGCCATAGCAGCAGTAAAGGAAGGCTCCACAGTGACTGAGATGATCGGGGGGGGAACTGACATGATGCCATGTCGTGGTGCTAGACACCATCTCTCACTGGGAGGGGGTGGTGCTGTCGTGCATGGTCTGATGGTGCAGTTATACAGTTCCACTGTTGGGCTGTAATATGCAGGTCTTTGTTGAAATACTCGTTTGGATCTTGATCCTTTAAGATAACCAGGTCAGCAAAGCAGGTGACACCGATGGTTAGTAGTGGACTTGTTTTTTTTTGTTTTTTTTTTAAAGAAATATGAGGGAGAAATGAGTGGGGAAATTTTTTTTTGCATATTTGGCAATTTGTGTTTCCAGATTGGCAAGGTAATTTTACTACATACGTCAGCTGCGGTGGATTTAGTAACACTTCCTGTTCAAAATCACTTTCTCTTGTAAAGGGAAGTTCCCCCTGAGGAGTGTGGTCCTGTCTTTGAGCCTAGATAAAACACAGGTATGTGCCTTTGTTCACATACTCCTGTGTTATGTTGGAAATCATGTCCTTAGAGATTTAATCACTTCTTTCTGATCTTAAATGTGGTAGTGCAGACCAGTATTTACCAGGGGGGACCTTCTGTATTTCTTCATTCGCCTTTAGAATATCAAGCAGCACAACGTATGTCAAACTATACAGATCACCTGACTGTGCAGCCTTGTTTTTCAAGGATTAAGACATTTTTAAATGTATCTCAATAACCTGCTGGCCATCTTTATTTATACTGCATGTTTAAAGAAAGCAGGTATCAACCAAAGTGATGTAAAAGGAAATTGGCCCAGTTCTAATAAAAGTAAATGCAAAAAACATAGATGACGACACACATCACAATTCTAGAAAAACTGGCTAAATAAAACGCCAGCAGATCACCATCCTAGGAAGGTACAAACACCTGGGTAAATAGGTTTTTAGGGTGGATTTTTAACATGTCAATTGTAGGAGACAGTCTGATTAAAAAGAAACATTGGAGAGTTTGGCCACTTTTTAATTTCATCTAAGAGCATTCAATAATTAGCAACTGATTAGAAGATTTTAAAACTCCAGAAGTGGAATGCATAAACATCATTAGAATTTCAGACAACTACGGAACTTCATTTTCCTTGGAAATATCTCCAGGTATAGGAGATCCATTCCATTAAGAAAACTCCTTTCACTCCAGGTACATGTATACTGGAGCAAAATTCCCTTGCTGTCACACGACTCTGAACTGGAATTCCACCTGCAGTTGCTGGCCAGGTCTACAGCATGTGACATCATGTCAATTAAGGATTTTATGAGGAGTGTGATGCACGTGTACTCTTGTAGTTCACCTGCCAGGGGGAGGTGAACCCACCACCAAGGCTGTGGACCTCTGAATGATGCGTTCAGACATACATGGAAATCCCTTCCCAGTAATGTGGATAAGGGCACCTGCCAAATACTGTACATGTACGTCATTCGTTAACCAGAGTTTTGACTGTTTCTTTCCAGACACGGACTAAATCGAATCTTTTCCTGTCGTGGGATTGCGATTGCTGTGGAGGCGTTCTGGCGAAGGGGTCATCGAGAGATCACCGTCTTTGTACCCCAGTGGAGGCAGAAGAGAGATCCCAACAACACTGGTAAAAGCCTTGGAGGTTTCCTTCACTTCACATATGAGTTTTAGCATGTGCTCATCTGCGTTCTGGGTTCATTCGGTGTTCTGTTTATTCTGTGTTCAAATAGTATTTAATTAGGTTCCTTTAAACTGACCATTGCCTTGTGGGTTTTAACGAAAATGGTTCTTCTTCATGTTAGAGCAACACTTTCTTAATCAGCTGGAGGACCTGAGGCTGCTCTCCTTCACTCCCTCTAGAGAAGTCTGTGGACAGCGGATCACCTCCCACGATGACAGGTGCGAGCTCCAGCTCTAGAGTTATTAGAGGCATCCACTTCATGGGCCATACCATCTAAAGTACAGTACATGCAGAAAACCTTTTACAGGCTAAACCTTACTTAGAGTCTGCCTTGTTAGCCTTTCCTGGACCATTAATTTGAATAAGTCCAAAAAAAACAAAAATGAAACAACAGATCCAGATTCTGAAGCAGAATGTATCTCCACCTTTAATGTAGGGATTCAGCATTTACTGTGGCCAAACCCCTACAGGTTCCTCCTTCACCTGGCAGAGAAAACGGGAGGCATCATCGTCACCAACGACAACATGAGGGACTTTGTTACCCACTCTGAGGCTTGGAAGGAGATCATCCAGAAGAGGTTGGTTTTGCATCCATATTTGTAGCAAACTTCATTCCTGTACTTTATCATATAAAGTTTTTTAAATAACTCTAGTGAAAGGTACGTTGAGATTTTGTAAACAAAATGAAAGAGTTGTGTAGATTGTGGTGGTGATCATTATTAAACATGATTATTGTATAACTTTTGAATTTGTTCAGACTGCTACAGTTCACCTTTGCTGAGGATCATTTTATGATCCCAGATGATCCTCTGGGAAAGCATGGTCCTGACCTGAAGCAGTTCCTGCGTAAAGACAGCAGGTGAGTGTAGCAAGTATCCTTAGCAAGTATGCATACTTTCTTATTGATTTTATTACTGTTATTTCAAGTGAGTGTAAAAAAGAAAGTAAATATAAAAAAATCACTTTGATTACAGTTAAAATTAGTTATAGTTTCTATATATAGAGCCTTCTTTGCCATTGTTCTCTGTGGAGAAGTGTGTAATGTGATATCCTCCCTCTGTCTGTCCTTAGCTGGAGTCCTGTCATGTGTCCTATGAGAACAGAGTATGCGCCGAATGTTCGGCTAATACCACATGCCTCCAGAGCAGCTTCCTCCTCCCATTGGCCACATTCTGGGCCACCTGACAGGCACCACCCACCTCGGCCATCCCCTTCTCCGCCCCCTCAGCGGTCACAATTGGAGACCACAGAATTGAAGAAAAAGTTGTACGACATCTTCCCTGGCCAAAAACAGCGCATCGACTGTATCCTGAATGATAACCCTTACATGAGGGACCTGAATGCACTATCAGGCCTCGTACTGGGTTAAACACGCTTCTCCCAAGAACACGCATGCAGATGGTGGTGGTGTACCACAGATCAACAGTAAAGGAGGAATCTTTTTTTTTTTTTTTCTATTTATTTAAATAAACCACTATTGTGCTGCAAAAGTTTGTTTTAAGGACACTTCTCTCTACTACAGAATCTCTCCCTTACCGCTACAAGCACAATTAACAGATTTGAATTTGCGTTAAACAAAATATTTCAATGTTAAAAAAATGTACAGTCCAAGTGCCACATATTTGTTGTAAATATTTATTATAAATGGCCTTCTCATAATTTATGTATCAAAGTAAAAATGAAAAAAAAAAACAAAAAACATTGTGTTAAAATCTTCCTGACATGGTTGCATTTAATTTGGCTTTACTGTACTGGCTGCTGAAAAACAAATATTTGCTTTTTGTTGTTTTTGGCCTGTTTGCTGTTTTAATGGCAAATTCAACATTGATTTTAAATATTTTTTGAGTCAAAGGTGCAGTTTATCAGTGGACAGTGAGTCTCTGTAGTTTAGTGACCCTACTGAAGTGCCCTAAGAGACTGTGTAAAGAGTAATGGAATTGAGCACTTGATTTCATTTTCTTACTTTGCAATGATTCAGAGGTTATGAGTGGCCAGCCCTTTCCAAACCGCCTGGAGACCCCCACCCAGATGAGTCAGTCTTTTAGGCAGAATATACCAAATGCCTTTTAAAAGTTCACAGAATCATTACTTAATCACCAGGCACTCCCCTTTCCATCTCTCCATTGTGCAACACGAGGAGACTTCAAATGTGAAAGTGCAACTGACCTAAATTTGCATTGCGGTTAATATTTTGACCACCAGAGGGCTCTGTAGGAACTTGGCTCTGCTACGTCTGTACTTAAATCTGAGAAAAGGAACTAATGTACTGTTGTTCAAAAGAATGAATAATTTGGATATTATTCTATATATTGCCACTACAACGGGAATATTGCACAACCTGTCGATTTCTTTGTTCCCACCCTGTTCATTTTTTTTGCTGTCTTGATCATGTCCAGCAGTGGGTTCTACTTTGTGAATTTGTACATGATTCTGGGGTTTTATGTTGGGAAGGCAAAACCAAGCAGTGCATTTTCCAGATGAGCTGTGGGTATCTCACAGCAATGCTGCTGAAAAACTGCTGCGCTTCTCTTCGGGACGGCAGTGTTAAATAATAAAGGCCATTTATGTGTTTCATATACATGCGTTAATTAGTGATTTTTAATTAGTGATTCTCTCCCTCTAACATGTGGCTAAAGCACTTAGCAGGTGCTCTAAGTGGACACACTCCAGCTGCTTTGGTAGAAACACCAGTATTGTACCTACACTCCAGGTTCTCCTGTCTTACATATTTTTTTTTTAGTGAGCCATTATTGCACATTTTCATCAACAATGCTCTACCGAGTTTACCACTCGTCCAACTACAGACCATTACCGTTATTTAATGCCACATGTTTGTGGATGTTAATGTGGTAGAAGTTCATCGTACATATTTGTCCATGTTGCTTTTAAATTGAGAGAGGTTTGTCAACCAGAAAATATCCAGCACATCGCCTTGTGAATGGAAACTGAACACTGAATTAGCACTTTTTCAATAAAAATGGGTCCTATGGTGTCAGTTGTAAATCCTGGAAATTGTAAGTATGGTGGTCCCCAATCCGGTATTCATTGTAATGTTTCCTCATCTCAGTCCTGAAAAGCTCATTTACCACACTTTCTTTTTTTCCTAGCTCCAACACACTAAAGACAGGAAGGGTTTAAATGGATTAACTCAAGAGTCTTAGAACAGTGCTAATGTGCTCATGAACCGAACATCAAGTTCTAGAGAGGAGCACAGTGAAAATGTCTGGTGTCATAAATGGGACAAGCCTTTCTTAAGATTTTCAAGTATGTATTAATCTGCTGTGAGAGCAACATTGAAAAACACTTTAAAACATCTATAGGAATTTCTATGCAGTTTATCTCTAATTGGGCCAAATTGTTGAAGAAAACTACAATTCTAGGAGAAAAAAAAATATTTATTTTGTTAAGCAAAAGTTCCATAAAAGGTGTTAAAGAGGTGTGAAGGCAACCCCCAAAACCAGATGCTTTTCTTAGCTCAGTGGTGTAAGTGCTGGCCCTATCACTTGATAACTGTTGATGCCACAGCCAACCCTGGCTAGGAGCCCAACCTAGTGTAACTGGCCTTGCTCTTTGGGTGTGTTGGCTGGCATCCTTCAACATGGCACCAACCACTCTAGGTATCTGCTAGTTGGCATAGGTGGAGCTATTGGTCTGGTGCCCTCCTGCAAGTATGTTGAGTCATCAAGTGATGTCATGCTAGTGGCAGATTGGATACACGTGTATTGAGCTACTTGTGTGTACGCCGCCCTGACCTGGAGAGAATTAGTAGGTGGAATTGGAGATGACTAACATTGGGAGAAAAATGACATAAAAATTTGAATATACTGTACATTATGCACGATGCGCTACAAAATATAATGTAAATTCATAGTTTTCGCATTCTAATCTAAAGTGCATTCTCTTGCTGTATGAGATGAACCATCGCAGTTTTTGACTTTATGGTAGTAATGTGTCTATTATGAACTCCCAGTTCATGTTGCTGTATTTGTTCTAAATTCTTTCAAAAAACAGGAAATTAATGAAAGTAAGCAATTCAGGAACCCAAGTCTGGGTTGAGTATTACTGCCTAGCTGAGGAAGTGGCCCTAACTACGGGGGCGTATAGTTGTATTCTAAACTGCATGCATGTATAGGGTATTCAAAACTGCATGCATGCATATGTGCACGTATGCATGTAGTTAACACTTAAGTCATTTAAGACCTAGTGTAAAAGTGACCTCTTGGATGAACTTTCATATTTATAAAAAAGTCAGAAAAGGGCTGCCCAGCTCCATTATTGGAGGGCCAGAATCCAGCGCTGTTTGACAGAACTTATAAGTTGTTTTATTAAGTGTGACAGAGCAAGGAAAATAAAACAAGGCTGAACTCTAACCCTTATAACACAGGAACCCATGTTCTGGAGATGTTCATCCATGCTGTGGAGCTTGGCCCCCCAGTTCTGAAACTGGGCACCCATGCTCTGCAGCTGTTTATCCATGCTCTGGAACTGGTCCCCTTGTTCTAGAGCTGTTCAACCATGCTCTGGAACTAGTCCACTAGATCTGGAGCTGTTCATCCATGCTCTGAAACTTGTTGCCTTGTTCTGGAGCTGTTCATCCATGCTCTGAAACTAGTCCCCTGTTCTGAAGCTGGGCACCCATGCTCTAGAGCTGGGCCCCTCTGTTCTGGAGTAAATACAATTGAAGGGCTCGTGCTACGAAAACCTCAGTAGAGCATTTCAGTGTTTTGGATCATATAGGGTTAAACTACACTGGAAAGCCTTCAAGGAGTGCCAGCATACCACATGACAAAAGAGCTTGACACAGAGTCACCCACAAAAAGTGAAGGGCAAAACAACCGCAGACACTTTAAACATGGTTGTTGGCGCCCCCTAATGTCTTGCAATAAATTCTCTGTGTCCAAGAAATTTATATCTCTATCTTTACTACCATCTTGTGGGGGATAATAACAATCTTTTACCAGCCTGCAATATTTGCAGTGAGTTTTTTCACATTCTATGTTCCTAGATATAATAATAATTATAATAATAATAAGAAGAAGAATATAATACTATTATAATAATAAACAGGTAGATTTTGAGACTGGCTTTAAATAAACACACAAATAAACATGCATGTAACATGAAAGTGAGGCTATTCCACATCTTAGTACCAGCAACAGTAAAAACTGTTAACAGTGGTACACAGCTCTAAGAGAAACTGCAGCAAAACCAAATCTGAGGAGCTAAGAGTGTGTGCTGGAGGGTATGCTTGTAGCATTTCTAAATAACAAGGGCCAAAAACCATGCAAAGATTTCAAAAGTAGTTTCTATTGAACATGGTGCAATACTGACAGCTGATGAAGATGTTGAAGACTTGCAGTTGAATTCTGCACATATTATAGTCTATTCAAAACCCCATTAGGAAGTGTGTATAGCACCACATTACAGTAGTCAATTCTTGAAATCACAAAAGCATGTATAATGATTTCAGCAGCAGTAAGAGAGAGAAATGGGCACATTATATCTGTCTTTATTAAGTGAAAAAAGGCTTCTTTACAAATGCTTTTGACATGGTGTTCAAATGAAAGACTGGAGTCAAATATAACTGTGCGATATCTAATCCGTGGCATGAAAGAAACAACATAGTCTGGAATAGAATCAGTAACATTGTGTAACTTCTAAATTAATATATTAATATAGCTTCTGTTTTGTTGCTGTTCAGACTAAAGATGTTTTCTCTCATCCATGTCCTCACATCAGCTAAACAACTGATCAGAACTGAGGGTGTCATGCTGTGTGATGGTTTGGTATAAATGGAAATCTGTACATCATCTGCATAACAATGAAACCGTAACTCATGATACCTAATAATGTCACCAATGGTATATATATACAGTATTAAAAACAATGAACCGAGCCTTGAGGGACACCATTTGACAAAGAACATGAGTGCAATCTATAACCACCATCAGACACAAACCACAGCCTGTCAGATAAATATGACTGGAACCAAATAAGTAAGCAATAGGTTTTGGTATACTTTAGCGAAAGCCGCAGTAATGCAGCATTGTTTGTTTGTTTGTCTGTTTGTTTTTGAATAACTGGTAGAATGATGCCTTGAAGGTACTTCTAAAGAGTTACAACTTTCACTTTCTATTTAATTCTTATTTAATCATCGCTCAAGTGCTGTTAAATGCTTCAGTAGACATCCAAGCACAGTTCCATATTAGCCTTACAAATAATGTGTGGTGAAAAAATTGCAGGCCACTAACGTATATATGCTTGGAAATGATTCATAGCTTCCCTGGGGAAACACGTGGTCCAGAAAGTGTTGCCTTCAAACACATGCACAGTTCATAATGATGGGGCAAAAACCCAAAAGCATCTTTAGTGAGAAGGATTGGATGATCTTCAGCGAGAGGCCGTAGGTGAATTAATCAGTCCGTTATTTATCCACCCAGTCTCCATCCAACTTTTAATCCCCTTTTCTTCTTAACTTGGCAAAAGCTTTTCTGCTCTGTCACAGAAGGAAACCCATATACCATCAACATTCCAAATTGGCTCAAAATTCCCAGAAGTGCTGCTTTCTCCACAATATCATCACATTTGACTTCCTCCTTCATCCACTTCCCTGCTCCAGACCTCCTACCTCCTCTCTGTTGCACTGTGACCACTTCTCCTCTCTCACCCACACACACACACACACACATGCACACTCTGCGCTGAGACAATCTGCTTGCTCAACCACTCAGAGCAAACCCCAGTCAGACCTTCCCCACTCCACCATGTTGGCTTTCATCGGTCAGATCACTTGGGACATATCTGCTGAGATTACCAGGGAAGAAGCAATTGAACTCTTTAATCTTTTATCATAGACATGCAGATGCATTTCACAGCATCTGCAGGACCAAAATTCTCAGCAACTTAAGGTTGTAAAATGGAGTAAAATGGAAACTAGAATCTATAGTTTCTAGTGGAAAGCACGATCAACTAAGGACAATCATGGTTAGTGTTATCTGAAGGTAATTGTTGGGGTTACTGTAGTGCAAGTGGACAAAGTAAAGATTTATAAAGGAAAATGTGCCTTTATGTAGTCATATGGTGAAAGTGATGCTGTAAAAAAGTGCATTTGCCCACAACTAGGACAGAAAATAAATAGAACTATATTTGATTATTCACATCAGAACAGAAAAGTACTGATTCATATATGACTAAATGCATACAAGCACACAAGAACACACACACTCACAAACCCACAGACATAGAGATTTAGTGGGAGAGTCTAGACACTGGGGATTGAGTGGGTTCATGAGTTTGATGATGAGACAGTTGCTCCGCTGGAAGCAGAAGTCGAGGCGAATGGGAAAGTGTACGTGCCTACGCTGCGTGCGATGAAGGGCGAGGGCCATGCACGCTGGGTATTAAATAAACGCACTGTTTCTCCTCCACCGTGTGGTGCACTAGCTGCTCCCATGGCTTAGGGAGGGGCAACTCCCTTTGCTCCATCTGCTGCAGAGCCACAAACAATGATGTAATTTCCTCTCTGTGGATGAGCTGGCAATTTTGAAAGCCAAATAGAAAGCGGAGTTGATTTATCATGAAAGACCGCTCACTTTTATGAATGTGTGTTTCAGGCATTCATTTTATTCACAAATGTATTATCTCACTGGAACATGTCAGTACAAAGGGTTGCAATCTAAGAGCATTTATTTTAAAAGAGGACATAATGGTCTGACAAGGCCTAGGTGTAATTAATTGACTCATGGCGGTCTTACACTTCTTGACCTATCGTTGCACCACAGGTCAGTTTTGGATACACATCAGATGCTGACAGAGTTGAGAAATGTAGACCTCAGCATGTGCACACAAAGTCTGTGTTTCTCAAATGTCTCGATTCAATTTTAGCTGAGTCTGCTTGTTTATGCACCGTTGTCATACATCTCAGTGTGACACAAGTGGCAGATGTTTTATGAGTGCAGAGGAAACATGCCAGGGAAGAATATCAAAGAGCCCCTGTAACATCAGTACAACAGACATGCTTGTTCTTCCACTGAACAATGGTCCAAATTTTTCATTCTTTGATCTTGGCATAATTCATAATTTGTGATGTCAGAAACTCTACATATTTACATAGAGAAATTCTACATATTTACATATAGAGAAAATACATGATTTTCCAGAATTTTCTGTTGGATATACTGGCCTGTATCTTGTTATCTTCTTACCTCTTGTGTATATTTTTTATATATATTGAACAAAGAGAACAAAAGAACCAGGACAAAAAGCCTCGACAGCCATCACAAATATATCTTTTATGCATGCGTTGTGTTGTATTAATTTATGTAAAACCCCTTAACATGGTTCACACTGTAAAATATCTTTATTATGATATCTAGTAATACTATAGGCTTGCAATAAGGGAAAAGTATCTCAGTGGTCATTCTAGACACGCTAGTATCGGGATTCTTCAGACAGTAAATTATTTAAAAACTTAAGAAATAGATTGGTGTGAGAAACGCAACTGGATAGGGAAAGGTTAATTACACCACACAATAGACTGCTAACTGCATACGTTCAGATGACATTGTCAGACTGGTTCTTGACAACTTGTACAGTCCAGTGCAGTATTGTCCACTTTTTTATATACATCTTCGTTTGCCTTTGATAAATATACTACAACAATTCTACTAAACTCATGGTGTAATGGTGTTTATGTTAACGTATTATCATGAGCTTAAATCCACATTCTCTACCTATTCCAGAAGTTGATTAGTGAATATTTGCAGTCAGGTTTATAGCGCCGCCCATGGCCCCTTTAGAATAGTATTTTAGTAGATGTGTGCGCGAGACCGAGACTGCCGGCGATAGCGTCTTCGTTGTAGCGACACTGCGAATGTGGAAATTGAAACGACCAAACGATTAAACGACGTTAAACTGTGAGCGGATTATTGGTTCTGGTTTTTGTAAATACAAGGATATTTCTCTGGAGGTAAGCGTTACACAATTGTGGATGTGCTGTGATTCTCTTGTTCCTTGGTATTGGACAAGCTAGGTGGCTAATACGGTTAGCTTGATGTTAAACGACGGTTAGCTAGCTAACCTTAGCTCGGAGGCTGTCGATGTAAACACAGCAGGCTAGTCGTGCATTGTAGTATTCATAATGTACATATTCGACGTGGCACTCCGTGAGGATATATGTAGTAATGCAGTAGCTAGCTAACTAGCCAACTAATTAAACAACAAGCTAGCTTGCTTGCTATGTATTCTAATTTTGTTTGTATACAGTGGGACTTTGGTAGCTAGCTAGCTGGCTAGCTAGATTTAAATCGTTTGTAGGCAGCTAACTAGCTAGCTAACTGTTATATAGCAAGCTGTATGTACAAACAGCGAGCTGGCTATCTAGATGTTTTAGATGTTGTTTTGAAAAGATTACAATACAACATTAGCTAACTAGCTAGATCGTTAACCATGCATGCAAAAACGTAATTGCAGCATCTATGCTAAAATTTCTCCTGAACACACTTTGGTTTTCGACGTATATAATAAAATTGGCAAAACCTAGCTGGCATGACCAGTTATGTTCATGCTAGGATATGTATATAGAACTGGGCCTTTAATTTAGCTAGCATAGCTGTCCTAGCTAGCTCACGACCCTTTGACCAGTATAAGAAAGCCAAGACCTGAGTGACTTAGTCTTTACATCTCGGTGACTGTCTAACCAGTGACTTGGGTGGATAGCTAGTTTGACATGTTTGTGATCCTGCTTAGTTGGTGGCTAGCTGTTGCTTGTTGCAACGTAGCTTAACTAGCTTAAAATTAATATTGCTAACCTGTTGTTACCAAAAACTATCACATGTCTCTCCAGTATATCTATTGCTGTTACAAGCTAGTTGCCTAGATCAGTTTATAAACTGGCTTAGCCTGGCGAATATTAGCATTTATTTACTACTTAATATTAGCATATTTAGTACATCAGTCAATTATTTGGACCCGAACGTTTTGACGTCGCCAGCGATATCGATTGTTTGTTTATACGGCAACTGCGATTTAGTCCGCGATTTAGATGCCCTGTTTGCGTCTTTGCTGCAAATGGAGTTGCAGCGGAGATCTTGGCTGTTATTTTTGAGAGTGCGCCACGCGATTGCGTTTGACGATGCCCTTTTGTGCTCATGTTTTCACGTCCCACGTTTTTATATTATAGTATGCACTACCTGCTGATACCTAATCAGTGCCAAGATGGCGCGGGTCACGTAGCCTTATGAACTAGCGGTCTACTATCTGCAGTTATGTTTTGCTGCGACTTTAAAATCGCGGTGTGATATTGGAATCCTTACACAAGTTTTTCTGGCTTTAAACACACACGCGTCCTACAGCGTGTGTGAGCGCAACTTATTACCTGCTGTTGTAAATGGAAAGTCTGGTATCCTAATAAGGCTGCTTAATTACACAAGTCGTTTATGATCCTATGTGCATGTTTGCTAAAGTATATTATGGTAAATCAGGTTTGCGTCGAAGTCCAGTTATTTTTGGAAAGATCTGAATTAAGGTTAGATGCCTCAGTATATTTAATACTTATCATTCATGTTAAAACGATGTAAAGCAAGTGTTTTGTTATTAATAATACTATATAACCCTAAAAGTATTCCCCACACACACGCGCACACCACCTCCTCTGTCATCTGTTCGGGCAGCAGCTGGTGTCCTGTTGAGCGAGTGATCGAGTTATATTGATTCTGGGATGCCAGCCTAACTTTGCATATGATGGTCAGGCAAAATGAATTGTTTGGTGGGGTCATTTTCTGCTCTATAGTAAGGGTGAGAGTTAACTACTTCAAGGACCCTGGCTCAGTCTGACACTCAGCTTTTCAGTGCTGGCAGCTGTATGTGCAGGACTAGGCACACTTGGTCGCCCTTTGCCAGAATGACAGCTGGTTTCTTTGAGTGTAGGGAAATTACTTGCCAACTCCTGGGTAATGATGATGTAATTTGACTCCCCTTACAATTGCTGAGGTTTGAGTATAGAGTAGCATTTCTTTTGCTGACTTGCTGCTGTTATTTTCTTTAGCTGCATCTTCAGATCACTTTCTCGCACTTGCTTATATACACACACACACACACATGTACGTGTGCGCACACACAACTGTTTTTGCTTTTCCCTTGTGTCACCAGCATGCCGCACATGATCACTACACTGATCATAATGCTGGTTGACCATCTGTTCAAGTGTAACAAATGAGGGGTGGGTGTTTGGGGGGGGGGGGCCTTGTGGGGGGGGAACGTAGGTGGTTGGGCGTCTTCCGTTCT
>JAOYMR010000026.1:23044327-23088287 GCA_025802075.1 Tenebrosternarchus preto | reverse complement strand
GAACCTAGATTCTCTCATAGTTATCAACAGTCGTAACACTAGGTTCACAAGCGCTGAACCTAGATTCTCTCATAGTTATCAACAGTCGTAACACTAGGTTCACAAGCGCTGAACCTAGATTCTCTCATAGTTTTGTGTAGGGCTAGGAAATATGATTGATACTGCCCTCCCCCCCCCATATTGAGCAATATTGATATCATAATATATAGCGCTGCTAACACTTGCGCTAGCAGTGTTGGACTAGATGGGCTGCACTGGGATGGTACCTTTTCAGGTGATGGAGAACACGTGTTGTCCTTCCCAATTGGTTTGCACCAACTGACACCAACAGTTGATCTGCGCTTCGCCACTTCTCGTGCATCACAGCTAATTCTACATAACTAATGTCGCGTTAATGTTTTTGTTCGACCACTTCATCCGCTTTGGAGAATATCGCTGGTTTGCTTTCACTCTCATCACCAGTTCATCCCCCCCACGTTTCCAGAGCTTAAACAATGCTTTGTGGTAGGAAATAGGCGTGTGTTGACGTGCATGCAAAAAACAGCAGACTGGCTGCCTCTGTTATGGTTTTTTGTTTGTTTGTTTGTTTGTTTGTTCCTGTTTTAGATGCATCCACATCAAGTAAAAACATGGCTTATCGACAGTTTTATCGCCATCCTGTTTCAACATCACCCAGCGCAGGTCTTGCATGACTTCTCTGATTCAGGGAGCATGTGACCCTCTTATTGTTATTTCTGTTTGTTTGCATATTATGCTTATTCTTGCATGTATTTTACACAATAATTTCATGTGACCCGTTATAAATTTCTGTGAAACAATTCTTTGAATCCTGGAGACCTGAGTGGGAAAAATACTAAAGCTTATACTTTTAAAATACTCTTTTAAAAATACTCTGCTTTAAGTGGGAATAAATGTTTTGGTGTGTACAGGTTGTTAACGTAACAACCTTTGGTGGGAGGGGCCTAAGCTTTTTCAGTACTCTTATTTGTGAGGAGGGGAAAGTGTTGGCTCTTCAGTTGCAGGAGGTCTGTTCCCAGATGGGTAAATGTGAAGAGACCATGTGTTTTGACTGCTTGGCCACAACCTCTTTGTCTCTCCATAACAATGGCTTAGATCACAGACCTTTTGTGTGAAAGTGTTTGCTATGTCACCAAGTCACATTTTCCACTGGGAGCCTGTTTTGCATCCTGCTTCCTTAGAGGATCTGTAGGCTCCATGTTGTCACAGAGTTTGACAAGATTGAAATGCCGAGGTGTGTATCTTCTACTAGTGTCCACAGACGGAGTTTGTGAGATAGAAGAGGACTGGTTAAAGGCTGGAGTAGGATAGAGATGACTAGAGGTAGAGATGTCAAGTTTCATGGTTTTAAAAAAATAAAAATAAATAAAATAAAACTTTTAAATGGAGACTTCTAGTCAAAGATCGCTGATGTTTGCTACCGTGAGAGATGCTGTCAACTGAACAAAAAAATATAGTCCTATTATAAAGCTTTATATGCCATGCTTGTCTTTTTATGAATCCCATGTGATCTCGGACATGATTTTGTGAGATTGACCCATACTTATCAATGATGTGTGGTGCTTAAGTGGTTACAAACGTGCGCACGCACACACGCTGTTGCATAAATTGATGAGGAAAATGTTTTGCCACAAGCAGTGTAATAAATGTCACGTTTTTGATGGGGTTGTTTTTATTGTGGCGCTTTGCATGGCCCGGACGAGCGAGTCTCCGTGAACCAGACGCCCTTTGCATCTGACCTTTGTGAGGGCGAAATCTGACGCAGGAAGAGTGATCAAATGGTCACTGACTTTTCAAGAGGGTGCGACGTGTTGTCGGGTTTGTAGTATCGATAGGTCATTGATGGAGCTGAAATGTCATTGTCTCAATTGCACCACTCGTTTAGAGTGTTGGAGAGGTGAGAGGATTCTCTCTTTTATGCAGTAAAGCATTTATGCTGAGCCTTTTTAGGACGGTTTCCCCAAGTTCTCCGATGTGTATTGATGGCTAGGTTTAATGGGGTTCAGATGAACTTTTGCAGATGGAGGGGGCGTGTCCCATCACTTCCATGTTTTGACAGCACCAAGGAGCTCAAAGGTCATATGAGACAATCGGTGCCTTGTGGCAGTGACTCCTGCTGTTTTTACTTCTACTGCAGTCATTACTGCATTACTACTGTGGTATTAACATGGTCTCGTCACATAGTGTGTGTGTGTGTGTGTGTGTGTGTGTGTGTGTGTGTGTGTGTGTGTGTGTGTACACACACAGGGGATCAAAATTGGAGAACACGCAATTTCCTAAATGTCAAGGTCATTGTGAAATTATCCTAGAAATGAAATGGCAGTATTTTAAGCTTTTGATAAATTGTATATATTCTAAAGCACAGCATAAAAAAACTTCAATATCATCATTGAAAAAGAACATGGATCAAAATTAGAGGACACTTTCAGATACCTGCAAGTTATTGGAGTTAATGACACCTGGTGGTAATTTCCTTAATTATTTGACAAACCCTATTTAACTGGCAGCCTAACATTCCAGATTTCACTGACTTGGCAAAAAATGGTGAGTCGTTTCAAAGTGACTGAAATCCTCCAGCAGCAGGTTGTCCAGATGAAGGCCAAAGGGGTGACCCTATCAGCCATAGCAAGAGAAGCTGTTGTGTGGACAGAGAAGTGGTTCAGAGTTAGAAAACCTCTGGAAAATCCTTGGTGACAAAGTTATGGCCAAGAACCCCACAACAGTCACAGAACTGTGGAAGAGACTGGAAGAAGAGTGGAGCAAAATCGCACCAGAGAGCGGTGAGAGACTAGTGATGTCCTGTGGCTGCAGATGTGCTGAAGTCATTCAAAGCAAAGGCCTGTACACTTCCTACTGATTACTGACTGCTGTAACCTTCAGAAAATTTAGTTGTAATCTTTCTGTGCTACTGTCATTACTGTTCTCTATGATCAAATTTTTTGCAAATTAAAGGTTTCATGTTGGTTGTCCATGTACTTTGGTTATTTTGTAAAACACTGTTCTAGTGGCATGGTGTACCCCTTACAAAAAATCCTTCAAAGGTTGAGCATTGTAGATGACATTTATTTCTGAAAAAATCGTGTTCATACATCGTTTTCTCATTTTGATTGTGTTTTGATATTATTACATGCATGTGTGTCTGTAAAGATCTCTTAACCCATGGAATCAAATTGCTACAATCAACAGCCAATTGTTTAAACAAAGAGAAAAATTCTGCCACGAAGATTTCCACATAATCTATACTAAGTACATGAAGTTGGTAACATTTTGTATAAGTAAAAACCACTAAAAGCAGAACCACCAAACTATCAGTATCTGCATCTTGGCTGTTGGTGTCATTGCATATTGTTGCACGTTGCTAATTTTGGATGTTGTGGAAATAAGAGCACTGTACAGGCATGGATCGAGTCTATTCTTAGATTGCAGTGGCAATAGTGTCTCAGTTGAAATGAATTTCTCTAGGCTTGGTCTTAATCTGCTTAATCTGATTTTATTTATTCCCCCACCCCCCCCCCAAAGCTGGACTTTGCTCACGTTTTCCGTGGTTGTATAAATAGTTTGAGTTTGAGCATATACTGGTCACATGAAGATCTTGGAGAGCTGATGAAACCGCATGGGAATGGCAAAGTTCTTGCCGCCCAGTTTGCCCCTCTGTTTTAATTAAATGCATGTCTATTATAAACCAAGTTTGTTGGGTACACCCACAGCTGTCCCAGTCTGTCTGCAGTCAGATCTATATACATGTTAATTGACTCATCTTCTCAGCACCATTTGTGTTTGCAGTATCCAATTTAACCAGGTTTTATTTTAGGTGTATGTGAATACATTAGATTATGCTGTACTCAGAAGTGGTTGCTTGAACGTATTTATTTGTATGTGCATTTTTATACTAAAATGTGTAAAAGCATCCAGCCGACATCTGTCTTGTGATCAAAAACGGGTCAATAATGGAGGTCAATAAAGGCCGATATGACACAAAGGTCAGAGGACAATCTGTCGAGACTTCACAGTCCAACAGTAGTGCCCAGTTTTTACTAGGTTTGGCTATAAAGTGTATGGCAGCCTTTAGGTAAATGGTCAGAGTGGGCTTACCCAGCAAAGTGATCGCAGGGTGTAAACAGATGCAGTGCAGTTGCTATCAGTTTGCAATCCTGCTGTCCTACTGAAGGAATGGGTCTAGTGCCGATTGATGGCAGAGTCTTTTGTCTGGGCTGCATGGTCAGAGCAGGAAGCCAGAGGAAGAGGCGGAGTCGTTGGGATGTGTAATCTGACCCAAGCCAGGCCCAGGAGCAGGGTCCTCCTCCTCCTCAGACAGACACACACACACACATTGACGGAGCATGCTGACTCCACTCTGACACTCGACTCCTCAACCCACAGGCTGCAGTAGCAGAAGTGCAAACAGGCAGAACTCTGCGTTCTCTCTCCGATGAGATAGTCCCTCTCGGTCACAGCGAGCGCTTCCTTCTACCTGGTTTTCATCTGGAGTTCTCACAGGATACGTGCGGAGGCCTGGAAGTGGTCCTCACATTGCCACTGGAATCTGCTCTTGGACAACCGGGGGGGGGGGACTTGCCTCACTGTGGTTGTTTTTCTCTCTTGCTCTCGCTCATGCTCTCCCCCTCTCTCCTTGGGTTCTCATTCAAGTTTCCTGCCAAGCACTGAGAACTGGATATACTTGTGTAACATTCCTGGATTACAGTGGCCTTTTTTCTTTTTTTTCTTTTTTTTTTTCTTCCTCCCCTTCAATTTAATCTTTTAGTTCTCCACCCTTCCCTGCGCTTTTCCTGCTAGGCTGAAGGATTTTTGCGTTGCCGCACGTCTCGTGAACATCTGCTTGGATATTTCGTGGGCGCAAGCGTGCAAGCAACTGGGCCTGGGTCCGTTTTTGTACGTCCTGAGCTTCTGGGAGTGGAGTCGGGAGACCCAAAGGAGCAGTGACTTCGTCTGACCCGCCGTTACGGCTGCGCTGCCTGGGCCGGAGCGAACGGGCCCTGGGCTGTGAGGGGTTTTGTTTGTCTGAAGCGCGATGAAGAGTTGCTCTGCTCCCCATGTCGCCCACTTTTAGGCTACAGCCCGTGTACTCATGGAAGGGGGTGCTCAAGCTCTTCACATGCATAGCTGCTCAAACAGCCAGCAAGCCTAAAGGTACCACCAACACACCGCGTGCTTACAGACTCCTATCTCCTCACCTACGTCACACGGCCGGGGTGGAATGTTGTCAGTTCATGCGTCTCTCATGCAACCCCCACGCTCCAGCGCGCGTGCGTGCGTGTGTGTGTGTACTGTTGATCCACCTCTGACCTCTAGTTAAATTCCGTGTGCGTGGGACTGTAGTCTAGAAGGCTCTTTTCTTTAGAGGACAAAGCAAGGAAATTTTCTGTTGAGAAAACACTCGTATTTGCACTGGCATTGTCTTCCTGTGGATTCCAGCGTGTCTCACCTAGACTCGCTCCTATGAGAGAAGGGGAGAGTTGAAGGGCAGAATGCATGTGCTTTGTGCATATTCGTTGTAACATCACTTCCCTGCTGAGCAGTATGGTTCTTAATGTTTGTAGTAACAGTAACATGTAGTAACAGTAACAGACCAGTAGTAAACCATCTAGCAGGCTTGTGTAGTCGGGGCAGGCTGGGACGTGCCTGCCCACCCAGGCAATGCTGACTCACTGACTGGACTGGCGTATCGCACGCTTCTCTCTCAACCACATTGTGGGCTTCTCAGCTCCGTGTTTATCTTTGGTGCTGAATTCTGCTAAAAGCAGGTTGGCCAGTACTTGCGTTATGATAGACTTGCATGTTGTTGTTTTTTTTTTTTTTTTAATTAATTCATTATTTCTGAGCCTTTTTGTTGTGATGAGCCTTTTAGCATTGTGATTTAGCCTTTTAATAAAGGAAATCTCAAACACGCGTACAAATGAGGTGTAAAAAAAATTTAAGTTGATTTATTTTTAGAGCTGAAACTACAGCACACTGGAGAAATGGCCAGGTTATGGCCAGGCAGTATTAATGTGGTCTGTGACTGTGCTTGCCACTTTTCAGTGGGGAAACTTATTTAGCTTTTGGCTGTTAAAGCACTGAATGCATCATGAGGAAACATTTTCGTGTGTCTGTGTGTGTCTGTGTGTCCTGAAGCCATCAGATGAAGTGTGAGGCCTGGTCCATATTGGACTGTGTGCACTAGTGTTGGTACCAGAAGGGGAGGGTGTGGGCACTGTTTGCATATGTTTTAGGTACAGGAGCAAGTGAAGCAGGAAGTAAAACAAAACCAAAAAAAACAACAAACCAGTCTGGACTGGTTTAACAAAATTTAGCCTAGATTTAGCCTATCTGCTTGGGGGGGGTGTGTGCATATTTACTGTCCTTATCCTTGTGTTTAGAGCCTGACATGTACATGGTTAATTGAAATCCTGTTTCAGGTAAAGCCAGTCTTACTGAATAGGAAAAAGTAACTTGTCTAACAGAAACTCAGACATGGGATACAGTGGAGCTCAAGGTTGACTTGTTACTAATGTTCCTCTTCTTCTTCTTCTTCCAGAGGTCCACACATTTCAAGGGAAGAAGATAGCCTTATTTGTGAATCATATGGACGAAGGTAAATTCTCTGTATAGGTTTTTTTTTATGTCTGCCATCTTGCAGAGTTTTTATTCAAATTTTCAGTCAAAATGTATTTATTTATGCTGGAATATTAAATGAGGTTATGTATGGTCATTTTAACTTGTGGGTTAAGATCGAGTCTGGTAGTATTCAGACCATATGGACTTGGGTAATGGAATGGATTAGCTAATGGTAAAGTGCGTGTCCCTGTGATCCATTCCGTCACCATCTGGAGTAGGAGGGCAGCTCGGTTTTGCCATAGTGCCATGCCCTCTGACCTGCTGTGAGCACTCCCTGGGAGAGATGAGGCCGAGTCCTGTTCCAACCTGCCTTCACCAGGACTCGCCCCCAGTACACCTTGGTGTTGCCTACCAGCCGCTTGGCTCTGTCTCTCTCTTCAAATCTACTCTCCTCTTTAACTGCTGTTGATTTACTGTCCAAACCTTCCAGAACCTTTTCTTCTGGGGTTTGTGTTTTTGTTGGTGTACAGTATGCCAACTGTATCAAATTAATTTTTCCCATGCAAAAATTTGCTTAACGTACGCCTTCATGGATCCTGAAAGGAGGATTAATTTCAATTTGTACAGAAATGCTCTTGGATATTAATGTAAATGTCAAATGCATCCACAATGTATGTGTTATAAGGATATCAAAGCCTTGCACCTAACTGGATGAAACCGTATCAATGGACCTGGCTATGAAGCGTACCCTGAAGCCACGGTCTGCTCTGCTAAAGCACTGAGCTGACCCCTCATGTTGACATTTACCATTTAAAGCACTGAAGTAACATTTCATTGGAGCTTCTCTCTGTGTTGGGCCACACAGGCAGCACAGGAATTACACGCCAGACATGCTTCATACTTTCCCCTTGGGTTTGTTTTCTCACCACTCACCTATTTTGATTTGGTTCTGTACTGTGCAGAAGAGCTGCTTCCCAGTATGACTCCCAGCTGTGTGGGGTGCAGTAATGATGCTTGTTTTTAAGTAAAGCTTTTCAGTTTTCTGGGAGAGGGTTTCTTCTTTTTGCCTGCAAGCAGTCTTTAGCTAGCAGGAGAAAGGAAACCATTTGTGCTCGTCGCTGTTCTAATAAATCCAGTCCAGTGTAGGTTGTTTTTGTTTGTTTTTTTTTCCTTGTTCTGCATTGTAAATGCATTGTAAATATTGCTGAGTCATCCCACAGAGTTGTTTATGCTGACTGCCTCATAGAGCAGAAGTTGAACATTGTGGTTGACAACACTGCATCCTGAGTATGACCAGCCACTGTATTCTAGTATACAGAAATCATCCTGGATAATCTTGCTACAGCCTTGCTAAAAGGAGGATGTTTTCAAGAGCGTCTTTCTTTTGAAGTGGTGTATTTGCACGTGGCAAGTCGTTAATTGAAATTCTTCTCATTAGTACTATGAGGAACACCTGCCTATATAGTTCTTCCGTGATACTTCCACATGGTATGGAATGTCATACTAATGTACAGCTGCATAATTGTCACGTTAATTGTCATGCTGATGTGAATCTTTGCAAGTACAGCGATGTAATTACAATATTATGTGTTGTGCACACAAAGCTAAACACATGAAAACATCCCATGTGAGGGCCAGATCCTGTGTGCTCAGTGCTGGGAGGCCTTGGCTGTTCGATGTGCAAGTAAAAACATTAGAGGAGCGGAACGTTGGGGCTCCAGCTTCCTCTGGGTTTACAGGATTTCCTGTTTTATGTGGTGAACTCCAGGCTTTCGGAGCAGATCTCCACTTCCAGGATGGAGCAGTGGTGGTGGGCTGGTCCTTTCACTTTGCAAGCAACAAAGAGTCCGAAATCTCTAGTTGGGGCCGTCGTACACTTTTCCAGCAGTAAAATCCCTCTCATATTTGTGCTTTTACGATTCACAAGAAAGGGCCTTTATCCTATAATGTCTTTTAGTGCGTCTCGCCAAACAAGAAATTCTGTTTAGTCGTTTAGTTTTTAGAAAATGTTGTTTATCCAGTTTCCAGGCCTATTCCTGGATAACCAGTCATGATGCATACTTCCCGTCATCTAGAGCAATGATGGCCATCAGAATGTACCTCACCTCTGTTAAAATGACCCAGTGGCAACAAGTAACAGGAGAACATAAAGGGAGGCCGCGTGGAGCTTTGTGCATTAATCATGTCTTCTGAAGACCTGTTGACTCTGGGGTGTTGGAAACTGGATTACAACAAAGCACATGAATCATCTGGTCTGTTGGGTCGGAAATAGCTGGTGTAGACCAGCAATACTGCCTTAAACATTAGAAAACACGTTTGTGTGAATTGTCAAGTATATTATAGTCTACATTATGCATCTCGATGTAATGTGGCTCGTGTGTTAAAATTGATTTAGACTTGGTGGTTGGGATTTTTCATCAAGATGAAGGAATTTTCATTGTTGTACCCACTTCCATCTGGAAAAGTCGTGTTTGTCAGGATCACCGGATTACATGATGACACGAGTGCTGTTCTAAAGCTTGAGTAATTGATACTGAAACTGAGTCTAGAAAATGCGCTCAGCCCAGACACAAACGGAATGATCTGGTTATAATGGATGCAGTAATACTTCCAAGACGGCCAGACTGCAGTCCAGACTGCTTCCACATGTTTGTCTTTTGTTTTGTTGCGCTGATTAAATATTGAACACCCACCAGGAGGTCATTGCTAACCCCCGCGTTTGTTCGTAAGCAGGATCAAAAGAAGAGGAAGAAATAACAGCAGAACCATGTTTTCTGCTATATAAATCATTTGCTTTGACTTTTCGGTGTAACCCTCCTAGAGGTGATGATTCCTGTCTGGGTGTTTTTGGTTTGTTTGTTTGTTTTAATTGATTTATTTTTGAAACTTGGCAGTATGCTGCACATTCTGCACTCCAACTGTGCCATGTAAAAGTCTGCATCCTCCTCTCTCCAAGCCAGCGTCTTCTCGCCAGCACTGACTCTGAACCACAGGGCCCCCCTGGGCCAGGCCCACGCTTCCAAAACTCAATTCATTTAGGCCCATCATCCCTCTTGCTAAGAGACGCGTATCGTTCCATCTGTTGCCTAAAGCAAAGCCAAACGGGTCAGCACCTCCCTCCTCGGTGGTGTCTGCTGGAGCGTGGCTGCGTCTGCTGGCTGGCCCGACCGTGCCACAGGGACTGGCATGCTCTCTGAGTGAAGGCTGGCATCTCTGTGGCACTTCCACTTAACAGCAATCAGACACTTTGCCCACACACATGCATGTGTGGTGATTCGGTGTCCTTGGTAAATCAATCAATGTTGCTTTTTTTTTTTTTGGTGGAATTCTAAGAAAATCCTCAGGATGACCGACAGACTAGTCGTCCTTTGACACACGAACCCGGAATATGTTTGGCTTTGGAGAGGCTTTGTAAAACTGAACATTTATCCCCAACAAAGTGATGGTAGAGTCATTTCCCAACATGCCTGGTAACAGCAGCTCCCCAGATCGTCGCCCGTGCCGTTCACACTGCATTTCGGGGCTTGTCTTTGGGGCTAGCTGCAGACCTGCTGGGCACTGTGCTACTTTTGGCTGTAGATGTGGCCTGCTCCCAGAGAGTGGCTCTGTAAGAGGCCTAAAAATACACTAGGCTTGATCACAGCAGACATGTTTACAAGCAGCCTATAAGCCACCTATGTGCACACGCAGCTGGTCATGTGCCCCTCCTACCCTTCACCAGGCTCCTCTCTCTCTCTCTCTCTCTGTTTCTGTCTGTCTCTGTCTCCCTCCCTCTATACACCCCCCTCCCCCAAACACTTCATGAGTTTATTCTTCCTAGCTTCCTGAGCTCTGGAGTAGTAGTGTTCTCTCTGCTTTCTCTCCAATGCTGATACCTGGTTAGAACAAGGCTGGGTGTACTCCCCCTGCTGTGCGGCAGGGTGTACTGCAGGCACTCAGGTGTGGTTTACAGAAGGCAGCACAGTTTGAGGGCTGGGTCACACCATGCCTTTGCCCTGCAACAGGGGAAATCCAGCTGTGACCTCAGCTTTGTTTTTTTTTTTTTTTTTTTTTTTTCTTTTTGCCACACACACACACCCCTACCACAGTCTGTTGCCATAGGAACAGTCCTTTTAGCGAGCAAAAGGCAGTGTATCATATCCACGCTCCCCGTGTCCGCCTTTTAAAGAGGCATGGAACTCGTGTCCAAACCAAAAATAGCCACCTCGAGCACTTCCCAGAGGCCTGTGTCTGACTTTATCACTGCAAGTAGACCATGATATCTGGGAACTGCTCAGTGGAAACAGATAAATGTCTCTGTATTGCAGATTCAGGCTTGCAGCTCTCGTGTTGTCCAAACGCTACGGCTCAATGAAGGGGGAGGAGAGGGGGAAAAAAACTACCCGATGGTTACGTTTTAATATACCTGCCATTTCACAAAGCAGAGGGTCAAATCCCGGCAGCAGGGACACTGACTCTAGAATTGCAGTTGCCGTGGATACTGTTGCTGAAACTGGCAGGTTTTATGCACCGTCTATTGTGCCTGTTTATATGCAGAGTCGGTACTGATCGCACAATGTTGCACTTCTTGGTATATAATAAATGAGATTTGTTAATATGCTCCAGTTTCCTCTTGGTGTGCTTAACCACACCTCATCTCTCTCCCTCTCCACCCTGTGTATCTTTTTTCCTTGCTCCTCTCTTCCATCTGTCTGATCTTCAGAAATGAGTCGCCAGACTGCCACAGCGCTGCCCACAGGAACTTCCAAGTGTGCCCCTTCTCAGCGCGTCCCCACCCTGACGGGCACCACGGCCTCCAACAGCGACCTGGCCAGCTTGTTCGAGTGCCCCGTCTGTTTCGACTATGTGCTGCCGCCCATTCTGCAGTGCCAGAGCGGCCACCTGGTGTGCAGCAACTGCCGGCCCAAGCTCACCTGTTGCCCCACCTGCCGGGGCCCCCTGGGCTCCATCCGCAACCTGGCCATGGAGAAGGTTGCCAACTCTGTGCTGTTTCCCTGTAAGTACGCCTCGTCCGGCTGCGAGGTGACCCTGCCTCACACGGACAAGGCAGAGCACGAGGAGTTGTGCGAGTTTCGGCCGTACTCCTGCCCCTGCCCCGGAGCCTCCTGCAAGTGGCAGGGATCGCTGGACGCCGTAATGCCCCACCTCCTCCACCAGCACAAGTCCATCACCACGCTGCAGGGCGAGGACATCGTCTTCCTGGCCACGGACATCAACCTGCCCGGCGCCGTGGACTGGGTCATGATGCAGTCCTGCTTCGGTTTCCACTTCATGCTGGTGCTGGAGAAGCAGGAAAAGTACGACGGGCACCAGCAGTTCTTTGCCATAGTGCAGCTCATCGGCACCAGGAAGCAGGCGGAGAACTTCGCTTACCGCCTGGAGCTGAACGGCCACCGGCGGAGGCTCACCTGGGAGGCCACGCCGCGCTCCATCCACGAGGGCATCGCCACCGCCATCATGAACAGTGACTGCCTCGTGTTTGACACCTCCATCGCCCAGCTGTTCGCCGAGAACGGCAACCTGGGCATCAATGTCACCATATCCATGTGCTGAGGACTGGCTGCCCCGACTCACAAACGCGTGCGCACACACACACACACACACACAGGTACACACACGCACACACGCTCACACACACAAGCATACACTTAGACATTTCACACCTCCATGGGACATCTTGAATTGTACCCTTGGGAGGTGGGAGGGGGGGAGGGGGGGGTACCTAACCGAGGAAACCTTTTGCTGTTGAACGTTCCAAGTAATCGATAGTACTGATCAGTAGAATTTGTCAGAGCTTGGCACGTCCAACTGGACATTATTCCTGGGTTTTTAATTTTATGCTATGATATTATCATTATTACTATTATCATTGTTATTATTATATAAGTTAAATGATTAAAGTAATGTATTCTACAGTCCTGAGAGCATATGATATTACCTTCACAGGTAAAGTGGAGTTTGGGAAGACTGAAGGAGCAGTGCAGTAGCACGGTTGGGAGTCTCCTTGGAAAACTGTCCCTAGGTGTTACTGCCCCCTTTAAACCCCCCCTCCCCTCTCCCCCACAAAAAGGTTGCTTTTTTTTATTATTAAACACTAACTTTTATGTTGTTTTCAACTTTTTTAGGTTTTGTCAAGTTTTATTGCTTCTGCCGCCCCAGTAAAAAGTCTCAAGATGCTGGGCACCTCGTGTGTGACCACTGGTCTAAGGCCAACACGTCCCCATTTTAGTTGAAAGGTTTCGGTTGAAAGTCACTGCAGTGTTTGTTCAAGGTGGGTGTGGTGTGTCAGTTTTGCGGGAGGGTGTGCTGGGAGTCTTTTCTTGTGATGTGACCACATCACATCAAGTTTGAACCCCTCACTGCCCTCTTGCCCCAAATGTTCTTTTCCAGTTGCTTTTTCCCTGACCAGGTGTGAATAACGGCAGACTTGCACCTGTGAATGTCAGGTCCTTTGATTAAAAACATTCAACAGGATGATTCTCAAGGTGTACAGCACGCACAAGGCCATGGTTCTACAAATGCATTGTCAGTCACTGACTGGAAATTGATCACTTCAAACGCTGGGGTAGAGGCTGTACTGAATAGGACTAGAAATGAGGGCAACTCCTATCGTTAAGATTATCATTTTGTAATGACTTAAGAAAAATGAATGAAAAGGCAGTTGTAACATTGTGGCTAATCTTCATTGTTTGTATATAGTGGTGTTCTTCAGAAGACCTTGTCTGTTCTTTTTTGTAAGTTTATTTTGCTTTGTTTTTTGTGTTTTGTCTGTCTTTGTGAGGAGTGGGTGAAGCAAAAGCCAAACATCTCTGTGGATACATTGTACTGTTACTGGTCCTGTTTTTTTTTGTTTGTTTGTTTGTTTTTTGTTGTTTTAATGTTTCTTCTCAGTTTTTGTTCTATTTTGCCATTAAATAAATCTATCTTTTTCATACCTTGTTTTATAGTGTTTGTTCTGTATGATTCCATTTACTGAATCATAACTTTTTTGGAAGGTATTTATTTGAAACTATGCCGTATTGTTCAGGCAGTAAAGCCTGCAGCTTTGGTTTTACTCTTATCCAAAGCAACTTGGGTAGATGAGCCCAGTGTTGGGAGTCTTGCCTAAGGATTCTTATTGATGCAGAATAGAGCACTGGTTATTGGGCCACTACTCCACAGCAGAGGCAGGGTTGTTACCCACTCCACTATACCAACCAACTAGTCAAACTGGTTTCTCTATTCACAGAGCAGGTATCTGATGACTAGAAAGAAGAAATTCTTTTGTGAACATAATCCAATTGCAATGCAATTTTTGTACAAAACAAGTTTTAAACTGCTTCCTTTGGGATGATTCCATGCAGGATTATGGAGGCGTCTCCCAACACTTTCAAACTTGTTCTCAGATACACATCTGCTTGTTCCTGTGCTGCTTTGTACAGTCTGCCCAAGCTGTAAGCTGCACTGTGGTCTGATTTGGAGTGCAGATGTCACTGAAACAAACTGAGGCATTAACATGCTAATCTAATCAACCACTAGAGCCAACCGCACATAATTAGAACTCATTATGTGATTGTACTGCACAGTTTACACAACTGCTCAACTCTTTATTTGCATGTGGTTAATAGAGTGACAAGCATGTAAATGTTCTGCAATTTGTTCATCAATCATCAAAGGATTGCTGTTTTTGATTTTCTTCCTGTATTTATAACCCAGATCAAACTAACAGAGACGGCTCTAGTGCCTGTTAGGATATTCACATCAACCTTGCTTTTAAAAAGCCTAAAGATTAAAAGACTCAAAAGTGCAAAAAGCAGGCGAATTAAAACGGCTCAGAGCAGAGATCTAAACAATTTGCTTTGTTTTCTGAGTTAACTTAGATAACTGTGTAAACTCAGACATGCGCACTCCAGTCTCAGAGTTTGCTAGTGATCTGTGGGTGAGTGAGTGTAGCAGTCGGGAATCCCCCGTCAAAGGCGGCATTGAGGACTTCGTCTAATGTGCTGGCTGTAATGAAGTCCAGCTCAGCCCTTATGTGACCAGGGATCTCCTCCAGGTCCTTCTCGTTGCGTTTGGGGAAGATGATGCGTTTGAGACCAGCCCGGTGCGCTGCCAGGACTTTGTCCTTAATGCCTCCAACCTGAAGAAAGCAGGGACTGCTCCGATAAATGTTCTGATTTAAAGGTACAGTATGACAATTTATACACCAAGCCTACTAAGGTAAGTCATTACAAGTGGCTTTTCCTTTATCCTGAGTGTACAGGTGTGTGTGGTAAAGTGTGGTAAGCTTGCTAACCGGCAGCACCAGGCCCCTCAGTGTGATCTCTCCAGTCATGGCCACATCTGAGCGCACAAGACGTCCACTGAACAGGGAGGCGAGGCACGTAACTATGGTAACACCAGCAGAAGGCCCGTCCTTGGTTACGGCACCCGCCGGGAAGTGCAAGTGGATATCATTGCCCTCCAAGGGGTCAGCACAGCCTGCAACTACACCCATATGAAATGAATCAGACCTCACTTAGTAAACTACACCCGTGTGAAGTACATCAGACCTCACTTAGTAAACTACACCCATGAGAAGTGAATCAGACCTCAATAAAGGCAGAGTACCAGTGACATGCAACTATCAGCTGAATGGATGAAGAGCAGGTGGTCCAATACAAGAAAACTAGAAATCAGTCACCCCACCCCAGTGCCTCAAAGGACCTAATAAAGTGACACAGCTGACAAAGATGTCTGCATGTGAGTAGATGTTCTCATTAAAATGTTGAATGAGCATGTATGGGTTTCAGTGATGAGAGTGAGGGGGTGAGTGAGGTGTGTGTGTGTGTGTGTGTCTCTCACTGTTAGTTAGGTGATAGGTCTTGGCATTGCTCCGGAGCCAGCTGATGGCCAGATGAGCCGATTCCTTCATGACATCACCCAGCTGCCCAGTTAACGTGAGCTGGCCCTCTCCCTCCATACGGCTGGCCTCCACAAACATAATCTCTCCACCCAGAGGAGTCCAGGCCAGCCCTATAGCTACACCTGGGAGAGTGAGACGCTCAGACACCTACAGAACACACACACACACACAAATAACTACTAAACAAAATACATGGGAATCAAAACAGTCAATCGCGCCTCCCCCAAAAGTAAATACCATTCAGGCCAGAAGACACTGAACAGACTGTAGAGTGTATAACACACATCACCTCCATCTCAAACATCTGAGGTCCTAAAATGTCCTTGAGGGCAACCTGGTCAATAACAATTGGCATCTCTGGAGGAGCTGCCATATCAGTGTCCTCCCCCTTTCCCGTCCGGTACTGACCTGACGAAGGGACGAGGGTGGGGTGGAGACATTAAGGGAAAAAAAAGGAGAGACAGCAGATATTAGAGAAGAATGAAACATTTCCTGAGTTTTCCTTTTCATCTCTTCAGTATTAAGAGAGGTGGATGGTGCGTTCTGGAAAAGTTCAGCCAAGTGAAATAAAAGGGAGGAAAAAAAGCGATATTTTGATATTTGTATTCTAATCAACCTTCAGTTCCACAACATCCCATCTGAATCTTAAAATGGGCAGAGGTGAAAGGGGCGGAGCCTGCGGTTAAACACGAAGGGAAACTGCAGAGTGCTACGGAGGCCTGGAAGAGACACTCCTCTTCGTCTGGAAGGGCTAATGAAGACTGGACATTCACCATAATGACAACGCTGGCCTTGGGGGGTGGGGGGTACTTTGGAGTTCTGTGTAAATCATTTTCTGCTCATGCCTGTGTGTGTGTGTGTGTGTGTGTGTGTGTGTGTGTGTGTGTATACGCTGTGGTGTTCCATGCTGTGGCGAGGCTCATTAGTATGCACATGCCAATGGCTGCCCACAGGTCATGTGACTCGACTGTTAATGACATGCAAAGAAGTGTTCGTCTTCAGCACAACAGTGTACGCATTCACCGTGTGAACAAAGAGAGAGAGTGTGAGGGAGGCAGATATCGAATATGACTACAGCCTTTTAAAGAGCGTTTAGGATTGTTTGTTCATCCTCCATACGGAAAGGGGCCATATGTCCTGAGAAAATTCTCTTAGCCAGCTTTTAGTCAAAAAAACAAAACAAAAAAAACCCCATTTACACAGAGGCAGAAACATCATGTCCCCATCTCTGATCATCTCTACTCAGACAAAAAAAAACCTCTTCTTAGCACTGCATTCTGTCTACTAATTATATACGTTACCTGGCAACACACAGGCACGCTCAGTGGACAGGAGTCAAGTAAGGGAGCAGCTCCAGCCTCTCAATCCATCTGTCCTCAAGGCCCAACCATGGAGGGGAGAACAGAGGGGAGAGGAAGGAGGAGCGGAGCAGGGGTGATGGGTAGAGGAGGGGATAGAGGAGGGAGGGAGGGAGGGAGGGAGAGGAGGAGGAGGGAGCTGGACAAGGCTGAGCAGAGGTTCAGTAGAATCTCCCCTACCCCCGACTGGGTTAACTGGCCATCAGATCAGTTATCTTCCACACAACAGCTGCTCTGAGACCACAGGAGGGAGAGCGGCTATAGGGGCAGCTGGTAGCATGCTACACCCCCTCTGGCTACACCCCCCTCTGGCTACACCCCCCTCTGGCTACACCGCTAAAGATCCTGCGGACAGACGTGCATGTGTGCACATGAGCTTCCAGACAGGGAAAGCAATGTTGCTTTTGAGTGGGTTTGGGTGTGACTCATGTCTGCGTTTCTGCCTGTGTGGTTCATCATCATGCCGCAATTGTGTTGTTGTAGACTGCAGTCTGATGGTGCTGCAAAACTGTTTCATCTGTAGCTTCTGGGGTTTTACGTGCTGTGTGGCAGTGGGTGGAACTGTGTCCGGCAGTGCATTGTGAAGACATACCATTCACCCTTGGTAAACACACACACACACACTCAAACGCAGAAACACATTTTGCATGAGAAACTCAAACCATGTTATTCCACTGAGAGCTCAGATAAGTTTAGGCTGGGGACTCTCTTTGCAGTGAGAGCCAGTGCCGGTAGATCCAGCCCTACCTGCTTCGGTCTCAACAGAAGACTCTGCTTTTGCCACCTTATGGCCTTCAGCCACTTTCACAGCCACAGCCCGACAGATGGCCCCGATCTTCCTCTCCAAAGAGCGTACACCTGCCTCTCGAGTGTATCTGTGCGTGCACACACACGCGCACACACACACACACACACACACACACACACACACGCGCGCGCACGCACGCACGCACGCACACCAATAGCCACCTGAGTAATTAGCCGATGAATGCACATCCTATTAGATCTCCAGAAAATGAGCTCTTCATATTTAGTGTAGTTTTCTTTTTTTTTGTTGCTGTCCCCTCATTCTCAATTTAAAAATGATGATTTAGCTTTTTTTCTCCACACACTGACCTGTTTCATGCAACAGAGAATGGTACACTTCTGTCTGAAGTCATATTCCTCGTGTCAAAACAGCCCTGCACCTTAAATCAGCCTTCTCTTCTCAGAGGCACCCAGCATTGTCTCTGGGCTCCAGGTTCACTGCTCCACTGTCAGGCTGACTTACTAATAATAAGAGGTGTAACAGTAGGGATTTGGCGTGTGGGTGGGGATGTGACCTATGCTGTCTTCATTTCTGCCTGGGTCAGCACCACTGATCATACTTGATCATCTAGTATAGATCACTTCTCCCTTCTGCCCTCTTTGTGTGTGTGTGTGTGTGTGTGTGTGTTTACTTGCTGATGATCTCCTGCGTGGTGTCTTGGGGTATCTGGAGCTGCTGAGGGGTGAGTCCATGCTGCTCCAGCTGATGTGGGATCAGGTGTCGATGAGCGATTTCCACTTTCTCCTCCTGGGTGTACCCTGAAACAGACACGGACACACACACACACACACACACACACACACAACAAAGATTTTAATTATTCATTCATAAAATTACAAAGCCATCGGCTTACCAATACCCTTAGCAATACCCTCCTTTGCTAACCCCTTTACACAACCATGACCTTTCAGTCATGAACTCTGACCTGGCACCTGGAGAACCTCCATTCTGTCCAATAGGGCAGGGGGGATGGTTGCCGTGGTGTTCGCTGTGGCGATGAAGAGGACTTGTGAGAGGTCAAAGGACACATTGAGATAGTGGTCAGTGAAGCTGTGGTTCTGCTCTGGGTCCAGAACCTGGTGTGACCATAGACAGTATATGAATGAGATAGATATAGAGACAGATAGATGGATAGATAGAGAGTGAAAATGAGAGAGAGAGAGAGAAAAAGAGAGTGAAAATGAGAGAGAGAGAGAAAAAGAGAGTGAAAATGAGAGAGAGTGAAAATGAGAGAGAGAAAGTGAGGGGGGAGATAGATAGATAGATAGATAGATAGATAGATAGATAGATAGATAGAAAGAGAGAGGGGGAGACGGTAAATAACGTTATATATGTCTTTCCTAAATTTGTTTACATATATAGTATCTTGTCAATATCTTAATGGCTTGATGTTACTGTTGTTGTTGTTATTACTACTGGTGGTGGTTTTGTTTTTTGTTTCCTGATGTTAGAAATATAAAATCCTCCAGACCTTTAGCATTGTTATAATTCATACAGTCTCGCCAATAAAGCCATCTTTACTTGACTTGGGAATGAGATTGAGAATGAACTTTATATCTTGTACCAAAAACTCCATTTGATCTTTTTTTTCAGGAAGATCTACAGTCAGGATCCTGAAAGCTAAATCTATCTGCTTAAATCTTTGTGCTTTACTCTCCGAGTCTCTAACTCTGTGCTCGACTGTCAGATGTCCAAGCCCACTCTACTGTCTGATTCATCTCTGTGCTTTGCCGTCTGATGTCCAAGCCCACTCTACTGTCTGATTCATCTCTGCATTTCTGCTGTCTGTCCTGAGAATGTTTACAAACGAGTTACTATGTAATTTCAGATCATATTTCAAAAGAGGCAAAGGGAGGCGTGAGTGTGTTCGTGTCCTGAAGGCAGGGGTTTTGTACAGGGTTAAGCTGAGAATCAGAAGCCTTATCTGAACTAATGCTGGAAGGCAAAAGCTTAAACTCAGTGTGGCTTCATCGGCAAAATGATTCCGCATGCCGTCGATCTATGTGCTCTGGTGCACGCTCAGAAAACAGGAACAATCTCTCAGAGGTGTAGTGCAGGGCCTAAACAACTTGCACGGATGGCAACTACAACAGGTGGGTGTTACCACCCTACCGCTGTCACTCTGCCTTGTGGCTCTCCGTGTGTGCTGTTCCCCTCACCTCCAGCAGGGCGGCAGCAGGGTCTCCCTGCAGGCTCTTGCCCAGTTTGTCCACCTCGTCCAACAAAAAGACAGGATTGTTGACACCGACGGTCTTCAGGCCGTTAATGATACGACCAGGCATGCTCCCTACATAGGTTCGCCTGGGGGTGGGTGGGTAACAAGAAAGAGCACAGCTCACCAGCACTGAAGATTCATACTGGCACTGTTGCTAATATTATCATAATAACTGGTGGAAAGTCTTAAGACTTGTTTGTGTATATATAAAGAGGTCTGGTCACCCCTCGAGTTAAGAGAGAATTAATCCGGGGGAGGGGGGGAGGGGAGGGGAGGCAAAAGGCTGTGATGAACATTGTCTTTCAGACTAACTGGGGTTTCCTCCCTGTCAGCAGGCTCAGATGCAGGCTGATCCAGAGAATCGCAGTCCACGAGTTTGGGGGACACTGTTATTCCAAACCACTAACCCCTGTTTACAACCAGTGGGTGAACAGGGTTACATACATGTGCAACAAAATAACAAAGCCTGGCTGTGGTATCAAAAAGAAGTTACAACCTCTCGTCTGTGGACTATGTGGTGTCTAACGGTATCAAGTGTGTGTGCTCGGTCATCTCCCGTTGAAAGCACAGGGGCACTCGGAGGGACTTGCCCCAGCCCACGGGCCTGGCCGTCACCCCCTTCCGGTCTCCATAGAGACAAAAGATGAGAGACAACATCAAAAGATGAGCTCATGCACCAGCTTTGGGTGCTGCTTCTCGGGTTACAGCGTTAGTCAGGGACATATGTAATCCCTCACCGCACGTTTTTCTGCGATGCCCAGCTCTATAGAACCTGCTGATTTCCTCAATGAAACGTTATTTTCATGACTTCATTCAAAAACAGTCTGAAAATAATCATAGATGGAAAGGATACAGGCCGCAGGCTTAGATAAAATTATGAATACATAATTACACAAGCATCAAGTTATTTTAATCGCAACTCTGTACTTTAGTACACCTGCACTAAACTTAACTTTACACCAGTATGGACATGTCTGTAGTCTTACACTGGTGTTCCAGTTTGGCAGAGGGTGTGGGAGTGTGTGTGTGTGTGTGTGTGTGTGGGGAGGGGGGGACTTTTTATATTCCAGGAGCCTAAAATACTCTCCTATTCACTTCAAACACATCCACAGGTCCTACAGCAGTTTTTAATGAATGAATATTTCTGAGGTTAACATTGTTCTGGGTCTACTCTGCAACGGCTCTGTGGTCTGTTGCTAGAGCTCGACGCCCAGACTGCACCCCCCCCCCCCCCACCCACTCACACCCACATCAGCATCAAGCTTCCTACATACTGCCTTAAGTGGTAATAAACCACGTCTAATCACAGCTGGCTGCAGATCAGCTACTGTTATTACAGTAATGTGAAATTCAAGACACACTAGATGTCTGTGTCCTGCTAGGATTAATACACATACATGCCATTATTCCAAATTGCTGTAAACCCCTTTCACCAAGAAAACATTCATTTATTATGGTAACTTTATTTACTAGGGAATATTATTGCACGGTGTGTGCGCACACGCCTGGGCCGAAGACTTCTCACTTAGAGAACACTACTCCCATTACCTGTGGCCACGGATGTCAGACTGGTCACACACTCCTCCCAGGGCGATGCGGTGGAACTCCCTGCCCAGGGTGCGGGCGATGGAGCGGCCCACGCTGGTCTTGCCCACACCCGGTGGCCCCACAAAGCACAGGATGGGCCCCTTGAGGGCGCTCTTGAGCTGCCGGACAGCCAGGTACTCCAGCACCCTCCTCTTCAGCTTTTCCAGGGCGTAGTGGTCGTTGTCCAGGAGCACCCGGGCAGCACGGATGTCCAGGCAGTCTGGAGGGAAGGCAGTGAGCACGGAGCAGTGGGTTCCTGCACACTTTGCCCATTCAAGAGTGCAGGTGGACCTGACAGGAATCTGGGCATTCTGTCAGAGGAACGGAAATCTACGCCGCCTCAGTGTAACAGTACACACACACTCACATATAAGCACATACACACACAGAGCTGCCCCCAAAACGGCTGAGGCAGCCAGCTCTATATACTATGACATGGCACACTGCAGACGTGTGTAAAACCAGAGCAGTAAGGATGAGTTACACCTATCTGAGGAGGGTAGAAAATACACACCACACAGAGAAAAGCCTTACAGACGACATGCACCTCAGACACATCCAGACTCTCTTTAGAAAACTCCTGTCCTAAGGCCTGAAACCCATCTGGAAGGGTCAATGGCGAGGACTGTATCAAAGACGTAGGTGTGTGTGTGTATGTGTGGTGTGAGTGAGTGAGTGAGTGAGTGAGTGAGTGAGTGAGAGAGAAAGAAAGAAAGAGAGGAGAGAGAGAGAGAAAGAGAAAGAGAAGGGGGGAGAACGGCTGTGTAAATATGAGAATTTGCGTGAGACACCTCCTCCTGCATTTACTGACCCTCTACAATCTCAGATTGCTATAACCTCTCATAGCCATGGTAAATAATACTGGAAAATATACAGACATTTCATCCTATTTTTTTTAGTTCAAATGTCTCAAGAAAACATGGGAAAGTTCTCCCCCTAGAGGCCACAAGTCACACTGCCATCACGCCAGCATACGGCACAGCAACCGCCATGCAAAACCTTTCGACTTTATCGATGCACAGATATGAACACGTTCCGTGTTAAATGTATTAGATAACAATATAAATCTATAAATATCTAAATCAATTTGACAGCTATCAAATTAACCATCAATATGATGCCAATTTTTTTTCTCAGCTGAGATTGAGCATTATATGATCTGTAATAAAAAAAAAAATCTTCTTACATAATCTCAAGATATGGTTGCAGTCATTACTCCACCTGGCAGACCAGGTGTGGATGCATGCAGGTGGACCTGCGCTGGGTCTGGGTGGAGGATCTCACCTGTGGTGCTCTTGTTCCAGGGCAGCTCCACCATAAGCTCCAGGTAGTTTCGGGTGAGTGCGTATTCAGGCATAGACTGGGGCATCTTCTTCAGACTACATGTACGTGCGGTTTTACATGCAGGAACACAGCAAATATGATGGTGTAAATAACACAGATTATCATGAGGAATTAACAAGTGCCCTCTTAATTTATGGTGTTTGGTATCCTAATCTGATAGGTAATATGTTGGAAGGTGTGAAATTCTGGAGTAGGCAGCTGGATGGGTGGAGAGGAGAGGGTGACCACTACACACCCCAGAGCACACACCAGCACACACACGCGCTAACGCACTAGCGCTCTAGCACACACCGTTTCAGCTCTTTCAGGCAGACGCGTAAAGCTGACTCGGGCATGGCTGCCTCCTTCACCTTCCTCTCCAACACAACCATGTCATCACCCTCCTCATCCTCGCCATCTTCCTCCAGAGAGAACTGTTGCCCGGGGAACATGCCACCTTTACGGATGGCAAGCACCTGCGAGGCACAATGGAATTACCAAAGAAGAAACAAAACAGGTGTATGTGTGTGTGTGTGTGTGTGTGTGTGTGTGTGTGTGTGAGAGCAGACTGCAGAGAACGACTGGCAGTCTGACTACCCTCTTGTCATCGTCAGTTCTGGGTTTACGAGTCTTCTGTAGCAGCTTCAGCCCCTCGATCTGTCTGGTGAGCATAGGGAGAGTCTTCTTAAAGCGTTCCTCCAAGTCAACAGCATCCAGCACCTATTGGCGACACAGAACACACAGACCAGCTCTGCAAAAAGCACGGACAAACACGATCACGACAAAACAGGTGGACAAAAGATAAAACCATCGAAAGGTATAAAGCAAACTGCATAAAGCAGAAAGCATGGCAAAGCTTAGATCTGCCTCGCTTAACACAACTGATGAAACGTTCAAGTTACTGAACGAAAAGGTCTTCTTAGCACACTATGGTAGGGATGTATCAAAGATGTGTGTGTGCGTGTGTCCACTAAGGGGTGCACCTGGAGCTTCTCTGTGTTGGAGGTACGGATCATGGCAGCAAGGACATCAGGTAGGGTCTCCCGGGGCAGGCTGTCCAGGAGACGCCTCAGCTTGGCTACAACAGGTACGGACATGTCCAGCATCCCAACAAGCTACACACACACACACACACACATATATATATATATACACAAAGACAAAAACACAAATTCAAGAATGAGGAGGGCTGCACAGAGCAGATGAGTAATGTGCTAAATACAAACAAACAGAGAACTTGACTTCACCAAATTAGGAACCAGGCTACATATTTCATTTTCATACTTATACATATTTCATCTTTACTCCCAAAACTTTTTTTCCTTCCTAAAACATACCTGTATACACTGATCAGCCACAACTTTTAAGACCACTGAAACACGAACTGAACAACATCAATTATCTCAGTACAACGGCACCTGTCAAGGAGTGAGATGGAGGCAGCAAACGAACAGTCAGTTCTTGTTGTGTTGGAAGCTGGAAAACTGGGCAAGAGTAAGGATCTGAGTGTGCCTGACAAAGGCCACACTGTGATGGCTAAACAACTGGATCACAGCATCTCCAAAGTGGCAGGTTGTGTGCTAAGGTCCCTTATGCAGTGGATAGTACCCAACAAACGTGGTCCAGTGAAGAACAACCAGAAACTCTGGATATAAGCAAGAAAAGCTAATCCACATGGGCTCAATGCCACTGAAGAGCTACCGTCACAGAGACTATAGAAAACGTTCATGCTGGCTGTGACACAATGGTGTCAGAACACACACACAACACATCACAGCTTGTTCTTTAACAGGCTATATGGCCATAGGCCAGTCACAGTGGCCCTGCTGACCGAAGTCTACTGTGGATAACGCCCGCTGGGTGCGTGAGCTTCAGAACTGGACCATGGAGCAGTAGAAGAAGGTGGCCTGGTCTGATGAATCTTGTCTTTTACATCATGGATGACCAGGGGTGTGTGCGTCATTTACCTGGCGAAGAGGAAGAGGAGGCAACTGCACACACTATGGGAAGATAAAGCTGATGGACGCAGTGTGACACTCTGAATAAACGTTCTGCTGGGAAGCCTCAAGTTTCTTACATTCATGTGTATATTACTTTGACACATATCACCTACATAGACATTATTGCAAACCATAAAATATTCCTTCATAACAAAGGTACCTTCGTTCACCGAGATCCTACCACACATCCTACCACGCTTGTTCAGAAACACCTACCACTACCACAATAGTTCAGAAATGGTTTAAAGAACATGACAAAGAATTCAAGGTGCTGACTTTGCCTCCAAACTCCTTAGACATCAATCCAAGCACCTGTAGAATGTGCTGGAAAAAGAGATGTGATCCCCGAAGTCCACGCCTCTCAACGTACAGAACTTAAAAGATCTGCTGCTAACATCTTGGTGCCCATTAGGTCATTTTAATGTTATGGCTGATCAGTGTAAAACCCCAGTGTGAGAAGGACTTTAGTGCAATGTGAAAGCAGTGACCAGCAGAGGGCAGTGCATTAGCCTGGTGTGTCAGTCTGCTTTCAGGATTTTGTGTGTGTGTGTGTGTGTGTGTGTGTGTGTGTGAGTGAGAGAGAGAGAGAGAGAGAGAGAGATAACCTGCACAGCAGCCTGGTAGAAGCTCTGGGCCAGCTCCCTGAGTTGTCCGTCCAGCTTCTCCCCCTCAGTGTACTGCTCCAGTCGGTCAAGCTGCTCCACCATGGCCACGACAAAGGGCCGCTCGCGTAGGAGTTGGGTGACGCGGAAGCGACAGAGGCCCGTGATGAGCAGAGTGTAGTGTGGTTTCGGCCAGTTACTTCCCACCACCTGCACCGCCAGGCCCGCCGTGCCAATGCTGAGACAACACAAGGTGATGTAAGCACTCTGACGCCACCTACTGGTCTAAAATAAACACGCTCTATATAACACTAACACCTGCTCGATGAAGTAAAAAAAAACGATGATGATTGTATAGGCTGAAATATATTCAGACCTACTTTTTACAATTGGATATATATTGGATATATATAGTTAAATATCAGTTGTGCTATATATATATATAGCACAACTGATATTTAACTAATACTGAGCGCGATTTAAACAACAAACAGGAACGTGAAGCGGGTCACAGATGCATAATCCAGACTAAAGTGCACAGTAACGTTATCTATCAACTGTCCAACTTGACAGCACCGTTCAAAAATTCAAGGTTAAAGTCCTCTAGAGTCAACAGCGCCCGTTCCAGAATATCTACTATTTACACTTAACAAACGTGCAATTGCCTGGATAGTTTTAATTAAAAGTTCATCAAAACCCCATGGATTCATAAAAAACCCAAGGATTCATAATTTTCAGATAGCTAGCTATATCAAAGTTTGAAAATTAGCCTCTGTAGCTAGCTAGCTATGCTAAATCATATTCATTTAGGAATGGTCTGATCGTGCTAAACAATTTAAATAAAAAATATTCAGTGGGTGTAAACTATATCGAAACTAGCTACAAACATCTAGCGAAATCAGCGAAACTATTTCGTCACTTTCTAATAAACACAAAGTGTACATATAACGTTATGAATCAACTATCCTGGCCAGCTAGCTTCACTACCTAGTCAGCAATTCTGTTTACCAATTGTTATTCATAAACTGTCCTGTTTACAGCTAGCCAGCTAATTAGCGTTAGCTACCTTAAGAACAAATTTGTTAGCTAGGTAGTAGATCATACAGGCTGTGAATGAACGCACCTGTGTAGAGAGGGGAGCTCTTCTGTCTCATGTTCGGGGTCTTTAGTGTTGGGAATTACTCCGATAATAGTACTTTTTAATGAGGTCCCCTTCAGAAGCCTGCTTTTCACCAACTGCATATTTCTCGCCGAGTCGACGCTAATTCGCATCGTTGAACCGGGTAATAGTACTCCTTCATGGGTTAACAACAAAGGCAAGCGGCTGGGAATCTGAATACCACTGTTGGAAGCCATGGCAGAGTGTATTGATACGTTTACTGACAAACTGCAAACGCCTCCGTCCTGACCAGCTTGATCTCCAGGTGAGCGGAAACCACAAACGACAACAAGAAATGTGAACTACGGCAGGCGCGCTGGGACAAACGTTGTCGTCAGAGCGACGCTTCGCCACTGAGCGTACAGAATGTTCGTCTTCCAGTTTCTACCTGTACCTGGGGTCAAAATGAAATCTCAGAAATATCATTAACTGCGTCAGGCGGAATAGAGGTCAGTCTGTGTGCTCGCGGTTTTAGGTTTTATAACGTACCAATGCAAATGGAGCACTACCAATCAATGTAAACCATAGGTGTGTGTAGCCCTTCACGGGAGTACCAAATAAGTTTGTACCTCGCTAGATATTTAACTCCTAGAGAGACGTCTGGCGTTAAATTAGCTTATTTACATGTGTACACTTATTCATTCAGAAATTACATTTTGAAAGTAGTTATAATAGTCATTACTGACTTGTTTTATCATTAGTAATTTTAAAAACTACCCCCCCTCACACTTTCTCGTTTGATAGTTAAGACCTACTTAAGACAGGCTTGCAGGTATAAAATGTCTGTTGACACTTTTAACGATGGATGAAATCGTTACCGTTTTAGCAACTGTGCATGAAATGGCAAATCCTAAGTCTTTTAAAAAGGTATTTAGGAGAGTAATTGACTGTCACTGTTATGAGTGTGAAACAACAGTAATAAAATACAAAGTAATGAAAACAATGAAAAAGTATGCATACTTGTTAAGGAAGACTAGCGTTGTACTAGAAAGGTGGTATTTATTGCTTGAAAAGTACTCTATTGTTATCTCCAATACTATTTCTTCTACATATTTCTGCAATTAATACAGCCTGAACCGCTCAACGTACAGAGACCTGTGCTATCTATTTTTGAATCGATTGGATTTATAGAGTTTAATAAAATTAAGGTTAATTTCTCAAAACCAGAATGGGCTTTTCTTCTGTGTTTAACTTGTCACAAATCAGACATTTTCTAATTTTCTTCAGATAAACCATAGGTTAAATATGTCCTAAATTATGACCGTTTGTTCGGAAGGAGCAAGTTGGGCTCAACAAAGTCTTCTCCACGAAAAGCTGCATAATAAGAGTGACACTTAATTTGAATGACACACTCTCTCTCTCTCTCTCTCTCTCTCTCCCTCTCCCTCTCCCTCCCTCACATACACCGCACAGACACATACTTAGTGAGGTCTTGTTCACCTACACAGAAACACACCTGACTGAGACAACTTAGCAACCGCCTGGGATACCATAGTGACCACTTGGTAACAACATCATTAGGCTTCATCATAGTACAGAGACGGCCTTGGTTAAAGTAGTAAATTACCTACTTCTGGCCTCTGATCAGTGCTGTGTGTCTTTGCTTGTGTTACTTGATCTTAGTGCAGCTTTTGACACTGTCGATCATTCTATTGGATTAAGGGAACGTTTCTTTTGACACTGTCGATCATTCTATTGGGAACGTTTCTTTCCTGGTTTAGCAACCACCTGGTATACCATACATGCACGCACGCATATACACACACACTTGCAGCTCTTTTCAAGCACTTTTGCAATTCCTTTAGGAACTGCAAATCTAGGTTTTTTTTAAATGTTCTTCTGCAGTCGAGAAAAAAATATAAAACTCCAATGCGAACACATGGGGGCGACAAAGGGATCTTTATTCATTTTTCGAAGTTTGCTAGAGCATTCTGTAGAACTCAAAATAAACACTGTATAAAACATATATCTCGGTCACACAATATTATTTTGGGATAAACATCAAAGTGCACAGCATCTGCATGCAATTTATGCATATACAAACCACCTGATTTGTATATATCATTCACTCGCTCTCTTTTTTACACACTCACCTACACAGACACGCACACACCTGAGATAGCCTAGCAATCACCTAGTATACCATAGCAACCACCTGGTATACCATATCATCCGCTTGATAACACCATAGCAACTACCTGGGATAACATAAGAACCAAGATCATAGAAACCACTTGTAACACCCTAGCAACCACCTGGTATACCATACATGCACGCACGCATACACATACCCTTGCAGCTCTTTTCAAGCACTTTTGCAGTTCCTTAAGGAACTGCAAATCTAGTTTTTTATTGTTCTTCTACAGTCGAGAAAAAATGATAAAACTCCAATGCGAACACATGGGGGCGACAAAGGGACCTTTATTCATTTTTCGAAGTTTGCTAGAGCATTCTGTAGGACTCCAAATAAATAAACACTGTATAAAACATATCTTAGTCAGATAATATTATTTTGGAAGAAACAAAGTGCACAGCATCTGCATGCAATTTATGCCTATACAAACCGCTTGGTTTGTATATAAAATTCACTCTCTCTTTTCCACACACACACACACACACACACACACAGGACTTCAAACTGTTTTGGTACACAAAGGACACCATTACAGAAACAATTCCTGTTGGACAGTGTAAATCCAGAAGTCTAATAAAATGTTACAGTTAACATAGTCACAAATGTTTCTAATTGCATATAGAACATTTAGCAAAAAGTTGGTTTTCCTTCAGTGGACACTTGCTGGTGCTGATGATAAATAAGTAAAATATGTAACTGGAGAGCAGAAGGAGTGAGTGATGCCTGTAGGTTTGAAGATATAACCCTCATATACAAATTTGTATAACTTGTCATATCACAGCAAGATGCACAACAATTAACATGCATGAGATTCCAGGCAACACATCCAAACAAAACCACACAAACTAGCACATGTACAGCCAAGCAGATCTGTTCAGGTTGGCTGAGGAGTTGCTCTTTTTCCTTTCCTCCAGTGGAGAATGTCGCAATCTGATGGAACACAAAGACAAACATTGAAGCTGGGCCCATGGTACACCCAATAGATTGTATAGAACTGTCTTTTGTAGTACGTTAACTGCCCTAGTTCCTAGTGACCTAGTGACATGTTTAGGATGTTTGCTCAGTGCCATGGGCTGTGTTTTGGAACAAGCTTGCGGGTGTCTGACACCTTGCACATATGCATGCATGCAGCCTGAATCACACACCATCAGGACCAGAATCCAACAGGGACAGACACAGCTTCCTCTCCCATCACAGAAGAAATGGTGTTGAGTCAGACCCACCCACCACCAGCATGTGTTCTTGCTTGGTGACCACAGTAGTGGTCAGCCACAGAATAGCCATTCAAACATCGCGGACTTGTGGGATCACACCACTGTGTTGCAAGTGCTGACCAATCGGAACATAACAACAGGGGCTTAGAACATTGTGCAAGTAACCTTCCCATAACCTTCCCACTCATGCAAATACATAGAGAGACAAACGCACCAAAGTGATTTACAATCAAGAGTAGGTATCTGCTTATTTGATCTATCCCGTTTAGTATTCTTAGTACAGTGATTAGCAATTCTCTTCATTACTCAATTTGTAATACAAGTCTAAGATGCAAAGTCAACAGCATTCTCCCTTTTCTGTCAGACCAGTTTAACTGGTCTTCATACAAAGGAGTATTCACCCTGCAGACCATATGACTTCAACAGTTTTCTTACTAATGTAAATTGTATATAAATAACATCCTGCATTTTCCTGTGAAACCCAGTTGGTGTGATGCAAGCTGTTCTATAGACAAATCAGACTGCAGTGTGAAGAAAGAAATATTGACTTACAGTCATACTGGTTGTCTTTTCTGAAACAGTCTTTGAACAGGCAGTGCATGGTCCGATAACAGTTGTCGAGCAGGGACTTTGGTGTGACAGATCTCCATCCCTCTGGCAAGGATAAGCGATCCCAGATGTTCTGAATGCTTTCTGGGAGCTCCCTCTGAGTTACAAAACAAAGTCAACATCATCAACTGTGACTCATAACCTAGGAAGAAGACTCACCCTGTATTCATGCCAAAAGCAACATTTGATTCTACCACTGAGGAAACCGGCCTCATGACAATGACACAGTTACTGCGTAAGTGAACACGCTAGTTTCTCCTGCGGCCAACGTGTAATCAAACAACAACATCAACAGGAGTTAAAACCTGAGACACCACAGATTTCACCAGGAAAAACCTCAAGCCCACAGAGGCCTGACATGAGACAGCAGTGTAAGTGTGGTGAAAAAGCACAAAGAGTAATTCAGAACATCTAGGCCACAGCTTGAGGGAATAAACAGGCCGTCTTTGTCCCCACCTCTTCTTTGGGATTGTGCAAAGTATAAGTCTGTTCGAATTTTTTGAACAGACTCTCGAGGTCCGTGAGATATCTGCGTCGCGTCGGGTGTCTTTCCGGCAGTACCCTCAAAATCCGTTTTATTCCTGTCAGTGAAACTGTGAGCCACAGGTCCTGTAAATCTTTCGTATTAGCAGGATTTTCTTCATTCATCTAAGCACATGTACAGAGAGAGAAGACACAACAAAAGCATCAGGATGACAGTCCAGTGGATGAAGACAGGAGGCAAGAACGACTGAGCTGGAGGTTAAATAGAGCACAGGACCACATTAGAGACAGGAATGAGACTGGCACAGAGAGTAGAGAGGTGTGAGATTAGGGACGGGGGAGGGGTGTATTTGGACCAAGACAGAATGGGTAGGGGAGGAATGGATCGAGCTAAATCAGACAGGTCCGAGATTAAGGGGAGGGGTGTAGTTGCTCACCAGACTGCTGATGTTGTGCAGCCTGAAGACGTCCTCATAATGCACCTGAATGGTGTAGTTAATGGGAAAGTTCTGCTTCTGAAAATGTTAAAAAAAAAAATGTTTTAAATAGAGTCAGATTCCCATTCTGATATTAAACAACTTTAAACTTAAAGCTTGCTGCATATTACTGATCTTTATGTATGTTAGAAGAATATGATTTTCTTTTTTGGTTTTGTTTACCATGTATCTTCTCCTTAAGGTAGAGTTAAGGTGTTCTCTCAGAGTTTCTAGTGGTTTACAGAGTTCCACAGACACAGTGTTCACCAAGTATGGTGAGATCCCCAACAAGAATGCAGCAACTGCAACAGATTTCATAATTTTGCATAAATACTGTGAAATAAAATCACTACAATATTGGACATAATATTCAATACTGAAATCATACTTTATAGTAGAAAATGTACAGCTTAGGGGAATGCATCTCTTATAACTGGTGCACACATACTGAGATACCTAGACTTTGGTAGGATTGTGGAAAAATATCTTGATCATTTATGTTTGGGATGCACAGCTTGTGCATGATAACAGTGACACCTTTGCAGTGTGTTGAAACAGAGCTCATTTTGTAAGATCCGCTGTAGCCTGTGGGTTTGATTATAATCTGGTGACAACAACAGAGTCAGCTGCTTTAAGTCACAACGACAAGACCCGACTTCAGGTTGAAGTAACACATATTGATGTTTTATTATATTTTCCAATCATGCTACTCTTACATAAAGTAAAAAAATCAATACAAGCAAAAGTTTTAGTCAGCAAGCATTTTGTTTCAGTAGTCAGTTCTGGGCTCAAGGAGAAAGCCAAATGCAACTTTGGACTTCTAAAGAGCATCACATTAAAGTCACTGACACTGCTGCTGCTGTTGTGTCAGATAAAAGAGAGCATGAAAGATCAGAACTGATACCAAGTTATAACGAAAACCACAAACCACTTACATGGGAAAAATGAGCTCTCAGTTTCAACACAGAGCAATAGCATCACCGCTGTCTAGCGTATACTGTGAGCACCAAATATAAATGAGCAAAATATCCTGTTTCTTCCACAGCCCTACCAAAGTCTAGATATCATTTCTCCTCCCTGCCATAAAGAAAACAAAACCAAAAATAAATCAAACCCAGATAAACACTTAAAAGCCATAATGCCACAATGCCATATTCTCCTCTACACTGCTACATTGTCATTCCCATGTGGTCATACATTGTATAAGGTGGTCAAGCCAGCCTTTTACACAAAGGTTTCTTGGGGAGATAAAACCTGGAGCAATCAGGTTTAAATCTTGCACCCATAGTAATGGAGAGATGTGCATAGTCAAAGAGAACCAACAATGAGTGATTCTTGTATAGAAGTGACAGAGGAAAGGGAGACAGAGAGAGATACAGAGAGAGAGAGAAAGAGAGAGAGAGAGAGAGAGAGAGAGAGAGAGAGAGAGAGAGAGAGAGAGCAGAGAGTAAATGTCTCTACACTTGGTAGTCGCCCTGTCGTTCACTGCACTGTGGTCATCTCCTGTGGTACAGCTGCAGTTCAGGAGGTTTGCAGAAAGACGGTTAGTCAGCAAATTCCCAAAACTCGTGCAACTTCAGGAGGGCTGAGGGAATTTGTTCAGCCACAGGACCCCAAGCTATATACAGGACCTGTCCCGTTCAACACCCACTTCTCCCTGAGATCCCTCTGCCTTGGCTTGCCTCCTCTCTCTTCCTCTCACTGCCCTCTCCCTATCTCTCTGTCTGTCTCTCTCTCTCTCTCTCTCTCTCTCTGTCTCAGGTAGTGGTGAGGTTGAAGAACACTTCTGAGATCTACAGAAGCAGCAACATGCAAACAACAACAAAAAAACTTTTTATAATGATAATAAAACATCAAAAATCCCACACAGCTTCAGAAACATCTCTGTTGCAAAACCCTGTATGCACCATTCTTTTTTTCTTAAACACTTTCCCTATCAGTTATATAAGCTGCTATCTACTGATGGACAACATCTGACTTAACATTCTCAAGCTCCCTCTCATGTAAGTACAAGGAAGTTCTCAATCTCACTCTTAAGTGTAGTTACAAGCAAATTCCTAAAGTATCCTGGCAGAACTACAAATATCCACTGCTGGATAATGACTCTTCAGTGACAACATTGTTTTGAACCCACACACACGTGTAGAACACAAACTTCTCAACATCCAGACAATTCATTGTTAAACTCCTAGAGGAGTTTAAGATTTGAACAATAGATCCCTTAAGTCACCAGGTCAATGACACTTGTACCCCCACACATACTCGCAAACATTTACTTACCCAAAAGCCAAGCCTTGGACCAGACCATATTTCTGCTGATGCCCTATTCTCTGTGCTTGGGTGGAAATCTCCAAACACAGGCTGTGCCAGGACAAGGGGCAAGGCCAGACACACTTTGAGCCTAGAGATGGAGACACAAAATCAAGAATTATATCAACACAGCATCCCAACACCTACCATCAGATACCATCACAGTATAGTATGCCATCACAAACCATCAGATAGCATCACTGTATAGTATACCAACACATACCATCATACCTTATACAGCATAGTATTCCATCAGATATTGTACCTTCACAGTATAGTATTCTATTATACCAGCACTAACCATCAAACCATTTGACGGATTGGTTTTGTTCTGAGTATACAGATATCGCTAAGGCAAATATACAAGTACAACAAAATGAATGATAAAAGCCTTGAGTTATAAATCCTGTATCGTATCGTGTATCCTATATCGGGACACGTGTGAAGTAGGAATGATTTGAGGAGTATTTTTGAAAAAAGTCTGGATTAATGAATGTGAGGCACACAAAGGTAGAAAATGGATTTTAAAATCTAGACTGAATTTTATGACCTTTTTTTTTTCTTTTCTTTTCAGGGATTTTAGATGTGACGCCTCTCATGGACCTGACTTGTGATTCACACGCTCTCTCATGTTTAGAGTAAAATATAATTCTCCAGAGTGGGGCGCTGTTGGTTCAGAAATCGCTTTGATGTCTTCCAAGCTGGACATGAAGCTCTCTCAGTATCTCAAGCGCTATTACACTGGACATGAAGCTCTCTCAGTATCTCAAGCGCTATTACACTGGACATGAAGCTCTCTCAGTATTTCAAGCGCTATTACACTGGACATGAAGCTCTCTCAGTATTTCAAGCGCTATTACACTGCCATGGCCAACTGTGGCAAATAATTCCACACGTCTTTTTTTTCTCTTTCACCTTTCTTTCCTTAAGAAAACAAATTAAAATTCTTTCCAAACTTCTGTAAACATCCTAAAAAAATCTCCAAAACCTATACTAAAAAGCACAGGACCTCACCTCTGCTTGTGTAATCTAACTCAGGATCAAGTTAAGATAATGTAACATAACTGGGTAATCTCACCAAATGTTTTATAGGCTATTTTCCACTTTGATTTCCAGAACTTACCCGTCACAAACAGCTACTTTCCTAGTCTAAAGATCGGTGTGGTGTTTCACCTGTACTTGTTCGGCCAGATGTTCAAGTAGGATCAACTGAAAATAAAAAGAATTACTGTTACAAAAACACGTATATGTAATGTACGCAAGGACCTGCCGGTGGGTTCAGACTCACAGGCTTCTCTCATGTAACTATTACATCCCACCTTTATATTAGTTTCAGAGTAGCTGATTGAATAGTTCGAAGCATCCCTTGAGATTAATAACAAAATAAGAGTTTAAGATATTATTTAAAAGGAGGATTAAAAATAAGCATAAAAAAGAGCTAAACAATTTTATAAGCATGGGCTACTGAAACTTTGTTTTTCAGTCGCAAGCATTCAAATAAAAAAAGACAGGTCAAACGCAAGCATGCTCCCATAGGTATGGCGCAAAAGTAGAAAGATTACGCAGAAGTGCACGTGAGTAAAACAAAATTTAAGTTTGCTTTATAGCAGTAAGCGCATGAACGGAGCAAGCGCTAAAGACCGGCTTGATCCTGGCTTAAAATCTAGTGAATAGTGAAAGTGCTGAAAGTATTCAGTATTCAGTCAGTATTCAACACGATATAAATTTTGATTCCTTGTAGATAAATGCAGCAATTTTTTACTAGCGCAATTGTAGCCGCCATTAGATATGTGCAAAACCACATCGATAAATTTAAACAATACCACACAAAAAAATGACACAAACCTTTTCGTTTAGTAGGATTTTCTTAAAACGAAGTCACATAACCGATACGATTCATTTCATCTCAGTTAGTTTCTGTAAAATTTCATATGGACCTGACCGTGCAAATATGCGGTCCTTGTGACTCCCCGAAGGTTAGATCAACATTCAGTACTGTGATAATGCCCTTCTTAGCAATATAAAAACTAGCTGGAAACTCCCACGATCCTTTCCACACTGACCCCCTCTATTCAAATGGTCGTTTGCTAAAAGATCCACCTACCTATACATAGTCGTTGCGCCACAGAAACGATCAACATGCATGTCTGAGCTCAGTGCGTGAAAATTTTTGTGGGCATTTTACTTTCATTTTCGAATTGGATTTAACTCCTCTTCGGCTGGACTAGAAGTGTCGTTTGTGTGAGATACTTTTGTGTGAGATAGCCATTAACGTAGGAAGCACGGGGGATGTAGGGGACGTCCCCCCGAAAAAATAGACAACAGCTTGCATTTGCTGCCCCCCCCACAAAAAAAATATTCCATGGGCGGACGGAGAGAAAAACTTTCATCATTCTGAAGGCGCGCTAATGCGTTTTCAGAGCCCCATCAGATATCTAGCTCTTTTAGCTCCGATACGCCTCTTCGGAGAGTAAATTAAGATCATTTCACCAGCTCTGAGATTCAGGTCAGTAACGAGAGAACGACGAAAGTGGCTAATTACAGCTCTGAAATCGAGTTAGCTAACATGAACATTAACAGTGTTCATTTTGTCAGAAAGCACTCTGAAACATAATGTCCCTTTAGTCCTGTCTAGCATTAATGCCAAAAAACAGAGAAAACATCACAGGACACAGGTGTTTTTCAAGAAGAGTAGCGTTATCCTACGTAGAGAACTGGTTTTAATACAAGACTATGTCGTACTCAGTCATTAACCTAGCCTAGGTTTACATTATTTTAAATATCATGTATTGTCTTATTAGGAGAATGTTAGTGCAGAGAAGGGAGAGCCAGAGAAATTGAGTAAGGTGAGGTACAAAATTAGGGATGAGTTTAATTATTTATTAAGTTTGTGTCTGTATCAAGCATTTTGCATATAAAGCAGAGCCCAAAATTAACATAGCTAATCACATATCAAGTCCAGTATTACTTTGTCTGAAAGATCATATATTTTATGATAAAATAGGGTTAGGGTTAGATTTGTCTAATAAACAAGTACAGATATTGATGGAATGTGTTTATTTATTACCCAATTATTGTAATTCTACAAATATTGTTCCATATCAATATAAATAAATACTGGGTACAGGGTGGGCTTTGATTCACCAAATGTGTCCCTCCAATATCAAACTCACTCCTGTGCTCTTGCTTTCTGATATCTTTTTTTTTTTGTCCTTCGGTAGGTTGCTAACAGTCTTTAATTCTAGCCTGTATTCTCTCAAAATACTCATGTAGCCCTCTTTTGCCACAGAGGTGGTGGATAAGTATTTAACCCGAGTTCGTGGGTAGGGTTCTCACTCGTTAAGCTTACCGTATAAACAATAAAACCTAACACCCAAATCTATCTGTGTACTACAAGTAACAATAGTATACCCAGTGAGTGGAGTCAGACACAGATTCTCCAAAACGTAAAACTATATTACAAAGAATATAATGATTTGAGATAGTACAAAGGCAATTAATTAAAATAAAAATAAAAGTTCAATTACAGTGTACCTTAAGCCTCTCAATGTACTTTAAACAAACAGTTCTAATTACAAAAAATGTTCCCATTATTATTATTTTTCCCAACTAAATAAAATCTGTTACCTTTATTACATGCCGGTAAATCACATGGACAAAATAACAAACGTTGCAGACCTGGGGAACCACATTGAATGCCCAAGATGTACTCACTGTCAGTTTCACTATCGGTCTCGAGCTCACGTCAGAAAGCCCTACCACACTCACTTCACTGTCCCACACCGATCACTTGGTCGTCCATTTAATGGCCGAAGAATTGAGCGACTTCTGGTAGCTTGATGGTGTTAGCAAGCAGCTTCCTCGTCCCTCGATGGCTGTTTTGAGAACCGAACGTTCCGGTAACTCGGGACACTATCAGCTCCAGGAATACTGAAGTGGTTTTACAACTAAATAACTCACAGCCTGATTCATAAAACCCAAGTCTGAACAGGCAAAAGAGGTTAGCACTACTGCTAATGAATTAGCTTGGGATAATTCCCCGCGACTATCTTCGGAAGCGGTTAAAGCTAATGCTACTACTTCTACACAGTGAAAACTCTGAAAAACCTCAACTGAACGGTTCCGGACAATCACCAAGTAGATGTACCGTTCTTACACCCTTGACTGTCTGCAGTACAAGTTCTCTCTAACTAGATACAGTGGCTTGCAAAAGTATTCACACTCCTTGAACTTTTCCATATTTTGTCATATTACAACCACAAACGAATACATTTCATTGGAATTTAATGTGAAAGACCAAAGTGGTACACAGTTGTGAAGTGGAAAGAACATTATACATGATTCCAAAATGTTTTTACAAAAAAAAAACTGAAAAGTGCGGTGTACAAAAGTATCCAGCCCCCCTGAGTCAATACTTTGTGGAACCACCTTTTGCTGCAATTACAGCTGCAAGTCTGTTAGGATATGTCTCCACCAGCTTTGCACATCTAGTTACTGAAATTTTCGCCCAATCTTCTTTGCAAAACAGCTCAAGCTCAGTCAGATTAGATGGAGAGCGTTTGTGAACAGCAGTTTCCAGATCTTGCCACAAATTCTCGATTGGGTTTAGGTCTGGACTTTGACTGGGCCATTCTAACACATGAATGTTTTGTGTTAAACCATTCCATTGTAGCCCTGGCTTTATGTTTAGGGTTGTTGTCCTGCTGGATGGTGAACCGCCACCCCAGTCTCAAGTCTTTTGCAGACTCCAGCAGGTTTTCTTCCAAGACTGCCTTGCATTTGGCTCCATCCATCTTCCCATTAACTCTGACCAACTTCCCTGTCCCTGCTGAAGAGAAGCAGCCCCAGAGCATGATGCTAACACCACATTTGACAGTGGGGATGGTGTGTTCAGAGTGATGTGCAGTGTTGATTCTCTGCCACATACAGAGTTTTGCATTTTGGCCAAAAAGTTGTGTCCCCAACATGACTTCTGGCAAACTGCAAACGGGACCTTTTATGGTTTTCTTTTAACAATTGCTTTCTTCTTGCCACTCGTCCATAAAGACCACGTTTGTGCAGTGTACGACTAATAGTTGTCCTGTGGACAGATTCCTCCACCTGAGCTGCATTTCGTCCAGAGTCATCATGGGCCTCTTGGCTGCATCTCTGATCACTGCTCTCCTTGTTCAGCCTGTAAGTTAAGGTGGACGGCTTTGTCTTGGTAGGTTTACAGTTGTGCCATACTCTTTGCATTTCCAGATAATGGATTGAACAGTGCTCTGCGAGATGTTCAAACTTGGGGAAATCTTTTTTATAGCCTAAGCCTGCTTTAAACTTCTCCACAACCGTATTCCTGACATGTCTGGTGTGTTCTTTGGACTTCATGATGCTGTTTACTCCCTAATATTATCTTATCCAATCTCCGAGGCCGTCACAGAGCAGCTGTATTTGTACTGAGCTTAGATTGCACACAGGTGGACTTTTTAGTCATTAGCAGTCATCAGGCAACTTCTGAATGCAATTGGTTGGGAATACTTTTGAACACCGCACTCTTCAGTATTTTATTCGTAAAAAATGTTTTGAATCGTGTATAATTTTCTTTCCACTTCACAATTGTATACCTCTTTGTGTTGGTCTTTCACATTAAATTCCAATAAAATATATTTATGTTTGTGGTTGTAATGTGACAAAATATGGAAAAGTTCAAGGGGTATGAATACTTTTGCAAGCCACTGTAAATGGAGGAATGACTGTGGAACATTGCAGAGCCATGCGAGGTGCATTCACTCCATCTCTCTCGTTCTCCGTGCTCGTTCGTTCGCCCTCTCCTTCTCTCGTTATTCCTGCTATCTCAGTGTGTCACCTCCTTCCCTCCCTTGGATACCACCTCTCGATCATTCTGATAGGAGAAAGGGGATACATGCAGTCTCACTGCCCAACAGCATTCTATAACTCTAGACTTGCAGGTCAACTTGAAAAACCTTGTTCATCTACGCATGCGTGAAACCATACTCCCCTCCCACAATACAGGCAGAAAACATTGATGGACAGGGGTTATGCTTTAACCCGGGGCTACACTCAAAATTGTTATGAAGTCTTGTAACAGTCATCAGAAGGCAATTTAAAACGTAACATAGTTGAGCTGAGATACAGAAACAAGACAGTCAAATGTGGGTTTATCAAAAAATGTGTAGTATATTGCTGGCAAATTTCCGGCAACAGGCAAACAAACACTCTAAGCAGGGTTAAGCAAAATAAAGAAAAATCAAGCAACGACAGAATAAACGCTACCAAGCATACGATTAAAAAGATGCTTAGAAACGCAGCAAAGACAAATCAAGTCAGATTTATGTATATACCGCTTTTTACAACAAAACAGCTTTACAAATGCATGGGTCCAAGTCCCTAATGAGCAAGCCAGAGGTGACAGTGACAAGGAAAAACTCCCTGGAAAAACTGACAAGGAACATTAAAAACATGAGGGGATTAGAAAGAAACCTTGGGAGGACCAAGACTCAGAAGGGAACCCATCCTACATTGGGCAGCCCAGCTAGTAACAATCCATATTTAGAGTACAATTTCTAAACTGAGCAGTCCTTCCAAAGTGGATGTTGGGCCTCAGGTAGGTGGGCGCATCAGCACGTCCCCTGGCAAACCAGAGCATTTTCTAGGTGGTTTATGGCATTGTAGTAAAGTCTATCCATTAGCAGCAGTGAGTGATGTTCAGTCGGTGAGACTCAGAGGAAGGGCATCAGGGTGGATCAGGGTGGATAAGGCAGATCGGCAGATCAGTACCTGATGTAACTGCAAGACGATCCAGAGATACTTTGTAATCAGAAAGATTCCTTCTGTCCACCTGTGGTCAAAGTACGAGAATTTAGTAAAAGGAAATTTCCCAGTATCCATTGCCTAATGTCCTCTACACATCCCTCTACTTTATTAAGCAGGTGTCTCTCACCTGGCTTTGCCGAAATGTATAGCTGCGTATCAGCATAACAGTGGAAGCTGACACCGTGCTTACGAATATGTGCACCCAGAAGCAGTATATACAAAGAAAAAAGCAGTGGCCCTAAAACAGAACCTTGAGGAACACCAAACCTCACCTTAGTCTGTGCAGAAGATTCACCATTTACATGACAAACTGATCTGTCAAGTAAGACCTAAACCAGGAAAGAGCCTTTCCTTAATTCCAACAGTATGATCAACAGTGTCAATGCACCCATTTTGGCTAATACATATTTTAAATGAGATGAGGAAATGATCTCAGACTTCAGACTGTGGACATAACTATATTTTCTATATTTACTCCAAATGTCAGTATAAGATCAAGTGTGTCTTCAAGATTATCAAAATGAATCTTAAAGTCTCCAACAATTAATGCTTTGTCTACAGAAATGGCCAGATTTTATATGAAATCTGCAAATTCACAACGAAATTCCATGGAGTATGGCCCTGGAGGTCTATAAAGAATGAATAGAGAGATTAACTGAGTAGACTTAGTCTTTGTGGGTACGTATGTTATGGTAGTATAAAGAACCTCAAATGTGGTAAATTCATGCTGAGATTTGTGTGTGACAATCAGATCATCATAATTACTGCGACACCTCTACCCATTAGACGAGGTTGATGAATGTAATTGTATCCAGGTGGTCTAGCCTCATTCAGTGCTATGTGCTCGTTTGGTTTAGTCCAAGTTTCTATTAGACACATTACATTAAACTCTTGACCAGTAATACTTTCATTGATAATAACTGCTTTAGATGCAAGAGATCTAATATTTAACTTCAGATCAATAGTGCTGGCTATGTAATCAGAATGATCTAATTTAATCCTAGTGAGGTTCCTGGAGCAAACTTTGAATATCTACATTGTTGTTTGGCTTGGGGAACAGACACAGTCTTAATATGGTGGGACCTGCTTGACAACTCAAAGCAGCTAGCAGACAGTTGGTTTAGCCTTCGAGTCTGCCTCCTGGCCTGGGTTTAGGATTGTCAGAGATTAACTTGGGCTATCCTAAGGTTATAAGATACGTTACAAGAAATGAAAGCAGCACCTTCCCGAGTGAGGTGGATATCATCCCATCCTAGCAGACCAGCCTTGCCATCAAAATTACTCCAATTATCTATGAAGCCCACATTGTTTTCAGCGCAACACTTAGACATCCAGCAGTTCAGTGACCATAACCTGTTGTAAGATACATAGGCCCGTCGCTTTGGGATGAGGCCAGAGCATTACTGCATCAGACATTGCCTTCGCCAGTTTATACACCTCTACTATGTTACTCTTGGTAACCTCTGACTGATGAATATAGGCATATATCATTAGCTCCAATATGAAAGACTATCTTTCAAAATCTATGCTTTTCTAAAAGCCTGAGGTTACCTGCTATGTCTGGCGCTCTGGCTCCCGGTATACATCTAACTAGTGCTGCTGGTGCCCCAAAGGCCTTGCTAGTTTCACATGCCTTAAGACGGAGTCTCCTATAAGTAGAGCTCCTTCAGGTTCCCTGCTTCAGCTTTGCGATGATGCCACAGAGTAGTCACTCATTCACCCCGCGGTGAGGGCTTTAGTGCTGGAGTAGGGGGTTGCCAGCACCACCTAAGGGACCCAGACTTTCCCGTACAGAGATTAAACTACGCTCACTCTCACTGACCCTCTCTAAAGTCTGGATGCACACCTCTAAAGCTTCACCCTTCTCCGTAAGAGCGCTAATCAATCTACACGTATTACAAATAAAACTATTGCTAACAACAGTGTAAGACTGGCTAACATCCTGCATTCTACACACAAAGAGCTGAATGTTTTCAGCTAACCCTGGCCATGGCAGTAGAAGAAACATACCTTAAACATGCTTTATTGAGGTAAAAATAAGTAGATGCAGCATCAACGGGCCTCCACTTGCACATTGGGGGGTGGGGGTGGTTAGGGGTCCAAATCCAAACTTCTCAAGCATATTTAAGTTATGTTGAAACTTTGTTGAAACCTGATGCATGTTTAGTGTTTCTTCTGCATAAATATCTATTTAATGATGTAAAATATTGACTAAACAATCCGACTCTTGAATGCTTAACAGTGAAGTTTGTTAGAAGCGAAACAGTTTTGAGAACAGGAAGTTGCATCAAGACACTAGTGGTGTTCTCCAGCTGCATGAGGCAGCAGAGCGAAACAACATTAATAACTTAAATAAACCGAAGAGGAATGATCAGCGTGCAGGGAAATTAGATCTAATGAGCTTGGTCAGATGATTATGAGAGTAGGAATGCATAATGAAGAGAGCGTATGAGACGGGAAGCATCAGGTCTGACAAAAAATAACCTATAAGGTCATTCCTAGTAAATACACCTCATAGATGATCCTTCTCCATCCACCGTACAACATCATTAATTTCTAATTCAGTCCATTTATGTTACCACTGGTTAAAAAATTACTTGGAAGCAGGGTTATGCTTCTAAAAATATCACGCATAGAAGACTAAATTCTAAATTCTACATCTATCTTGAGTAGTTGACTCTATGAGTTTTGCAACTATAACTACACAGGATGTCAAATATTCTGTGGCAAACCATTAGAGCTTCTCTCAGGGCCCAGCACACTCACTTCATCACCACAACATTGGATCGTCAGCTCAGTGAAGATCAGAACAGAAGCATCAGTGAGGTCTGGCATCTCAACCCCACTAAAAGCACCATATTAACTCACACTGATGCGCTACAACATTTGTTTGTTTATTCAATAATGTATGTGGTTCACCCAACACAAATAGTTCAGCACTTTGATCAGAACACTGCTGCTATTCAAAACGTTTTCCTGCACATTAACTTGCTACTTTATGTAGGTCTACGTTAGCGTTGGCCAGCTTGCTTGAAGTCCAGTGTGAAGTTTCCACAGTCAGTAATGGTTTGAGGAGCCATGTTATCTGCTGATTCAAGTCCCAAGTCAGCACAGACATCTACCAGGAAATTTTAGAGCACTTTATGCTTTCCTCTGCTGACAAACTTTATGGAGATGCTGATTTCATTGCACAGCAGTACTTGGCACCTGCCCATACTACCAAATGTTCCAATACCTGGTTTTATAACCACAGTATCATTGTGCTTGGTTGTCCAGCAGTCTTCCCTGACCCAAACCCCATAGAGAATCTACAGTCAAGAGTAGTGTTGTCAAAAAAATCGATATATCGATACATATCGATACTGAACATTCTGAAACGGTACAATACTCGTTTCTCTAAGTATCGATTCTT
>JAOYMR010000026.1:23012551-23044227 GCA_025802075.1 Tenebrosternarchus preto | reverse complement strand
TAGATTATGAATCTATATATAATGAACTTCGTTTTTTAAATTGAATAACTGAACTAAAGTGACTTTTCGATATTCTGATGTATTGAGATGCACCTGTATTGCGCAACCAGTAAAATAAGAATCTGTTGATATTCGCTTTAATAGCGTGTGCATTTCCAAGGAGTTAACAACGTGATGAGACAGCACACTGATCCATCGTGCGTGCTCTCCAAGGATGGTCTCCATTGCGGTGTAAAGTTTGATACAATCCAAGATACATAACAACCGTTAACGGAGGCTAACACAGGGCACCTGTAAAGCGAAGTAATAGTCTATATGTACAGTATAATTATGTTCCAGTGCTGTTATATTACAACGTATGTAATGTCTTTTGTCCAATTAAATTACTTTACTGTTAGATAATACTTAATAATCACTATTTGATTCGCAACTAGCAGAAAACTAAAACAATTTTTTTTTTTCGTGAAAGACCCCCAAAAGAACTTGGGAGATTCCACGCATTCACACGCGTCCACCATTCAAAAGACCTAGAAACAGCGAATTTCGGAGGGCGAGACCGCACTGCGCTAACCCCAAGTAAAAACACCATCTGCTACTCTAACATGATGTCAATTGGGAAAGTCCCATTAAGAAGAGAACACTAGAAAACCTCCAAAAGTCGCTCCTTAGCTCAGCGCATCCTGATCCTGGTGATGGAGTAGGTGGTATAAAATATTTTCGCTCCTTAGCTCAGCGCATCCTGATCCTGGTGATGGAGTAGGTGGTATAAAATATTTTCTGCGTTACTACGTACTAAATGTAGGATTTTCGGATCTGGCTGTAGCGCATACCAAGAGCACGTGAGCCACATCTGAACTAAGCTGTTTCCATGTTGGATGTATATACTAAACACACCTGTACAGCCATGAGCCAGTTATGTAATACATGAATCAACCTAATGTATCAAACAATGGAGATTACGTAAAGTGGTTAAAAAGATCGGTGGGACAAACGTGCATTTCTGATCTAATGTACCAAGCGATTGGACTCTATAATTTTTTTTAATCAGATTTTCACATCATGACTATTGTGGCCAAAAGTATTCATGATAAAGATGATATGTGATATCTCTAGAAAGTTTAAAGCAATATGTACAAAATACTGGGATCAGACTACATGAATTCAGCCCAATTTTGACGCGATTTTTGTCCGTTTTCACCAATACCGGCACTTCTACATTTTACTCTTTGTAATACCATGACTTTCTTGCATAGCGGCATTTCTCACAAGATCCCCATATTCTTTTTTCTTCCATATCAGGATGTGGGAGACTCATAATGATCCTATGTAAACTACACTACCCAGGGTGCACTAGGTGACGCTCGTCTGTTCAAGTTCGCTCTGAAAGTGAGACTATGAGAAGTAACGTTAATGCTAGTCTAAATAATGTTAATGATAAAAAGCGATGTTGGAAAGACTCCAAAAGTGCACAAAGAGAACGCGTGACAACATAGCTCAACCGGAACCAGTACTAAATGCAGTACAGAAACAGTGCTACCTCAAGCAGCGAGAAGCCTGTTAGGGTTCTGGGAAACTCCGATTACGAGGTCCTTTGCTGATCAAGAAGCAAAATGACCTCACTTTCTTGACTTACACAAAGAATTCAGTTCATATTGCCCACGAGTGAATATTTACCTGATCGTTGTTTACCTGTGTGCACGTCATGGGTGATATCGTTTCTTGTAGCTTGTTTTCTGTGACATGCTGTGAACACAAAGGTGAAACTGTAGTCAACTTAAATGGTCTTTAATGTCGTCTACACTCTATTTCCCTGTGGAAATCGAGTAAACAAACAGCGACATGTACCTAATCACGGTCAATCATAGACCGAGAAACGGAGAGGAGAACGGATTGTTTTTTGTTAAAAAGGTTAACCCTTTGGCAAGGGAGTCTGGGAGTCTGACAGACCCTTTAGGCGATAGTGCGAAGTATGCTGGTGCAAAATACACACCCCTTTCCCAAGTACCGTTAACCGTTCACACACGAACTCGGACTTGCTCAAGTCTATAACAAAATGGACACATTTTCACACAATATAAAAATCATATTAACCAAGTTTATCTTCATAAAACATTTTTCAGACGTCTAACGGAGGCCACAAATCCCGCAGCTATGAAATAAGTTGAATTAAAATTAAAATGCGGCGAGCACAGCACATGGAGATAAGCCCAAAAGCCTTGCTAAGAAAATGAACAGAAGCAAAATCCGTCAAACGTTTACAGATTATTTAAAAATACTCATGATTTACGCAATTTACGCTGGCGAGTGACCGACTTAAACAGCTGAAGGTACACTCAAGTACCAGTATTTTAATAACATTGTATATCAAATAGCACAAGAAATTAGTAAGTACTTTTTACGTAACGAAAAGCAATGCAACTACTTAGCAGCCTCAACAAATCTAGCCACCATAAACTGTTAGGAGGATAATATTTAAGAGGTATGGCCAACGGCAAACCAGTCTATGCTATGACGCAACACAAAAAAATAAGTAAATGTGGACAACTGTATTAACATCTCAATTGCAAATGACGAGTACAAACAGTACCACTCGAAATAAATGCATAAGCGGAAACGGTAGTTACCACTACCCACCTCCGCTGACAAAGCCCACAGAACAGAAGTGACGTGTCTTTCAGTAGTTTTACTGTACAGAACACGGCGCATGGCCTGATCCGCGGGTTTAATAGCCCTTTTATCCAGTACCCACCATCAACTTTACAGCCTCGACAGAAACGGTCACAGCAAAAATACAAAGCAATTACAAGAGTTGGAGGGGGCAGTGGAATCCTGTCCTACCTGTGAGATTAGCTGCAGTATGTAAGGTCACTGTTCCAACATGCCCAGTCAGTCTACTTACAAGACACAACAGAAATAGCACAAACAACAAAAATATATATCCACACAGAGCACCAGATTTTAATAAAAAGTTTATTTACAAAATGATTTTAAACTCTATCCATCTTACAAAGTGAGCACTTCCATAATGTTGGGACAGTGTGGTCAGGGGTTTGGCCTAAGCCAGCATTGCCCTATCAAGTCAATAGACTAAAGTTCCATGACCTTTTGGAACAAGTACAGCTTTTTTTGACCCTTAAAAGAAAAATACACCAGTCATCAGTTGTCATGTGACACCCCCCCCAGCCCCCCCCAAAAAACCCCCCCAAAAATACTCAATGAATTTCAACAATCATGTGAAAGAGGAAAAACTGCCAGATGTTTATCTTGTACAAACTCACTCAACTTCTTTGAGGCTAAAAATATGAAAGCCCTATGAAAAAATTATTGTTCCCACAGTACTACTGAAGTGTATTAAATTCAGTAATGAGTTAAACGTAGACTAATTTCAGTTTTACTAGAGTCCATGGCTGGTCAATGGGTCCCTTGACCACAATGACACTTTCCAGACAATCTCTTCATTGAAAACACTTCCTGTAGCACTCATGAAAGTACCCATATTTGTGGTGGGAAACAGCCACAGGGGCAAATGCTGAAAAGAGTGGGTTTTACAAAAAAACGTGTGGCTTTGAACCACGCACGCACAGTGGAACGTTAAAAAGCATAGCGTGTGCGGATGTCCTCCAGTTTCTTAGACACCTCTGGTGGGGTGCGATCCAACTCCTCAGCAACACTTTTCTGTTTATGGGGATCCATAGAGTTGAACTGCTCACAAAGGTCTCCATCAATCACGTTCTGCAAAATGCAATTTAGCAAGGTGAGAATACCAAGACAGTACAAATATAAACCTCAACTTCCATTTAGTAAAACACTAATTAGAGCGTTAACCACTACACTGTTTATGTGACCTTCTGCATGGTTCAGCTCCAATTTCCTATTATTTTGTTCTTCCTTTACAAACTACAGAAACAGGCATGTGTCAATTTAGGATTTTCATATTTCCTAAAGGAAATAAACGGGATAATTTCAGACAAAATAGAGACTGGTTCCCTCTAACAGCTGTCAGTTGTCTTGTCATCTGATGTAGGCAATGCATATTATTCTGTTTTAAAACTGTCAAAATGTATAATATACCATGTGTTAAAGAAATATCCAAAAATAGAGATCAGACAAAAAAGTATAAAAACAAAAGAGCTTCTCTTGTAAATTTTAAACAAGAGAAAAAATTTAAATAATTTTAAACAAATTTTAGACAAATCAGGGGAAATGGGGACTTTGAAACCAGACAGTACATCAAGTCAGGTGTGCCCAATTCAGTTAGTAGTGAATGTAACTGGTAACAGATCAGAGGACTGTGAAATAAGGTGTGTGGGACTATGAAAGAAACGACTCACTTTCACAGGGAAGTAATAAGAGCGGAAGCTAAGGTGGTCTCTGCCGCAGAGTGGAGGGAATTCAGAGCGCATGTGCATCTCGAGGTGCTGGAAGAAGTCATGGTCCTGAAACACCAAAGCAACAAGAGTAATTAAACCCTCCAAGTCATTGCCTTCCTGTAATTAAGCTTTGAAATTTGATTTGCAATCCTCAACAGCTTATAAAGCCACAGTGATGTTGCATCATGTCAGAGACGGAAGGTGTGGTTAGATGAGGTATGGCAAATTCTGAACTAAAGGCACTGGGCCCCTTTGGTTATTTACATCTGCATCAGGTGTTTGGTGAGCAGGGACAACAAAGCCAGGAAAGCCCTGGTGAAGACCCTCTCCATGGGGGCCCCATGGGCCCGAGCCGTACCTCATGGGAGGTGAAGGGCACAAGGATGCCGATGCCTCCTGACAGGGTGGTGTAGACAAGAGACTCCGAGCCTCCGGGAATGAGGGTGGTCTTCTGGAGGGACAGTACCGTCTCCCCAACGTGGTAGTTCATGATCACTTCAGCCTATGATACACACGGGAATAAATCCATTTTATGTGTAAATATTTTTTTGTTGATCTAATAAATATGCAAAAGTGACATTGTTGAACTATTGCATAGTTGATGGATTCATATCTTTAGTCAACAAGTAAGCATGAAGAATGATTGGTTGTTCAGTATCTGCATATGCTTGCAAACTGAAGATAGTACTTTGATCCGTTATGCTGGTGTGCTTCTGTAACAGACATGGTTTAAAACCAAATGTTCATCAAGTTTCCCCACAGTATGGTTTCTTACAGATTATTTTTCAACTCTATACGAAGAGCAGAACTAATCTGCTTTAAAGTGGACACACAGCACTTGCATAAATGAGAAGGGGAGCTGGAGCACTGAGACAATCATTCATGCACTCCTCTGGCCAAAGTACAGCTCCACAAAAACAAGCCAAAGACCTCCTGCCCACTCATGTGTCAGCTCACTTGCTTACACACCCTCTTGGCATGTCCCTAAATTCCCGACACGAGTCATTGGGGCACACAGGGAATTTCCCTGGTGTCCACCTAAGCACTTCCAGGCTCTGGATACGAATGTAATTACGTCTGGAGTGCAGACTGCGCTATGTTCTGAGGTCTTCAGGGCCTGACCACAAACTCTCCACAGGACAGGTCTGGCTTTGGGTGTGTGCGTCAAAGTGGGCATCACACTGGCTAGATGCAAACACAGCCCTAGAGACAGACCATCGTGGAGGCAAGGCAGCCCTGGGTGTGAGAAAGGCTGTGAGAGAGCTTCCCTACGTCTCTGTTGCAGAGCTAACGCCGGTACCTTCTGTGAGGCTCCATTGAGCAGGCCTCTGTCCCACAATGCTTTGTTTCCTGTGGGATCCTCATCTACATCATCACTGGTGTTGGGTGGCAAACGTACCTGGGAAATGAAAGTTACATACATTCTCACTAATCACCACCAGCAAGTATTTAAAAATAGGCCTTTCACACTTTGAACGGGTAGCTAAACCCACAAACACTGTTCTGCAGAAAGGTTGCACAGCAGAAATAACTTACAATGCTAATGTTTCCAAACTTGTCGGCCGTAGCCATGGTGTCATAGTCGAGAAGACAGGCGGTAGTGACCCAGCGTGGGTGTGTGTCGTCAGCGAAGATGATGAGCTGGTTCTCGTTGCGTTTGTAGCGTACCCAGAAGAGGCTCTCTTGGATGTCGGACACGACCACACGCTGGCCGATGGTGTAGATGCCCGTCACCATGTTAGGGACGTGCTTTAAGAGTGAACAGAAACACAAAGACGGTCATCATCTGATCTCATTACTCTTAAAGCCCTAACAGGTCCTACTATTGACCATTCAAAATGATCCAGGTATGTGAACAGTAAGTGATTAAACATCGAGTCCTTCAAGCTACAGACAAATAAGTAAAATGTTAAAGGTGTAGCCACATGGCCCTTTGTCTTTTCTCATTTAGCAGGAATAGGATTAGACTTCTTAGATTTTTAGACTTCAGGCTGCACGCCCAGCCCAACAATGCCATGTTTCGGCAATTATAAAATCAGACAGGAGAAGCCAGGATCCATCCAAGAGTCACAACAACGCTGATGTACTTGAACCATTTAACACAGAACTTTCCTCTCAGTTTTCAACTTGACTGTCCAAGTTGCATTCCTTATGAATGTTAGAACACAGAGACGGCTGGTATGGGGGAAGTATGCCGATATGCTTTGTCTGTGAACTCACCTTGTTTTCACACTTGCGAAGGAGCTTTTTTTTGCCCAGGTCATAGATGCGCAGGAGTTTTCCCACGCCAACCAGCACCCTGCCCTGGAAGGGGGAGATGGCCAGGGGCACATCCTCCACTGGGGTCTGCCACCAAACCACATTCCTGTGTTAGCTCCATCGTGAAAAGGCTCATTGAATCAAGTGTGGATACTCAAAATAGCCTGTTTACTTTGGCCAGAATCCATTTACACTTTTCAATAAACGTGGGATCAGATAAGGTCTGATATTTTCCCACCCCTACATAAAAAAGCAACAGGTCACACACTGTTTACATTTCATTTCTTGAAACCTACATACTATGTTGTATATGCTGTCGGACATGGTGAAAAACACTCTCCAAGAGGCAGTGAAGCTCATGCTTTGCTGCAGAGGAAGACACGATCTAGTAGCTGCTGTATGTTCTGCACTCAGTCAGCAATGCAGCTTGGGTAATTGCAACATTTCCTTCACGCTTGCATAAACTGTGGCCATGAAATCTCTGAAAACGTCTGAACGTGGCTTGAGTCAATTTTCATGGTCCGAGTCACCTTTTCAGGCGTTCAAGTGAAATCCGACCACAATCTGCAAAAAATGCGTCTTTCAATTCTTTCAACTGACAAGTTCTAACCTCTGATCTCAAGCTTCAACTGCTTGCATAACCTTGGACTAGGAATCATGAGAAGCTGTGTATTTCATTCTTAAACTTTTTGCTTCTTTCTTTTTTAGTCTGAGATGGTTCCATGCGCCTGGTTTCTCATGTAAACCTTCTCACTCACCTTGTGCACAAACTCCAGCTTCTCCCCACCCCCAACAAGGCGGTAAGTGTAAATGTAGCCGCCGCCCACTGAGCGCGGGTTGAGGATCATGTCTCTGGCCACGCCCACCAACACGTACCAGTCATCACCTCCATTAGCAAATCGACACACAGCCACACTGTAGATGGAGAGAGAAGGGTCTATTAACACAGTGGAGGCGGTAACAGAGTTAAAGCAAGAGATGGTTTATTTCCTGTTGGTACTATAAACAGAAGCTGACTCGAGTGTGTAACCAGTGTAGGACTTCCCCAGGGGTTTCCCTAGCCACGGCCTCCTCAACTCACCTGAAAGCTGCCTCGTTCTGCTCCAGTTGGACCAGGTCCAGCGTGCTGCCCTGGATGGGGTTGACCAAGCGCACCAGTGATGCCCACTGTCCTGACCCGGCTTTGGGGGCACCAAAGATCGCTTCCGGAAGATTCTCGTTCAAAAAGGCAGCAGCCATTTCTGCAGCCAGCTCGCGTTCATCTTCACCTGCAGCCTCCACCATTTCCTAGAGAAAGAGAGAGAGAGAGAGAGAGAGAGACAGACAGGCAGAGAAGGGGGGGAGGTGAGAAGACAAGGGTTATAGGAACATCAGTTCAACAATTTTGACCATTTTCAAACAGTACAGCTTTCAGGAAATTCCAAGACTGCCGAGTCCCATGACTTTTCCTTGGATCTAGACCAGGATGGGTTTTTAAAAAAAATTAGACAACCACATTTTACTATTAACTTACAAAGCTTCTCAGCAACTGGGATCATCAGATGAGAAGCAGAGGAGCAGATGAAAAGACTGAACACAGTCTTTTTACAGTGCGCCGTTTACATTACCAAACACTTCCACCCTCGGTTAATGTTCTACTCAGTGAGTTAACGCACCACAGCCTTCATCGCCGACACCATCTTTCCTAGGCCTCTTGAACAGCCAGGCCAAGTGCTCTCACCTCTGCCATCTGCTGCTTGCGCTGGGCTTTGGTAGCCTCCGTGTAGGCGTTGTGGTCAGTTTCGATAAGCACCAAATTGTTGGTCTCGGGGTGAATGACAAATTTGCGTGGCGTGTACTGCAGCGGGAAGGCCACCTGATTGAAGACCGCGCCCAGCTTCTCCAGGGCCAGAATCCTGTCCACGGAGAGCCAAGATAAAAGCGAGGGAACAACAGTCATCTGTGTCTAATCGACATGCTGCTCTCTGCAACACAGCTTCAACTATAATTGCCTACAGAATGTCAGAATTAGACTGACATTTAATACAACATGCAACAGCTATGGGGTGCTGCTGAGCTCGCAATGGAGTAAGACGCGTTTGGTTTGAGCTCCCGCAGAGTTTTTTGTTTTTAAATATTTAATAGCGCTTTTATTAAACTGAAGTTTGATATACTCCAACCCTCAGTGTTACTTACCGGATTTGATGGTGTTTACACGAGTTGATGGCAGGCAATTTGCATTTTATATATATAAAAACACTGGGCCTCAAAGCACTGAGCCTTGTTATCAGTAATGGATATTACTGATTTAAAAACTGAGCTGGCCAAGTTAAAAGAGAAGTGTGTGGACATGGAAGGAAGGATGAAGAGGTGCAGTGTTAGAATCCTGGGGGTTCCTGAGACTAATGGCTCAAGCTCAACTGTATCGGTTTCAAAGTTGCTGAAAGAGGGGCTGCAGTTGGAAAAAGATGTCCTTGTGGATCATCTTAGTAGTAAAAAAAAATTATTATTATTATTTTTTAAATCACTTACGGTGAAAACAGACAATGAAACATTGCAGTTAGCCTTGAATTCTTGTGACTGCAGCTGACAACTACAAAGCGCTAAGCAGCACAACCGTGTACAGAATACTTCCAACGTCTGTGCAACACCTCAGAACATTTCAGGAGATATGAGCAGCCAAGCAGCTTAATAACAAGTGGGAAAACAAGCGGTGGACACGGAGGGCAACCAGAGTGCGACTGCCATGGCTAATCCTCCTGCAACCAAGGCAACGGTGGATGTTCATGATTAAAAAAAAAAAAAAAAGATCAGTGCCAGTGGTGGGGGGGGGGGGGTTCAGGGAAAGTAAGTAATGCCAAAACAGTACCAGGGTTAGCAGAAGGGAAAGAGTGCAAGTTACAGGTTAGCAGTATGAGACAGTGCAGAATGAGTGTGTGTTAGTCTCAGGAGAACAGTGGACAGTTCGATTACAATGCAGTCTAGAACCCCGATGGACATATTGACTGATGATATGCTTTACTGGCAGCGAGTGAGGCAGTTATGCACAATTCTTTTTATTGAATTTGCATAATTCAGTAGCAATAGAGAAGAAAGATTGTGAACAGATCGGAGTAGAAAATGGACCAGGGAGAACTGGAGGAAATTAAATTCAGTTACTCAGAGTTAGCAGTTTTTTTTAATGTTTTATAACTTATGCAGGAAAGTCGAAAGACAACAAACGCGAGATGCGGAGAGGAGCGGCAGTGAAACAGGGGCGCCAGCGTTGCTCATCTGTCAGAGACGGGGACGGCGTCTAGCTACAGCCGAAAAAGCAGGGAAACTGTCGCCAAGATATAAAAGTCAGGAACAACTTGCTTCTATATTTCCTGAGTTACAGGGCTCTGATGGTTGGCTTCCAACTACAACTACAGACAAAGAAATAAAGGATTTCTACTCAGCTATAAAGGGGTAAGGAAGTGACCAAGTTGTCCTTACGAGTTACATTTACCCCAAATGACTAAAGACCAGAAAGATGTGTGTGATTCTAAGGCTGAAGAGTAACCTGCCCTCTGGTAAAACCACAGGGACAGGCAGCTTCACAGAAGTTTTAGAAGGTATTCTATTACTGAGGTAATCCCACTTTTGTATATTTACATTGAGGCATTAGAGTTTCCTCTACACTCTGCGCCAGGCCCATAACACCTTAATATTAAAGGAAAGACCGTGTAACTAAGATTTGAGCAAACAGACTAGTCGCGGTAATTGTGTAATTGACCCCTAAAGACCACATTGGCTCAGCAATTTTGAGTCATGAGCCCGTATCTGATTGGATCAATAACAGTTAGGAATACTAAATGTCATTTGGGAGTGAAGTCATTACTGTTCCTCTCTGTGGCTCAGTGAACAGGCAAAGTGCTGTCTTTTATGACGGCGGGAAAACGGATATCAGAAAAATAATGACACAGACATGGCAGACTAACCCTCGTACTGGTGTGTGGTTGGTTGGTGTTTGTTTTTGTTGATGTGTGCATTTGTTGGAATAACAGTTGGAGTAAGACATTGTTAAACACAAAAAATGCAGTAAGAAGTCGAATAAAACAAATTACTATACAAAAAATAAAGTCTACATAAATTATTCATATACAGTACAAACAAGAACCATGAATCAAAACAAAGGCAGGAATGAGTAATGATTTAATCCATCATTTGGAGAAAATGCTTCACGCAACAAACCCTGGTACGAGTGTGTTTGTGCACTGTGTACATCAGGGCGTTACCTCAGGGTGTTGGTGGAGATGGCCACGATGCCTTCGGGACACTGTTCTGAGGCGAACCCTGAGGCGTACTCCAGCGTCTCGTAGGAGAGTGGCGTAAGGTGGAAGCGGGACTGGTAGGAATAGCTGAGCCAGGAGCGGCTGGACATGGCCAGCACCTGAAGGAGGGAGCGCAGCGGTGCGTGTTCAGCATGGTAGAGGATTAAGTGAAGTGATGGGCCTCATGTTTCAGGGGTGGTGGTGGTCTCACTTACAGCCTCCTGGCCCTGCATCCGTACGCGGAAGAGCTTGACGGGCCGAGAGCCCAGGTAGCGAGTGCGTGTGTCCGAGAGGTCTCCGGTTACAGGGTCCAGCACGGTACGAAGCAACACACCGTTCTGAGACACACACACACACACACACACACACACACACACGACGAGATGTTCTTATACGAATACCAAACCCATCTGGTGCAGCACAGAGCAATTGCAAGGCATTGTGAGGAAAGCCCTGCGGAGTTGTGTGTCACCTGCAGGCCGATGTTGAGGTAGAGGAATCCGATGGATCCCTTCTCTCCCAGCTCGTCCTGCTTCTCCACACCTCCCATCTCCACGATACACAGGGACTCGGGCTGTGCGGGCAGGGCCTGCATGCTCAGTGGCTGAAGACAGTCCTGCATTTCCACAGGGTGAAGGAGAGACGCTCAGATCGTGTGTGTGTGTGTGTCCTTCAGACCACTCATCACTTCATTGCCTGGCACCTCGTTCCAAAGCTAAAGGGAAAAAGGAAGGCTGGAGGAGGTGTACCGAGGGATCCAGCGAGATGATGCGCACGGTGTTGTCCGCCAAGCCTACGGCCAAGAAACGGGACCGCTGCTCGCCGGGGGGAACGTTGGCGAGACTCATGCACACCACGTCCGCGGACATCTCCTTCCTTTCGGTGTACTCGTTCAGCTGACCGGACTGGAGGGGGAGAGAGGAGAGTACTGAACAAATTTATAAAAAAAAAAAACAAACAAACAAAAAAAACCACAGTGTGTGGTTTTCGAGGGATCAGGACAAGCTTTCGGTGGTGCAGACCTACCGGGTCCATCTCGAAGTAGACCAGCTCCCCTCCAGTCAGGGCGATGACCACCTGCCGCTGGTTAACGGCACAGCGCACGATAGTTTTCTTCCCCGGAGTCTTCCACTCGTTCACTCGCTTATCTGCCCGGATGTGACGGATGCCATCCGGATAGACCTGGGACAGGTGATGGCAAAAGCAGGAAAGATGTGAACTCAAGGGCCTCAAACAGTGATATAATAAGTGATAAAACTCTAATTACAATCATTCCCACCTCCTACGGATCTTCCAAAACATTACCAACCAGGAGGGTGAGGGCCAATGCACCTGTACTTCACACTGCCTATGACATTCTTGCTTAATAGCAAACATTCGTAAGCTTTCAAGACTGAGAGGGCCAGGTAAAGCGAACACTAGGGGGCGACATCCTCTCTTACGGACAAAAAAAAACAGGGCTGAAGACCAACGACAGCAGGAGTGCTGAAGGGTCCCCCACACAAGGCCTTAGCGTCTGGATCCTACTGGCTCCAAAATCACTGTGGACATTTGTCTGCGACAGTGAACTCGTTTAAAAAGTCACAGCAAAATCATGTGTGGTGCATCAAGTTCTAGCAATGCTCCCATAGAGAAGAGACACGGAGGTTCGTTTTACCCCCACCTCAAAAGAAACCACCGGCACGATACAAGGGCCGGCTGCAGCAAAGCCGATTCGGTTTCTCCTCTGCAGTTCGACAGTTTCTCTTCTTGCAGATTTCAAACAAAATGGCATGATGGGAAATAAACTCAAAAAGCATGAGTAATGCATGTTGTCTTTAGATGCGAGAGGATGTCAGTCTAGTAAGCGTCTTCTGAGCGCGTGGGTAGCGTCAAGTGCGAGAGCAGGAGTTTTGAGAAATGGCGAGAATGAGATGGCACCATTTATGCCCAGAGCACAGTGTAAGCCATGTGGTGTTACATACCTGCACAAGAGCATCTTCACCCAGCAGAGAGCATGAGAGCGTGGGAGTGGTACCCAGGAAACCAGAATCTGTCACCTCCTCCACAGTCTCCCCAATCGACAGAACCAGAGTGGCGTTGACGAACGACACAATAATGTAAGCGTCATATTCATCTGCAAAGTGAGAAAGAAAAAAAAACGGCCAAGCATTTCTGATGAAAAGACAAACATTGGTTAAAACGCAACACCAAAAAGACAACAAAAAGAAACTTACACTTACACACACCACCCCAAAACAGCACCAGCAAGCCTAGGGTAATTTCGGATTCATTTATCCGGGCACTACTAATTAAAACGAACGGATAACGCTGCAAGGTCTTGGTAAGAGCGCATGTATGAGGAGGAGGAGGATGTCTTAACAGACAACCTGGCCACACTACAGATATGCAATAATGAAACTGATTATTGCTCCCTCTCCCTACTCTCAAAGAATCTTCTGCTGCAGAAGTCACATGATTTCAAGGAACAGTGTTTGGAAAGGGATTTGCCAGAACTGCCAGTGCGTGTCTCACCCAGCCCCCTGAGGGGGGCCCTACAAAGTGAATAGCTCTACAAGTGAGAGCACGTCAGAAAACCCTGCCGAACCGTTCTAGGATGCAAGCTTTCCTAAATCAACACACAGCCATGTTTGGACTAGCTGCTCCCCCACCCCTGGTTTGATTAATGCCATCTAGCAAAAATGCCCACAAGCTGTTAATCATCTTTATGCAAAAGATAGCACAATTAACTTCAATTTGACGAAGAACCTCGCAGTCACTAATGGAGTCGGTGGAAGCCAGCAGGGCAAGGTGTCGCTTGATAGTTAGCATTATTTAAATCAGGTTGAGCAGAAAGTTAGCATTATTTAAATCAGGTCTCATCATAAAATACAAACACAGTATAACAACCGTTTGAAATGGTAGAACGTTGATTTGGAAATTAGGTCCAGAAATAGGTCTAGAAGAGTGGTATTCAAATCTGAACGCCAAATGCAAAACCAGTCCCAGGCCATTTTGTCATACTCAACTCCTAGATGACAAGAGACTGGAACACCTGAAGGTTCTAGAACATGATCACTGGTATTTGATCACCTGAGATTTCAGAAAGCAGGTTCAACAAACATTAAACTTAACCTTGAACTCCAAGCTGACCTAACACACCCAGAGTTATAAGATCCAGAATAGCCGGTTAAAATTTCAGCGATCCAAGTCGGGCAACTCTGAGCAGATTAAACTTAACTGAAGCACATTCAAGGCATCACCAGCCACACACTGATAAAACGATTCAACATGGACGCAAACGATAAAGTGCAATAAGTAGTTGTCTTTTTTTTTTTTGTATCAGATTGTTTCATGACAAAATCAGGGTCACATGATTTTTTTCCAGGTCACCTGCAAACGAACTCATTCATGACAAATTAGGAGAGATTCATGATATGAAAGTTCTGAAAAACCTTTTCAGCAAAGAACCGTCTTTACTGCCTTTTTCCAAACTTACATGCAGAGGGTGGTGATGAGTATTCAGTGAGAAATAATTTTATACCAGTGGGGTCTCTCTTAGTGCATGGTTGTGGCCCTCCCTCCGAGTTATTGTGTGATGTGGCAAGGTGACTGGGAACCAAACAAACCACAATAAAGCCTCCTGCCTTCTCAGTGCTGGTGGTGAATCCCCTCAAACACCAGATTATATGCGCCCATTTTTAATCATTAATGGTAAACAAATGCAACTATATTGTAAAAATAAAGCCTTGAACTGGAAAAAATATATATGTAATTGTATGTTAATGTCATGGAAATTTAGAACATGTATATAAACAAATCAATGACCTTGTGATCAATCATGTGAACCTTGATGTTTACTGTACTCGTAGGCTGCATTTGTCCACATATAGTGAGATCCCCATTTTCCCATCACTTATCTCTGTGAACTGTGAATCTTATTACTCATATTATTCAATAAATTTCATTTATTCATCAAGTTGATTCCTTTTCCTGGGTGCCTAATCATAAGCAGTTTCCCTGCATACGAGTGAGGTCCCGATTAGTGTATGCAGCTGATATTCCACAGGTAAATCTATTGGTAAATATTGCTTCATGTTGCTACAGTCGGCTAGGGCCATTTTTAGGAAGGTTCTGAAGACTGGACCGGTGTTCTGAAGTTTAATTCTGGTTTACGTCCAGCAAACCAGCTAGACAGCAGGTAAACTTCACGGCATACATTACCGTAGCAACTAAACTACACAATGTGAAGCATCTCAGGAAAACGGTTGTTGAATCCGCTTTATGGAATCTACCCCTGGTCTAGGAGCCAATATACCTTTGGCTTTCAACTACCACCATAGGGCAGCAGGGGTGTGGCCAAGCATTTGTAGAGCATCATCTCAAATGATCTCATCTTTTACTTTGTACCAATGCGAGTAACTCAAAGTCGAGCGCTTTTGTTATTTTTGGTTACTGCATTTATCATTGTTTAATAGAACTTGTACTAGGAGCACTAGGTGTGATTCTTGTATTTTACCAGTGTTCTAGTGCAAATGTCTATTGAACGCTACATTTTCTGCAGCCTTAGCCAGTAAGTAAGATAAATGTAATGCATTGTGGGGCGTGGTGACAGCATGGCTGAACCGTTCAGGGGTCAGAAGTAGATGCACCTGTGTGTGATTACTGGCAGCCTACATATGGCAGCATTATAGCGGTGGAACTGCACCTACCTTCCACATGTTTCTTAACGGTCCACACAGCGTTGGGGTTACCGGGAAGTTCAGACACAGCCATCTCAGACACCTAAGAGGAGAAACGCATTGCACACAGTTCACACTTGGTCAACATGCAAATAAGTATGTAAACACATGTGGTTTGGCAGTGCTTACGAAAAGCAATTTTTGTGCAATGTTTCCATGTGCAAAGTTTGCAAAATCAGAAGCGCATCAGTAAAAAGGTACAATACACACACACACACACACGCACACACACGCACACACACGCACACACACGCGTGTGTGCGACCACACACCTCGAGCCCGTGTCTAAGAACTCTCAGGGTGGATCTGGGACCTCTCCCGCATGACACGTACAGCTGTGGAGTGTCCTCATTGGCCAAATCAGCAATCTGCAGCAGGGAGAGAGAGCGTCAAGAAAAACAATGCTTGGAATGTAAAACAAGTCAACTGAACTTGAAGCGGGACCTGTTCTTCCCCTGTTCTTATGTACAAGCAGGACGGCACCATGACTGCTGATCTGGGGCCAGTCAGTCGGTGCGCACATCTGACACAGCTCAATGCTGCAGTCAGCACGACTGTTCCTAAACCGATCAGAGCGCTTCTATGCTTCTACACCGTTTCTATGCTTTCGTTTTGCTCAAAGAGGTTGTGACCAAAGTTTCCAGCTTTGTTTGATCATCTTCTTTCCACAATAAAAAACCAACAATATCAGGAAGAGACGGCATTGTTTAAAGCGCATTAAGAGCGCTGGATACAAAATGAAAAAAAGAACAACCACAAGTGTGTTCAGGTTTGGTCTTCATCTCAACAGAAAATACAGTTTCATAGTTTAATTTCATATATCAAATTTGCCCACCATAAAATCGAATCTTTTCTAATTAACACACACATTTTTAATTTTGGATTTGGAGCAACTGCAGTGGTCTATGAGGAGACACTGCTCCTCTAGTTACTCCAACAGTAAAATAAAATAGTTCAAATAGTACAAGATGTTTAAAAATGCACCACATTTATTATTTGATATACTATTTGTACACCAGCCCACTAACCACAAGACCTACAGTTTCCTGTGGGGAAATCCTAAAACTTTTCCTTTGACGGACGCTGTATCCGCAGTGATGCATCTCACAGTTAATCTTATCTTTAGACGTTCTATGAAAATATGCAAAAGTACTAAACTATTCATTGACATTACTTTGTTCTCCCCTTTGTTCTCCAGAGCCCAACCACACACACACACACACACACACACACACACACACACGCCCATGTCCGACCCCTGACACTTTCGACGGAGCTCACAAATAAGGCTTTTAACTACCGTTTAACAGACCTGCATGGCAACTGGCAACATCGTGGAACCTTGCCACACAAAAACCAAGCCAACATCACCCACTATCAGTTAACATACAAACTGTTTAAAGCAAGCATGTGCAAACTTGATGCAAGTACACACACACACACACACACACACACACACCTGGCAGGACATGATGGGCGACAGGTTCTCCTGCTCGTCCACCAGCACCAGGTTCTTGAGGGGTCGCGGCTGGAAGAAAAATGTGTCTCCTTCTTCCAGGGGCATGGCAGACGAGAACTCTGGCTCCTCATCGTCGTCTCCCAGGTGGGCTATCTGATACAGGTAACTAAAACAGAGCCCAAGTCCAGAGTTCAGAACCAGAAAGCTACTTGGAGCTAGCAATACTAGCAAAGCAGCTCAGGCCATTTGACCCACAACTGCCAGATATCAACACATTACATTAACAGCGCACAGCCAACCACACAGCAAGGGAAGACAATGCAGGAAAGGTGGGTACGCACAATGGGTTAAATACAGACAGACGCACACCTCCGTGTCCAGCTTTCTTGATGCAGACCAATCAAAATGAAGACACAAACTCAAAAACTGAATTCAGTGTTCTTGGAGTTACTCGTTTACATGAATTGGTCAGTCAGAGATTCAACTCCAAGTTCCAGTTCCTTTGTTTGACATTTGGTGAATAAATGTCGTAACTTACTGGTTTCCAAATTCCGATGACACAAACAAGAAGCCAGTCTTCAGCACACACATGGCTGTGGCCACTGGAATTGTGTCAAAGTACTTCATCCTGATCTCTGTGACCTGGGAAAGGACAACAATGAAAAAGTTTTTATACATTTGAAATGCAGCTCATAGCACCAATACCATAATCCATATAGACGCGTATCCCAGTCACTGGTATTTATGTACTTATGGGCAGTAGGTGTGATCAGCATTTATATCAAATGCTTTGAGAAAGGTCAAACACACACACACACACACACACAACAGAATACGTTTGACAGTTTACTCCAAACATTCACACCCCATTACCTTCAATACAATTAAGCATTTACATATACATCATGAAAATATCCAGCAGAGGCAAGTCTGCCTTTGTCTTAAGTGTAACATTATGCAGGCCACAATCTGACTCAGCATACAAGCTCTGCAGCTCTCCAAAAACAGGTCAGCTGGGTCACACGTCACATCTCAACCTGCTCTCATTTCTCACCATCTCCTCATCTGTTTCCAGGGTGACTTTGAAAATATCCCCCTGCTCTGTCTGGGCCAGGAAGAAGAACATGGATTTGGTCTTGTGTGTGGCAGAGCAGACAAATATCATGCCCCTCTCAGGGTCATCGAGGTCATTCTGAAATGGAAGGAGAAAAACAAACAAACCGGAAGCGAAATGAATCGGATACGACGGCTGCTGAGGATTCTACCGGCCGGCCGGCCGTCACCTGCATCTGCACGAACATTAATCAGTGTGAGAAAACAAATCAGGTTCAGCTTTTTAAGAGATCAGAAGGCTTAACTGTCTCCAGGGGTTGTTCAGAGAAGAGACATGAAAACCTCATCATTTCGTCTGACAACTTAAAACACCCAACTGGGTATTGTTATGAAGTTCCTTTAATTAAAAAATTCCAGTCCGTCCTCCAAACTCACCCTCCTGCGTGGGATGGGACATCGGATATCTGGCTGGTCTCCGAAGTTCTTGTATGTGATGTAATTCTCTGAGCAAATAAGCACTCCGCTAGGACCATCAGAGCCTCCGGGCACTGAGTGAGATGTGACATGGCAAGACGAGACATGAATTAGACAAGGTCATTTGCCAAAATCAGTCTCAGACTTAAACATACATTTTATTAAAATGGATCAGCAAAAGTCAGATAGCATAACATTCTCTCCAGTGTCAGTCAGAGAAGAGACATGAAGATGCTCATCATACCATTGCCAGTCAGCACTGCATTTTACAGACGCAAAAAGACAGACGGCTGCCTGACGCGGGGCCTTGGAGTACCAACCGACGGGGGCCCGGGGCCACTACAGACTACCGATTCACATCAAGCGCGATAGCCTGGGCAATGGGGAGCCGGAAGCGCTCTCCAGTATTGCTACGTTTTTAAGATGGTACATACAACGCTCTGTGCAATATTCAGAATGTGAAATGCTAAGCTAGTCATGGTAACACGTAACCCCTGGAAACACCTGGGCAACACGAAACGCATCTAAAAGCTGAATGGTTGACGGCGACCAAGGCAGTTCAGCCTTAACGTCAATAATAGCGCTATATATTTAATATTGTCATCATCAGCAACTGAGCCATGTTTTTTACCCTCTTGCTTTCAGTGATCACTTAATTTTAAAAATTCATTTGTTTTAGTTTTTAACATCTACGTCCACTGCCTCCTTTCTTCTCCCAATCCCACTAAACTGGTACAACTCCTAGATCTTGGGAAGGAGATCACATGTGCTCCCACTGGGACACACAGCACTATACTCACACCATGTCCTGATGGAGAACTGCAAGTTGAAGGATGGTTTTGAGAAGGGGAAAAGGAGGGATTTTATTTTGTGCAAAATGATCTAAATAAAATGTTGTGTTGAAATTTAAGGGTTTTTTTTTAAGTACATAAACACACACATCTAGCACTGAATCTCAGGTATTAATACTGGTTCATATGCAAAGCAGTACTCAACCGTAGCCCCGCCCAGGAGGCGGTACCTGTGATGAGGAAGTTGCCGTGCTCCTCCAGTGCCTCGCTGTACTTGCGTACTACGTGGTTGAGACCCAGGTCCAGCTCGTAGAAGGTCAGGGTCTGCTGGGTGTTGGCCGCAGCTTCACCTGTGGGGTCGTTATCAGCTTCCTGCGGGACAGTGCAGGACAGGATGCCAATGAGAGGAATCACCAGAGAGCTGCTCTGCTCAGGCAAAGTGTGCAAGCAGCAATTCAGAATTGTTTACGTTCTCTCCAGCAACACGTCAGAGAAGAGACATGAACAAACTCATCATTTTAGCCGTGACAGAGCAGAAATAACCTTTGATTTTCCTTGCTTCATCAAAGATCACTTTGAAAAATATGAACTAGAAATATCACTACAATCGTTATTAATATTCAGAACATGTCCATACTTTAATGTTTATCATATATTTGTTGTAAATAACGATAAGTTCTCTCCACAGCATATGCAAACTAGAACAAAACTCACAAACGCAGGCGAGCCGTCACTCACCTCGTAGTCCATTTCAAGACAGGCAAACATGGGGTTCTCGAAGCCCACGTCCACACCCACCACGTGGTACACCAGGGTGTTGGCCTTGTGCGCCTCCAGAGGGGAGGAGATGGTGAGGCGAGCAGCGGCGTCTCTGTTGAGGATGTACACCAACTTCTGCTTCTCAATGGCACCTGCATTGCACAGTGAACAATGCAAATGCACCCCCTGACATTAAGTCACTGGTTCCACACACCGATCCATTAGTCCTTCTAGGTTTGCCCATCAAGAACACGGCTGGCGGTAGTGAGGTGGTTTGGGAGGACGTAGGGTTAAATTAACCCAGCGCGCAGGCCCTGGAGCATGTTAAGACTGGCCTGGTGCTTGGCTCAACTCTGATCAAGCAGCCCCTCGGGGATTAAAAGCCGAGTGCGTCAGAGCTCAGAACACAGTAATTCTTGAAGATCAGAGGAACTGCAGGACCAGGACTGTGAAAGGGAGCTTACATAAAGCTGTACATTCATAAGTGTTTATAAGCAGCCAAAGCTTTTACCTATCATAACAGCTCTGCCTTTGGGGTCCACAGCCAGGAACTGGCCGGGAACGATGCGACGGCACCCGCTCTTGCCGAAGGTCTCCTGGTGCACTTTCTCAAACATGTTCTTGGACGGCTGGTATTCCAGGATGACGATGCGGCCCGAGTCACTTCCGACAACCACGTAGTCTTACAATTAAAAAAAAAAAACAGACACACAATAAAATGAAAAGGCAACACACTCCTGCATGCATGATGATGGACACAGTAAATGGGGAACACCTTGAGAACACATTCTGATTTACCCTCAATGGGTGATGATAATATAGAAGAAGTAAATAAATACACATGGCCTCTGTTTTAGCATCTTGTGTGGAATTTTAGCATCTTGTGTGGAATTGGTGGTTGCAGGAACGGGTAAAAAAAAAAAAAAAAAAAAGACATTGTAAAGCCATTTTGAGAGGCTAGGATGACCGCTTTGGAAATATCAGAAACGTTACCATGAATCTTTTATCCCACCCCAAACATTTAAAAAAAAGACAGATACATAGATAACGCAGATATATTCAGTGTGCAAACACGCGTTCCATCCTGCACGTCACAGTCCATTTTAACTCTGGCACACTCACCTTTTGTCCCACCGGTGAGTCTGAAGGCCATGAGAGACCGAATAATGCCAAACACCTCCATGGTGAGCAGTGTATGAACCTTGCCCGTGTTGGCATCAGGACGCAGCAGTTCCAGAATCTTCCCCCGGGAAACAACAATCTCCTGCTGCTTGGTACCTACAGACACACCATCATACCACATCCGTGTTTACTGCATCCCACAATTCTTTGTTAATGTACAAGGGTCTTGGCTTTGGAATGTTTGTTCTCAAAGTGGTTTTAACAATTAACTGATACATTCTTTAACCTTACTGAACAGAAAGTAACACACATGCATCCATCATCCCTCCTGCTGCCAATTAAGAGTCAAAGGGGTACCTGAGAAGTTGCCATGGATGGCATGAGTGATGCCAGTTGCACGCTGCAAGGTCAGGTTGTACAGAAACATGGTAGATGTCTCTGGACCTTCAGGCTTGAATGAAGAAAGTTACTGCACCTCCTGCAATCACCAATAAATGGCGTCAACGAGACCAATGTGCAATAAAGTCTTAACTGTCAAGTTCTGCACAAGTTCTTCTGAAAGGAAAAAAAACTTTTCTTCTGAAAGGAAAAAAAATCTTATGCTGCTTCCCAAAACTAGATTAGGTACATAACTAGTTTAAATCAGTCATTCAACATTAGAAGTACTCACAACAACCTTAACGAGTAGGGATTAGTCCTTAAATTACAAATATTACTATTCCACGCTAAACTTGCAAGGATGGCCACTTCAGTGCTGGTCTACAAAGATGCATGTTGAGTTAAGAATATTGATAATACAGGAACTAAAATAGTACGTATTTTAAGTGGTTAATTAACCTATTCGTTGTGTAATATCAGAGCAAAAAAAACACTTGTTTTATGAGCCGCCAGTTTCCAAACAATATTGTGAACATTCCGAATCACGTTACGCACATAGCTAGATAGCTACCAAAGCTAACGGAAGGTTCGCTTTAGCAATTCACAAAGCGAAATGTTTTGAGTTAGCAAGCTAACTAGCTAGGTAGCTGGTTGCTAGATATCAGGTCTGTTTATCTCTCTACGTTATCAAATGGGAAAAGATCATTTAACGTGAAGTGAAGTAAGGGTTACACCTTTAACACTTGTTCGGTCTTTTATACACAAAATACATTAAACACAATATACTCATTGACCGGCTAAGAGCCTGGCTAGCCGTTCATTCATAACTAGCCTATGTTGCTAATGTCCTTGTCTTTACTAAAATGTCTTATTTTGTACATTAGTAAGACAGATTTAACAACAATAATAGTGCCTGATGTATATTTGTATTGCTTGAAACCTATTTACCGATACAGTAATCAGGATGTTGTAGATTTCGATACGATGAGAAACTAATTCACACCATTGACCCAACCGCTTGGAATTCAAACGCCACTAAAACGATGTGGGGCCCAAGTACTCCTCAGTCGCGCAATATAGTTGTCCTGCTATATGCCTGACAAGAAATGAGTCCGTAAAGACGCGTTCTTTTAGCCTAAAGAAACGAATTGTGTAGCGCTTTTATGTGATCTAATTTGTACAAACAAACTATTTCGACTTTCTTTTATACCGAATAATTCATAAGTGTATTAATAAATTTACATGATTTACTTACGTTCTTGAAAGATTAAGTAAATAAAAAGAAAGAAACACGTAACTCACGGCTTAAATCCCGACTCTAGGCTTTAAACCTTTAGTAACTACTAGTATTAGGAAATAAGTAAGTACCTTTCCATTACAAAATACGAGAGTAAAAGTATTATTAGGCAGTACAGATTATCACACAGTACAGAATTCATTGAGGAGTCTACCTCAGATTAATTTATTACTGTTAATTGCTAACAAAAATTAGTGATCAAACAATTAAGACAAAATTGTTAACTTAAAATCTTGCTATTCATTTTCTGCCAGGAAGTTAAATAGCCTAAACAACATGTATTGTTTAAGGACATTCTAGCTCTAGAAGTAATGTTTCAACATACACACTAAGTACTTACAACACAATGGAAACAGCCCTCAAGTGTTTTGCCCTTCTTATATGGTGTAACTTCAGGATCCACACGTATTGCATATGTGTTAATGCGTGATCCATATGTATTGATGCTACAGAGTGGAAACAAACAAACAAATAATAAGATATTAATTAAAAAAAAAACTTTGAGAATTGCAAGCATGTCATGTTCACATGTATGTCTTGCGTACATAACCGAACCTCCTGCCAATGTTATTGGAAGATAAATACTTCTAGTTCCAGTTCTAAGGATAGAGGTCAGGCATTGAGCTTTCCAACCAGTCTACAATAAAGAGTACCCTTCCTTGAATAGGGACACCAGGACACACCCCTGGAGGCAAAATTACATTCACACACAGTACAGGCTGCAGTTCCAAATCTCTTGATTGAGGGTGGCGTTTATTCTAACCTGGAGTTCCAACAGGAGACGGGCCTCAGACAGAGTGAGGACACTCACAAGTCACAGGATGGGAGTCACTCAGCTGGAGTTCATCATGGTGGACAAGAGGATTCCCTCAATATGGTTATGAGCATCAGACACAAAACCTCTGACTGTTATGTGTATGCACCAATTAGCAGCTCATAGAATTCAGTCTTCTCAGAGAAGATGGGGCAGATGCTTGAGAGAGATCCCACTCTGCTACTGACTCCATATATTTACAGAGGATTGATCTCCCTGGTCTGAACCATAATAGGGAAATATTATTATAGATCTATGCAAGTTATAGAATGTTGATAATAAACACTTCATTCAAACACCAGGATGCTCATAAGGTATATGGTATGGACTTTAGGCTGAAGAGATGTGGTTTGTAATCATTTCAGATGACTTTAGGTGAACAGTGGGGCAGAACTGCCAAGTGATCTCCATTTGGTGGTGAGCTGGATTCATCAAGAGGTGTTTTTTGGCCCAGATAGACCTGGGAAACCCAAAAGAGCTTTCCAGATGGCCATGGAACTGTTAGGTTTTAGCCTCTTTTCAGTCTGACTGACACAGAATACCCTCAGGGTTTGACCAGAAATTAGTTCAGCCCTCAGTATTCCTTGCTACAAGATCTTGGAGAATAAATTCAGAACATACAGGTGCCATAAATATGTTCTAAAGTTTATTAACAATATAGTAATTTTAAATAGAAGAAAATGATGATGAGGAAGAAGAGAGTGATGGCATGGGGTAAAATGATTCCAGGGGTAAGAAATTCCAAGAAGTGGCTCCTACAGATAAGATGTTTAGATGAAGTTGTGGGCACACTGAAAGAAGAAGGACAGTCTAGAAAATAGTTAGATGCCAGTAGGCCTGGAGTCAGCCTGACCGCCAGATAGTCTAACAAGAGAGAGAGAGACATATAATTCAGAATAATCCCCTTACAGTCCCATCTTTTATCATACTGATTAATTAATTTTTTTTTATAAGAAATGAAGTCCGCCAGGATCCGCATGATATGGAGAGCTACTCCATCATCGACCCTTCTCCACCCTTTAAGGGAGAGCCGACTAAAAGATGATATCATCAGGATCATCTCAGGGGAACTGTCTCAGGACCACATAGTGTTTTTTTGCACTAAACCCATCCAAGCTGCATTCCTGTGACTTAACTTTTTGTATATATATATATATGTATTATTTAGTTTTATTGTAAATTTTAAATTGTAAATTTTAACTAGTTTATTTTCTGTGAACAACAGTTAAATAGCATTTCACTGCAGGTTGTACCGTGTATAACTATGTATGTGACAAATAAAACTTTGAAACTTTGAAACAAAGGAAATCAGGATCAGATCATTTTGAACATGACCCATCTACAAACATGTGGTGGAGAGATCAGCTCTGGATGAGTCCCGGATGGACTGCAGGCAGTCATGAGAATCAGGTGGCATCAAACAGGCCTGTGGCAACAAGGACAGTGAATAATGGGCTGGTGAATTAGGCAGGCTGGCAGGTTTAATAGTAAGACTGCGTTTTCCACACAGTACAGCCTCATAACCAGACTGTCATTGGGGGGGGAGTCATATGTTATATTTGTATGGGGGGGGGGGGTCATATGTTATATTTGTATGTTATTCAAAATAGTAACAACCTGATGTTGTGTGTAAAATAAGACAACGAGACAATACCAGTTTCTCAGCGTCAGTCACCAGCAATGCGCACATGGCAACAGCCCTTAAACAGGCAGGCATGCCCTGTAAAACACAATCAAGAGATTTTGAAATATAGGCAACGGGCCTATATTTACCACCGTGCTCTTGGGCCAGGACCCCCGCAGCAGTGACTCCGTTCTCCAAAACGTACAGGTGGAATGGCAGTTCATAGCTGAGCAGACCCAGAGCTGGAGGAGATGCCAGGACCTCTTTCAGGGCCTGAAATGCATGCATCATGTCCTCAGTCCAAGGGAGATACCGAGGAAGATACCTTGAATCCACATTCAGCTAAGTGACTGAGGAGAGACACTGAGCCTGGCTTGCAGGCTGCTAGGTCAGGAGCTGAGAGGAGGATGTCATCTGCATAACTAAGGCATCCCGTATGATGGCAGTTGACACTGCAGGGGAGTCTATGAACCCTTGAGGTAGGCGGTTCCATGTGAATGAAAACAGCATTAAAACCCTTGATGTAGGTGGTTCCATGTGAATGAAAACAGCATTAACATGAGGCACAGTGAGTGCTTTGGTATCACTAAATCATTAATGTGTCTTAAATCCTGTGTAAATCTCCAGCCTTTCCCTCCAGGTTTTCTTACTGGATTAACAGGTGTGTTATAAAGAGAGGAGCATTCAGAAATCACACCCTGTGCTAACAGCGACTGCACAAAAGGGGCTAAACCTTCCTCCTTCTCAGCCAAGAGAGGATATTGTCTACAAAACACAGGAACGGAGTGTTTCAGTGTGACTGTCAGTCAGTGAGAACATTGCCATCCTTGTGTGTAGCCCGCAAGGAGGTGATTGAGATTTTTTATTGCACCTCGACTACATCCGCCTTCTTTTACGACATTCATGGTCAAAGCGTCACATTTTCTTAGAATAGTGACACTCTTGATCGCGAGCCGTCATGTTGCTTAGCATCGCAGTATCGTGCTGTGTAACCACAGGAAGAGCGCCAGCTGCTTCCAACTCACGCACCCGTTTAACGAAGTTAATGTGTGACTTCTTGTACAACTCTTCAGTAGTTCATTTCAGCGACTGCGCATGTGCAGGAGACGTGTTATTAAGACAGGTGGAAACGAAGAGATTTCTCGCGTAAGAATAGTCTGAAAATCGGGACCAGTGAGTTGCGCATATGTAGTACTTTGTCTGAGTGTGTCAACAAAAGCATGCACGTTATCAGCATCGGGTATAGTGTCACAGTTATGTTTAACATCACTAAAGTTAGGAGGGTTCACAGACACAATTTTATTCCCCAGCATATTAAATGGAAAGGCTTGATTGTCTACATCTAAATGTTCATAGGCGCCGGAGGGCAAAGACGGGTACGGGGAGGAGTTGCGGGCCGGCGGCCACATTACAGAATCCTCCGCAACCGCACCCTCTTTTCTTCTCTCTCCGTCCCAGACGGCACTGGGCACGAAGAGGGGCCCGTGCACTCAGTGTTGCCCTTCATCCTAGCTACCTGAACCAGGGGAGGTACGGGACTGGAGGCACCCTCATTGTTTTAACTAAAGTTATAAACTCTTAATCAAAACTACCAGTTCTAGGGAATTGTCGGAACCCAGCACATTCTGACCAATCAGCAATATTATCAATATACGGATTACAGTACAAACCACCTACGCAGCGAATAAGACAATCTTTCGGAATTTCATTTACCAATGGTTTTGTTTTACTATGGCCTGACCACATGGCGATTCAAGACAACCAGTTAGTAAGCTAAAATATACAAACAAACAAACCACAAAAGTTGAAACACGCGGAGGGCTCTCGATAAAATTTAAATGAGAATTACGACTTCCAGAGCAAAATCCAACCAGATCAAATTACTGGTACATATCAGAGCGCGTAAGACCCAGGTCCTTCTTCGACACAGTGAATGTGGCCTTTTTTCACGAGGCAGGTCCTGAAACTGACTGTAATGCAAATACAATATAACATCTCTATTATTTGCATGATGATGTTATCCTCTTTGTAGCCTCTGAGGTGAACGTTTCCCATGCACTTGAGCACTTCATATACAAATGAGAAGTGGCTTGGATAAAAATCAACACCTCCACTTCCAAGGTTGTGGTTCTGCCTTGGAAAAGAATACAAATGCCCTTTGTGTTGGGATTTTGTTTACGACTGATGGAAAAAAAAGGATGAGACTGACAAATGGATCAGGACAATGTTGGCATTTCTGTGGCCACTAGATGTGCTGATTAACTATGAGCTTCTATGGTAGGACGAAGCTTTCTGTGTACACCCCTGTGGTCACAAAATACAGGTAAGGACAGGAAGAATAAGACTGTGAATCAAAGCATTGGAAATGTGGTTATGCAGGGTTGCTGTGCTCTCTTTCACCAATAGTGTGCAGAGCTCTCCAATATGAGAGAGACTTGGAGAAAAACTCTTCAACACTGAGAGGAGCCCAGCGGAGGTGGTGAGGGCGTCTCAGAAGAATTGCCTGCTGAAACATTGCCCTGCACGTTCCACTAGAAGGAGGCCCAGAAGCAGACCTGTTCCTGCTGTTCCCGGGGGTCTGGAGGGATAACATCTCACAGCTGGCTTGTGAGTCCCACAGGATGAGCTGACATCTGTAGCAAGGAGTAGAAAAGTACAAAAAAAAATCTTCTCAGCTTGATACTTCAGCAACTGTCCCCAAGTAAAGTATGAAGAACAGTACTACTACTACTGCTACTACTACTACTAATAATAATAATAAATTAGAACCAACGTGACTGTGTCACATATGTTTAATAAAAGATTTTTTTCAGTTTAAGGAAATAACCATATATCTTTTTCAAGCTTTTTAAAGGTACAGTTCTACAGTTTAAACGAAGAGCTTCTGCTAATGTAAAATACACGTTTCAGTTTTGACTCCATTATGTCTTAAATTTTTAATGTTGAGTGAATGTCATTACTATCCTTTTAAACGTACCAAGAGAAATAGTAGTGAAACTGTTGAGGTGGACAAGTAGAACCATGTCCACACGATGGCGCCATTGTATATATGAATAATTTCTCTCGTTTCGTTGTGCTGAGCTTAGACTGGGAGGGTGACAGAGCAAATGAGAAATCAATGTAGCCTTGTCTTGCTGGCGATAAACTACTAAGCCCACTGTGAAAATGTACTGATCATGCTCCAGTTGTTGGTTTGAAGCCCATCGTTTAGAACAATGAAACCGAATTGTTTTGTTGTCAAGACGCGACATCAGGATATTTTGTAAATAATTTCGAAGGTGTGCAGTAGCGAATCGAGCTTGATATTTAGTTTGTGAGCAATACACTGTTGTGGGTGTAAATACGAATCCGTATGTTTTCAAATATGCGTCGTGAGAAAAATCAGCGCCCTATCACAGCGCACAGTGGTCTTTAATACGGACCCTTCGAACAAAATGCATTATGGGAACTGTTGTTTCAAAATAATGTATGCAAAAATATTGACTTTACATCTGAAATGTTTTTAAACCGTATTCCTGTTTAAATGAAACATTAAATACATTTTAGACCGTAGCTGCCTTTTAATTGTATTTTGCTGTACTCCGTTTCTGCAAACAGTGCCAGCAGTGTGGACTTAAAAGAACTACATCTCCCAACAGCTTCTTAAGCGAGTTTGGGGAATGCAGGGTGAAGAGTATCTTTATCTGAAAGATTCAGGCAGGCCGCTATATACAGACTGTTAGGTCTCCAAGGAATAGTAAAAGACATGCAAGAACCAAATTTCTCATCACATCTGGACAGACGTACGACGTAAGCGCTGGAAAGGAAGCATCGACTACCAGCTGAGAGTCCATGTGAATATTCATATGGCAGTTGCATGCTATTCATTTAGCTAGCATCAGCTTGAGAAAAAGACTTTAGAAAAAGAATAGTTTACACGACTGATAGGAGATATGAAGATGTGCTTTGATTAGATCAGCTTTGCGGTAGAGTCGTACGTTTGAATATCAACGGAAAGAATAGTTGCGCATCTTGGAGACGATTTGCAAGGTAAGGAAAATCACAAAGTAATTTGTTGTGTGCTGCATGAGCACTGATTTGAAAGGAAACTTGGACGTGGCTATTATTATTATTATCATTATTATTATTATTATTATTATTATTTTGAAAACAACACTTTTGCTTGGACATTCACACATAGCCCACCAATGATTATGTCAGATATTTCACCGTTGGGTTCTGTAACCTATGAGGCGATGCGCGCGTGCGATGCAGTCGTTCATGAGAGAGATTCTTTGCTTGTCCCTTTGTATACCCCCCCACGTTTAATTTATGTGGGGGTCTCATTCCGCCCTGAACCCACTCCTGCGGATGTGCCGGCGTTGCTAAGAGACAGTGGTGGTGGTGCACGAGAGGATGGTAGGGAATTGCCTGGGATTGAAGTGGAGTTTTTCCATGACCACCTTTATGTCTGTATGTGTGTGTGTACTTACATACAAACATATGAGCATAAAAAATGTATAAAAATACAACCATACATGGACACACAAACGGCAGCTGGAGCATAAAGTCTAGTACACACCCAAAAAACACGTTTTGATTCGACATTCCATCCCTGCACTTTAAAATCAGACATTGTGCAGAAACTCAAGTAAATATTCTCATAAGCAGTTATTAAACTAAACTTATCTTCTAGATTAAGATCCTGAAATGCATGTTTCACAAGAACATGCATTGCCCTGTGGAAGGCATTTCTTTCACCACGTCAAAATACAACAGATGTGATCTCATTTAAAAAGAGGGTACATGCAGTTATTTTTAGTGTTTATTCATTTCTGGAGTTCATGTTCAAAACACATTAAAGGTAGTCTATGCATTTTATCCACTCCTCAGCCTCATAGCTGCATACATCACAGTATAGCTGTGGGAACTTAATAGTATTTTTAGTTATTTTAACTGCTATAGAAAAGACAGGCACTTTTTTGTAACCTCTTGATGCAGTAATCATTGTCTTACATATGCAGTAATTGTCTTAATTTACTCAATCTAAAATTAAGCGGTGACTCTAAATCTCAGGAAAATACAGAAACCATTGTACTAAAAGCTGTTGTTCTCAGTGTGAAGTGCTAATAAGCTTTATATTAGTTATTTATCACCTGCTTATATTTAACCCTCTCAGACAACTTCTAGGTTTCTTTGAAGAATTTGGTGAGCAACAAACCAGAATTTTAATATTCACTTTATATTACTTGCTGTGGACTTTAACATTCACTTTGATAAACATTTAGAAATTGTTATTGATAAATTTATAATTTTACAGAACAATTTCACTCATTAAATATTTTACAGGCAGAATATTCTAAAAGTAATTGAAAATGTGGTTGACTGACCCATTGATTTTATATCTCAATTCTATTCCCTTAAATGTGTTATTCCAGTTTCATGCTTATCACAGCAAACAAACAGTGCTTCTTAACCTACCTGAGGGACCTGTGAAGTCCCTCAAGGTCTGATCCTGGGACCAAAACTATTTATACAATCTTATGCTAGATGTTCAATCACAATAATTAATTACTCCAGCATTTCCTTCCAACAATATGTGGACGATGTGCACTTGTGTATGCAGCTTGAAGATCTATAGGGAATATAATAAATAATAATACTGGCACAATACCTTAAAGGGTGAAAACCTGGGTGTTACTTTCATCAACAACCTTAACTTGAAGAACCATGTAATGTTTCTGTTACCTGAGAAATAGAGTAAAGGTTAACAGCCAACAGCAAAAACCATATAAATCCTTTTGTGTGAACTTGTCTGGAGTACTGTCACATTCTTCTTTCTGGCCTGCCATAGAATGTTATCTCTATTCAGCAAGAACTGACACAAGAATGAGACAGTATATTTCACCTATAATCAGAATGAGACAGTATATTTCACCTATAATCAGAATGAGACAGTATATTTCGCCTATAATCAGAATGAGACAGTATATTGTATATTTCACCTATAATCAGAATGAGACAGTATATTGTATATTTCACCTATAATCAGAATGAGACAGTATATTTCACCTATAATCAGAATGAGACAGTATATTTCACCTATAATCAGACAGTTACTCTGACTACTTATGTCTTTCAGGACTGATTTGAAGATTCTCTTAATGACCTGCAAAAGCCTTCATGTTTTCACCACACTGTCTCTCAGTGAACTGATTATTAGGCATTGTTGCAGACAGACGTAGGCTTAAGTTTAGGTTTTGTGTGCACCTGAGTAATGACGTGCACTATCTAGGTCACGT